>OZ007570.1:1983536-2056036 GCA_963931925.1 Onchidella celtica
CAAAATGGTTTTGTTTTACAGACGTTGGCCGTTTCTCGTTGCTGGTGATTGGATGTGCAGAGATTAATTAAACACGATGTGGAGACAGTCCTAAGTTCATTCTGACATGTCTAGTTTACCCGAACCACGACACAAAATCTGGAGACTACCCGTCTAAGCTGAGAAGAAAACCCGATATCTCTCTCTATTATTCATAATGACATAAGGGTTTTTAACGTCGGGGAGACTAGAATCTGCGTAGGAGTTGAAACTCGATCACAAAATTGCAATCTGAAATATTATATTGTCTCCAGGAGAGATAGGACAGAGAACCAGACGGTCATTTTCAAGGTCGTTCCCTCAGAAAATGGAATTTTTAAATGCCAGCGTTTAATAATTGACGAGGCTTTTGGGAGACTGATCAGCCCGGCTCGAATTGTAGGCTCTGGTGGGCGGGATCGAATACACACCGGGTGGTAAATTTTAACTTCGTAGTTTAATCATCTTAAAAGCTGTCGCAGGCTTTGGCTTTAATGAGTTCAATTCACAGAAAGGGAAAGTGCCCGGATCATGATATTTTATTCTGTAGGATCACGCTTTTATTGGCCTTTTGATTGCCCCAAGCCAGTTCTCTAGACAGTACCGTACTTTCTGCTTATATTTTCTTTTTTTTTTCTTAACCTTTAATTTCAATACTTTGAAAAGTATTTTGTACTAAAGTTCGTGTCTATTTATAGCTCTAAAAGCCCGAACTAATAGTGGGTGCGGCTGGTGGCTCTCGGAGACTGTGAGGTGTGCATAGTTCACGGGTGGTTTATGGTTCTTTGACGCTTCCACGGGTGGGGAGAAACAACGTCATGTTGCGTCGGTTCCAGACGTGAAGTCAGTCTGTGTTTGGGTCTTCATTTGAGAGGGTTCACTGCTCTTGGCATCTACGTGAAGTCAGTCTGTGTTTGGGTCTTCATTTGAGAGGGTTCACTGCTCTTGGCATCTACGTGAAGTCAGTCTGTGTTTGGGTCTTCATTTGAGAGGTTTTCACTGCTCTTGGCATCTACGTGAAGTCAGTCTGTGTTTGGGTCTTCATTTGAGAGGTTTTCACTGCTCTTGGCATCTACGTGAAGTCAGTCTGTGTTTGGGTCTTCATTTGAGAGGTTTTCACTGCTCTTGGCATCTACGTGAAGTCAGTCTGTGTTTGGGTCTTCATTTGAGAGGTTTTCCTACGTGAAGTCAGTCTGTGTTTGGGTCTTCATTTGAGAGGTTTTCACTGCTCTTGGCATCTACGTCTCACTTTTCTTGTTTTTATTTTCTGGGGTTTTTTTTTTCTGTGCGTTTTGTGGTCGTCGTGTCTATTTTATTTTTTTTAGAATTTTGCCCGAGCAGCGACCTTGCTCGGCCTGCTCTTCTCGATTTTCGACTGCCAAGGACTCTTTAACGTGCGCAACTTGCACACCTGCCTTCCGAGTTTTTCGTTATTGTCGGAGAAGACTAGATGCTGGATCCTACCTACCGTAGGATCAGGGACAAGAAGAGGATAAATACAAGAATATGATATACAATGTAGCAACTTACAGTAAGGTTATTTATGTAGAAAACTATAAAAACAGATGATAGAGCAACATAGTGTGTTAAAAAATGCGAACATTATACGGGACAGAAATATAGATGTGAGTGTATACCACAGTTACAAATTGTGGATAATATTGCGAAGGCAGAGAATACACATGTAATTATGTACTGGCACAGCTGTGAGGATAATTAGCTCACACGCAATTTGGGGCAAGCGTGGAGACAGAAATAGTACTACGGCGCAGTTGGATATTTTGTCATGAGCTGAAACTTCACAGTTGTGGGAATTTGAAGGGGATTTACCATCAAGATATTTCTGCTCATCCTCCAGTCATCAGTCTGGATGGCAATTAATGCTCTTGTCCACAGCATCCGCGCCGCTCTGCTAATTTAAGGAAAACGGCGTTTGAAAAAGTAAAACACTCTTTGCCTCTGTAGCGGTGAGGAGCGGAGCGGAACGGATGCTGTGGACAAGTACGCGGAGGCAAAGAGTGGTTTACCTTTTCATTCGTCATTTGCCGTAAAAATAGCGGAGCAGATGCTGTTGGCGCAGTTAGATATTTTGTTACAAGCTGAAACCTCACAGTTGTGGGAATTTGAAGGGGATTCACCATCAATATTGTCTTAGTCATCCCCACTCAGTCTGGATGCCATAAACAAGCAGAATTAATCTGCTCCAAACAATAATTATACCATGCATTAATTTTTCCTAAACCCAAGACGTTTTCCGATTTATGCGAAAACAAAAAGATAATCTTGATTTATAGACTTTTAAACACACATTCGTCACCGAATTAAGAACCATTCTCAGGAATTATATGTATACAAACACCAATTCCAAGTGAATAATACCAAAACAGATTCTCCAATAGTATTCGTAAAGACATATACAAATCAACAAAATCACATTCATGTTTTTATAATCAAATTCTCTTCATTAACAGCGTAATCGCCCACTCGCCGGTCTCGATCTGTGACGTCAGGACAATTAGAACCCACGAGACACCGCCCGCCAGCCGACCAGTTGGATCTCAACTGAAACTCAATGTCATGACGTCACCATGCCACTAGACAGCGAATCAAAACCCACCATTGCACGCCGGGAACAACTCCAAAATTAGCTTTCAATTCGAGCCAAGGTCAAAAGGAAAACATCGAAAATTCTGGGACTCGCTGGTTTGCCAGGCAGGGGGGAGAATTGTATTCCCTATCTTGGACGCTTCCACCTACAGGCTGGAATAATAATAATGATAATAATAATAATAATGATCACGGAGTACATAATAATGAAGCACCGGTCTCCACAAAGTGCACCCATAGCGCTTCACCATGAAATAGTAACATTTCTCTCTCTCTCTCTCTCTCTGCTTGTCCTATGTACGTCCAAGCCGTACAGAACATACAAAGGTTTCAGGGAATCATCAGCCCGTCAGTCAGCTAGAACGGCATCTCGCCATGGAGTTATCAAATTCAGTAAAGCCGCAGTTGTTCCAGGAACAAAGTAATTCTCTCTCAAACATCTGGTCTCCAATCCAGTTGTATCGCTCTCGACCCAAGCCAGACATGCTGGCTCTGAAAACCATGGACAGAAAACGGTGGGGAAGAATTTGTCAAACTGATTTCAGATTAGTGGGATCGAAATTATGAAGATTTTATGTTTGTGGGGTCGAAATTATGAAGATTTCATGTTTGTGGGGTTGAAAATATGAAGATTTCATGTTCGTGGGGTTGAAAGAATGAAGATTTCATGTTCGTGGGGTCGAAAATATGAAGATTTCATGTTCGTGGGGTTGAAAATATGAAGATTTCATGTTCATTTCATGGGGTTGAAATTATGAAGATTTCATGTTCGTGGGGTTGAAATTATGAAGATTTCATGTTTGTGGGCTTGAAATTATGAAGATTTCATGTTCACTTCATGGGGTTGAAATTATGAAGATTTCATGTTCGTGGGGTTGAAATTATGAAGATTTCATGTTCGTGGGGTTGAAATTATGAAGATTTCATGTTCACTTCATGGGGTTGAAATTATGAAGATTTCATGTTCGTGGGGTTGAAATTATGAAGATTTCATGTTCACTTCATGGGGTTGAAATTATGAAGATTTCATATTCGTGGGGTTGAAATTATGAAGATTTCATGTTCGTGGGGTTGAAATTATGAAGATTTCATGTTCGAGGGGTTGAAATTACGAAAAAACAACAACAACAACAAGACCTAGCAACCTGCAAAACCACATCAATCTCCCCTCCCCCCTCCCCAAACAAACACACAAACAGACAGACAATTTTTAAAAAAAAGAAAAGAAAGAGGGGAACACAGGGGCGAAGCTTGGCCCTCTGCAGAGGGTAATCAGAATTTAAGCTAGTAAGATCCTCATAATAGGACGTATCGCTACATCACATTTACATCATATAATAATGGAGCTTGGGCCCACCTTTGTTCCCGCAAAGGCTTTTTTACTACGCAACGTAGAGAAACGAAACCTGGCACATGTATGTAAAATATATTAAGCCTGTACGTGTCGAGCTCATTTTTTCCCGAAACTCTTTACTTTTCCCAGAAATTCAGTTATAATTATCAGTTATCAATTCATGATTGCGAATACGACGTGATAATGTACTTCCGTCAATTTCGTCATTTCCGCCTCTTACCGGAAATGTAAACTAGAGTTCACGATCCAGCCACGCCAAGAAAACTTTGATACCGAATATATTGTTATACAGATGAGATGAGTGCCATTCATTCATACCAAGAAAACTGTGTAGAAATATTTAGAGTGTGCTTCAAGCTCGGAAGGAAATATTTTTATTATAGACTAGATCTCGGAGTGTCAGTCATGCCAAGAAAACTGTCGAAAAGCTAGATCTAGGGCCTCTCACGCCTCGAGGATCGAACTAGAGCTACTGCCGCTCACACAGCTCGGATTTGCTTGAAATTTTACACGTGCCTGCCCTTCGACCCGCAAAAGGTTCTCTTTTAGATTTGGAGTCTTGAAAAGGTGTGGAAGTATTTTTTTTAGTTTGCTTTATGCCGCTAACTGACTACCTCCGATCCTTCACTTTTTACGAACACAGTCATGGGTCCATGACATCATCGCTTCCTGAAAAATTCTCGGTGCGCACTACCTCGCACAATATACTAATAATATTATCCTATCTATCTGTTAATCGCCGATTTTATGTGGATGACCCTCTATGGGATGACCCAAAGTGTCTCGACATCAATGTCTTTGTGCTGATTCCTTTCGGTCTTGATTGGTGAGCTTTGTTTTTTTACCATTCGAAGAATGGGGCAGTTACTAGTAATTATAAATGCAGGGACTGAAACAATGAAACGGGTGCTACTGCCAGGCACTGCAAAAACTAAATAGCGGACTATTCTTGTCAACAGGACAGGAATGCAGCAATTTACAAGCCAAACTAATCTGAAAATACCATTCATTCATACTAACAGACTTATAGACTCATATTTTTCATCCATTTTTTAAAATATAATTTGAACGGCAAGTTTTCATTGTCATATTCATAGCCAGAGATTTTATTATTCTACCATCTCAGAAAGTTTCTCGAAAAAGACCCATTAATATTAAATGGCAGAACGTGCTTAACTGGCATCTCTGTGACACAACAATGTGTAGCGATCTCGGAGAAGTGGCTATCTGCCGTTTCGGTATAGGTTCGAGCGACCTATCAAGTGCATTGAATTTCATAATACGTTCTACTGATTTTGATCATAATTATATCTAGATCTAAACTATACATTATTATGCTTTGATAGCTCTTGCTGTGCGTATTCTTAGATTACCTCAAATAAAAATCCACACAAACTCTTTCACTCTACTCTTTACCTTTCGATTGGGATGAAAACGACCGCATAGTGAAAAACCTGCATACGTACGTAAAATCGGGTCAAACTTTGATTATGATCCTATTCCCCCCCCCCCCCTCCACTATTTTGCTGTCTGCGGCGCCACTTCGGCGAATACAGGCTATGCTCAAGCTAGCTTCTGGGTGTAGTCAAGTCTTCTTCGTCTTTGCTAATCACTGATTTTGGACCAGTTCATATGGTGTAGGTCCCTACAAAGATGCTTTTCGATGAGGGGTGTTAGACTATAACAACAAACCGAAAATAGCGAGGTAGAACAGAATGCTGAACTGACTAAATGGACTTGGAGTTGGGCTCGATCTGAAAAGCGTAGTAATTCTAGAATTAATATTCGAAGGGTAATCACTGATTATTTGATTATGAGGAAGCCTCGCCCCTGGGGGAACAGCTTTCAGACATGATCGTTATGACTTACTGCCGTCCGCTACTATTGTGTGCAAATGCCCAGGTATTCCGCAGTTAATGCCACATTTATCTCCCCGTGTTGATCTCCCCCCTGGGAGAAGAATAAACACTTTTCCCTTCAGTTTTCTTACTTTCATTTGTCCGGGAGATGGATAAAGCGGACTCCAGCGGTCAATAATGACAGTGATGCTAATATCTTTACTGTATAATGCAGATCCTTTGATGTCAGCAAGATCATACTAGAGGAATCAACTTGTTTTCCCTGCCTAAGTAACCCCCCCCCCCCCACCTCCCACGCCAAGCAAATCCCTCTTAAAAACGGATATTTCACCAGATCGGACCGGGCAATGTAAGTATCATTACAGTGAAAGATAATCGTATTCGCCCACCACTGGCACCAGAACCCAAACGATTCTACATTTCCGATTTCTCTCTGGACCTGTCTAGTCTAGGGGAGCTAGAGAGAAGTTATTTTGAGCCACCCGAGTCTAAATTGGGCAACAATCGATTGGCTAGCCAGGGAAAATTAAAGAGATGTAATACCCATTCATCGGGTTTGTGTTCGCTTCAGTTAATGATGTTGGGAAAAGTGGCCGGGGTAGAGAGGGTGCCATGGCACGGACAGGCGGGGGAGGAGATAGACAGAAAGGTGAAAACATCCAGGTGTATTTAGGAGGGGGAGAAAAAACGAGATAGACCTGGAGGATAAGGAGGTAAATTGCGTTGTTGACGAGCTCGGGAAACCGAAGTGACACGAGTGAGTACTGAAAGTTGTTGATGTGATTGGAGAAAGAGAGAGAAATGTGAGCATTGAATGTGTGGATTGACTGGGACAGCGGACAGGGTAGAGGTGGTGATTGGAGGAAGGGGGGGGGGGGTGTAGGGAAATGGAGTAAGTGTAACTATATTTAGAAATTGCCATGAATGGCAGAGAAACAACGGGGGTAAACAGAGCTCTCCAGGGTGAAGTGTTGGCGAAACAAACATACAAAACGAAGATGAAATCAAACGAAAATGCAGGGGAAATTATAAAAGGAAACAGTGGCAGAGGAGAGGTATTGGGGGGGGGGGGGAGAGTTGGGGAGGTGAGAGAAAGAAGAGAAATGGAGAAGTGAATGAAAGTGACAAACAGACAAACTGATCATTAATGTGGGAATTACGGTGACATGTTGACGTTATGTGAGAGAGGGGGGAAGGAAAGTGGGGGAGAGGGAAGGAGGGAGAATGAGGAAGATTGGGATAGACAGAGAGTGAGAGGGGGAGAGAGAAATAGAAAGGAAAATGACAATAAGAGTGAAGTAGGTAAATTTAAAGAAGAAATATTCAAAGTTGACGATGAAAAATAAAACAACGAGAACAGTAACGGCAACAACAACAACAATAACCAACTACAACAACGATAAACGTCAAAGACAAAGACAAAATACACAGAAAAAGAAAAACTTTTCACGCTATCCAGTAAAAATACCAAAATTTCATCTCATCATAAGTTTATTTAAAACAAAAGTAAGAAAGTGGAAAGAAGCCACAGTCTAACAGTACAAACATCAGATGAATGTGAAATATGAACCTGTGCAAGGTTTGAAATAAATCCAACAAATAGATTTCAAGAACATCGAGGCCGATCTAGCTCATTCAGAAAAAACGACACATTCACCCCCCACAGACTAATAAAATACCCAGACTGGATGATCCCATTGTGTGACGTCACAAAACAGCGAAAGGTCATGAACCATCCGCCATATTAGGTTTAAGGTAGCGATCGACGCTTCAGCATAGCTACAATTTTGAATGATACCATTTTGACGCGCCTACTGAACGCGGAAGTTTGGTTCCGCATCAAGAAATTAATACATGTACAACCAATCTTGACAAATAAAAAGAAATTTCTATTGCGGATAGAACTAAGCTTATATTATTTGAATTTAATTTTTCACTTTTATTTTTCACGTTTTGTTTTCCTGTATCTCATTTCCACAAGGAGTGGTTCTTTCATGCTGTAGATTCCAATGGCCCCATAGTTACGATCTCCCGCCTCCTGCCTGTTCTGAAAACTTGGTCAGGTTTGGTTTATGAAACGTCCGTCCGCGCTACACGGACTTTGCTATCCTTGGCATTTTGTAAGCCAAACTCAATATTGTTGATTGCTTCATGGGGAAAACAAATATTCTGCTTTCACATTTTCTGTTTCAAATTCGTTTTCTCTGACCCCAACGGGAGAGGCTTGGCTCCCAGGGGAGGGATTTCAGCAAGGGATGGACCTGGGGAGGGATTTCAATCAGAGGAGGAACTAAGGTGGACATTGAGACAGAGGAGGAACTTGTAACTTGGCAAGAGTGTGCCCCGCAGACGGGTCTAATACAAGTTTTATTGTTCATTGAAATGAGTTAATTGTTCTGGGTGGAGTTGGGTTTTGCTGCTTTTTTTTACGTAAATAAGAATAGAAAGGAAACACTTAACTATCCTATGAGGAAAATTCTCGTTGACGGAGCGTTTAAGAGCTCCTATTATGGTACACACATATCTTGCGCATCATTACATAAACATAATAAATATATCATAACTCAATAACATATACAATCGTGACGTGACGTGGTAAGGAACTTTGGTGAAATATGGCACACGTCTAGCCAAAGTGTCCTGTTGTGGCGAATTGCGGAACACCAAGACGATACTCTCTCTTTCTCTCTCTCTCTCTCTCTCTCTCTATCTCTCTCTCTTTCTCTCTCTGTCTCTCTCTCTCTGTATCTCTCTCGCTCTCTCTCTCTCTCGCTCGCTCTCTCTCACCCTCTCTCTCTGTCTCTCTCTCGCTCTCTCTCACTCTCTCTCTGTGTCACACACACAAACACGCACCCACACACACACGCACACGCACACACACACACACACATTCGATTGCAATTAATAAAGACATTTTGTTATTTCAATAACAATTAAGATGGCAATTCAAAATTTGGTTACGAGGGGGGGGGGCAGAAATAGGAAACCTGGGTGGGGTCTCAGGGCTAGAATGTGTCCTGGAACATTTCCGAACCACATTTGCCTGCTGGACGCATGCACCTCGGACAATCTACAGGTCTTCAATAGATCACTTTTCTGAGTATCTTTAAAACAATCTTACTGACACAACCTGAAAGTAATTACTATAATAACAATAGACAGAGTAATATATTATGAAGTGTCAAATTTAAAGTTTCACAACCTCCCCCAGACTGCATTACCGTCCACTGGCAGTGTTACACAGGGGTGAACACAGACTAATAAATTAACCAGACTGGAAACACCAGCTTCGGGCTGTGTCGTTTTTTACGGAATTTCCCGAGCGACGGCCGTATAACCAGCATGGCCGTCGCTCGGGAAATTCCGATTCTAAGCTTAATTATAAAATAAACAGGAATAATTATATAGTGAAATAAAAGGGAATAATGTTATAACAGAAAACAATAGCATAGAACTGAATACACTTGATTGATTCGGCTAGAAATTTGCTGCTGATTTGTGCTCAGACAAAAAACAAATAAACTACAGAATAACAAATCCAAATGCAATAGAATAGATTGACAGGGAATGTCACGTAATAAAAACAATAATAAAATAACGAGAAATTAACCATGAAATGACAATAAATCTGAGAAAAGTTATCGATACCCCGACTGTTCTTATGGATATTTAAAGTAAAGTGGGGGGGGGGGGGGGGTGGAATACCTAGTCTTCTCGGATAAGGACGAAAAATTCGGAGGGCCCGTGTGCACGTTGCGCACGTTAAAGATACCTTGGCAGTTGGAAATCGTAAAGAGTAGGCCGCTGTCCGCTTCAGTTTTGAAACTAAAAATTAATAGATTAAAATTCAGCCATATCACCTCCCCCTCCATATCTCCAACAAAAAAGAATGTATATAATTCATTATTAATTATTAAAAATAGGGAGAACCCCTAAAGGCAGACTACACGGAGGAATGCACCTCCTGCAACACTGTTGATTCCAGGCGTATCGACCATGTCGTTCCAATGGATCAAATCAACACTGTCGAGAGGGGGAAAGTGCACCATGGGCTAGGCACTTTCTCCATACCCACAGCCCAGGCATGCAGCACAAAAACTATTTAGCTGCTGACCGCCTGCCAAGACGAAAAGAGCCAATTATTTATCTGCGGAGAGTTCCATCCCTTATATCCTGGATGTAGATTACAACCTATAACATTATATAATTTAACCTTTGAAATGCCGGCAGTGTATAATCAGGAACTGCTGGTATAATTTTGCTTGTGAAATTTATATATAGCAAAACTCATTTTCAGATAATTATGTTTCATTTTAGATTGACATTGGTGATTTAAAAGCTCTGTTGTATTTACAACAAAAACTAACAAGAAATATCAAAATCAATTTTTCTGGGACTGGGAAGTAAAAGGTTAATTTAATTCAAATGGTTCTATCACTGCCATAAATGTCATCTGTAGACATTGGATCTCCAGCCATGCACCAAGCAGGAAGTACATCGGAACTGAAAGTTTCATTTTGAATTAATTTCCCTTCTGAGAGCTAATGGCACAGAATTATTATGATGGGTCGTTTTTTTTCTGCTAATACAGGTCCTTGCAAAATGAAACGTTTTTCCTGTCTCTATAATTTTAGCGGCGTTTCATCTTTAAACAAAACTCCATCTCGACCCCAGGCCAGACCTTTTCTGTCTTCTTTTTAGTTACATCTGAAGCGAAGAAACTGCCAACAATCACCTTACTCATCATTTTTGAAAAAACAACAACAACAAAAAGAACAAAACCCGAAATACTGCCCTTTATCTCAGCCACTGGCACCCACCCAGGCATCAGTCTGGTATTTTAACACGAAATTCCAGATCATTCCCATCCAATGTCTCATCCAGGACAAAACACGTCATTGTTACAACGGAACGCTGAGGAAAGCGGCCGCGGCCAGCTCCATCTTGAAAAAAATGTGCACACCAAAGGGGAGCTACTGGAAACAACTTACGGTGATCTCAATCTTAAAGGTAAAAATAGCAAACGAAATATAATCGAAATTTATTGACAAGGAAATGGGCTTTGGGCGGGGGAGGGGGGGGGGCATATAATGATGAATTATTCACAAACCAAAACATTTGATACTTTCATGCAATGCCATGGACCTTAATTCTTACAAAACAACGGCATGATTCCTGTTGGTAAAAATATCAATCACTGGGATGATTACACAAACTGATACCTGGCGCCTGGAGGCAAAGAAAGATTCTGTAACCAAAAAGCGATTTAATCACGGCGACGCCAATGGATTCCAAAATGTCACGCCCTTTTTTTGTTAAGAAAAATCTGATTGAATATCACACGAGTTGCCAGGTTGCATGACTGGGGATGTTGTATAACCCGAGACAAAGGGTAAAACACTGGAGTTCAATCTAGAATAAGATGATTTCTGGGGAAAAAATAATTAGAAGATTCATAAGCTGTTCGTGATTTTTGTATCATAACCGGTAATCAGTTTGAACCGTCGGTAGATATTCGTTTTTCTTTTAGAGGAGAGAAGGTAGTAGAGAGCCAAGGGTGGGGTAAGGAGGAGTAAACTGACCTCAAAATGACCTCTGAGGCCGACGACACATAGTTCACACTACAGTAACTTTCATTAGTTTGCACTTACATGATCCGTTAGGCTGCCCTTTAATCACCTCTGGTTATGAAAACTATCTAAATGTCTCCATGTCGTGTTCAGTAACCAGAGAAAGCGGCATTAAAGTTACCGGCAAAAGATGGAAATCTACCCCACGTCCACTGTCATGTATATAATGGAATTTCCTATCACAAGAAAATGTCGTGATTTGGAAAAACTTGATCACACCGTTTTAATAAATGGACGTGATGTGATGTTTAAAATATTATCGATCATCTTGAACCACAGCTTATTGATTTGTTTCACTTGGCATCACTAAATTTGTGCTTTTCACTTTTTTGTTTATTTAATTTTGTTTTGCATGTGTATCTGATCTTGAACACTGTGAAAATGAATAAGTAATTCTTATCTTGCAGAGAAAGATACAAAAGTAGTTTGTCTCAACAAGAAATTTTAGCTAGATATAGATGTCACTTCACCTGTTGCGGAGTTTGTTGAGTAACGATATAATTATTATGTTCATGTAATGATGAGTAAGATGTGTCTTCTATGTATGTGTTCTTAAAGTTAAACGCTTTGTGAACATGAATTTCCCTCATAGGTCAATAAAGACATCTGTCTTATCTTACTACTCTTCTACCACCACCACAAATATTATTGACCACCCTTTTTCTTCTCCGATTGGTACGTACAGCACTACCATTGTCTGATTTCACCATCACTACCATTGTCTGATTTCACCATCACTACCATTGATTTCACCATCACTACCAATGTCTGATTTCACCATCACTACCATTGTCTGATTTCACCATCACTACCATTGTCTAATTTCACCATCACTACCATTGTCTGATTTCACCATCACTACCATTGTCTGATTTCACCATCACTACCATTGTCTGATTTCACCATCACTATCATTGTCTGATTTCACCATCACTACTAATGTCTGATTTCACCATCACTACCAATGTCTGATTTCACCATCACTACCATTGTCTGATTTCACCATCACTACCACCCCCCACCCCCTTACCTCCTACCATTCCTCAACAGATTCGCCCATTAGTACATTGAAACTGTTTAATTTGACCCGATTACCGGTCCGCCCAATTCAGGGCAGCATCGACACCGACCCACGCCAGCAGTAAACGCTCTTACTGAACCCGCCCGGAAATTACATTGACTAAGTAAGTCTATCCTCGTTATCCGGGAGCATGTGGTCTGTGAAGACATCATTCCTATGTGCGTGAGTGAAAGTGTGATGTGACACAATGGAGGTGTGGGCGAGGGTAAACTAAGGCGTGGTAATGACGTGGGCGTATCGTAATGGAATGAAGTTAAACGGGCGATTATGTAAAATGTCTAGTTATTGCTTTATCCTGCCCACTCCCACTAAATTGAAATGTCACCAATTTTCGGCAACATTCCGAGTTCCAGAAAAGCTTATTTTCTTCCAAATTTAATGAGGACTTTATTGCAAACCAACAATTTTGTCGCTCAAGACTCAGCAAAGAAACTGATTTTCGCTTCTGTTGAGAAGAAACAACAATGTAAGGTATCATGTAATAATGAAATAATTAACTAGTATGGTGGTCAAATCGACCAAAAAATGATGTGGTCTAAGATGCTGAACTAAAATTAAGAACAGGATTAACAAATTCAGTTCATCATGCTCCCAGTCACACATTAACAAACGCTTGATCTACTCTCTTCCTCTGCAACAAGAATGCGTTTGACGAGCGTTTGAACTGGTGCAGTGTAAGGTATTGACGCCAACGGTGTCTCCCATTGCCTGGTGTCACATCATACGAAACGTTAGCTTAATTAATGTTGTCTTACCTTAGTGTTTACCATGTAGCTATTTTGTTAATGCATCAGGTCGTTAGTAAAATGATTGAATAGACAGACGCACTGATTGGTACTAAGGTAGATGGGCAGCTACTCAGACAGACAGACAGACGGACTGAGGGACAAGCGGACGGGCGATAGGACAGAATATCAGTCAGCATTTGGGAGAACAGACAGACGAACACGCAAATAGATATGTGGACTGACAGACAGACAGACGAAAGGACGGCCGGACGGACGGACGGGCGGGTGGACGAACAGAAAGACAGACAGACAGACAGACAGGCAGACAGATTCTCCCCTCCAGAAACTCGTACAATGCCCCAGTGACCACTACTGGTCATCTCCACATTGAACGATTCACACACAAACTTCAGAGAAACTCCCAGACTCCAGGGAACATCATCTCTACAAATCCACAGTGAATTCCATGTCCAGCTTGATTAGATTCTAGGGCCGCCTGGCTCTATTGATTCCGCCAGTGTGACGTAAGCCTGGCCAAGGGGACATAACCACCGGAACTAAGTGATCGGAAGTAAGCAGATCCCACCAGAGGGCGTGGCTTCTGCCAGTTAATGGTTTGCTGATGGAAAGTCTCGTCTGACTTGGTCTTGCTTTGTTCCTGAGGCTATGGTATCTTTGACAAGCTTTCTATAGTTCGTTAGTCTGTCTGTTTGTCTACGTGTGTGTGTTGTTGTTTAATTTTTGTATGTATTATCTGTTTGTCTATCTATTTCGTTGTCTGTGCGTTCTGTAGTATAGCTGTTTGTCTGTCTTTCTCGTTATCTATTATATTCTGTAGTGTAGTCGTTTGTCTGTTCCGTTTTCAAGAGATGATACAGTACTGTTAACCAGAAATGTTCTTAGCCATGTTATCCATCCATTACACTGTCTTGTTGACGGCGGTATCTCCCTGTTAGCCCTTGTCTGTCTGTTTGTCTGTCTAATTGTCTCTCTGTCAGTCAACTTGAGTTTCTTTGTCCAGTTGTTTCACAATCAACCTTTCAGCCCAGCTCAGCCCCCCCCCCCCTTCCCGTCACAAAGCTGGAAGAACGGGCCATTTCTCATGTTGTGTAGACTTCTTGACATGGGATGTTACTGCACTTCCTTCCTTTAGCCTAGCTGGGAGATGACTAAGACGTCAAACTTCCCAACTCCATTTATGACGCAACTATTTTCTATCATACGAAAGCTGGGCTTTCCTATGTACGGAAGCTCGAACGGCAAACGGAGACGGAAATGTCAAAAACGCATCAAGTAGTGAAATAGAATCTTTTCATGTATACAGAAAAGCATTATTTCCGTACACATGGAAAGACTCTTTCTGTTTACTACAAGATGGATGGTTGACATTTCCGTCGCCTTTGCCGTTTCCGTACACATGAAAACTCAGCTTTAAGCCACGAAAACACAACTTAAGATATGAGCAACTGCAACAACAAGTCAAGACATCATAATGTAACCAGCCAGTGAAGTGCCGTTGGGCCACGACCTCCCAGCCACATGTGAGCTCTTGAGTTCGAATCCCACGCTCGCACTAGCCAATTTTGTCTCACCGACTATTTGGTTGGTGTACGAGGTCTCATTGATACTAAGTCCAGAGGTCACCATAGAACTAGCCGGATGATCGAAATCGGCTACCACGCACCCAGGCCTATGACGGGCTCGACACTGCACCCGACACGGCTTCCTGGCATGAATTACAGACAAAATACACACACACACGCACGCGCACGCACACGCACACACACACACACCCACACCCACACCCCCCCACACACACACACACACACACACACACACACACACACACACACACACACACACAAAAAGCTGTTGGGTGAAGATTTAGTTCAAAGTAGTGACTCAAAAACAGATCAAACGACAAGAAATTCATACACAATTGAGATGGTGTGGTGTCTGTGAGGATTAGGAAATACTATAATACTGTACGTCGACGTCATCCAAACTCATCTCACCTCCATTCTCCTCCCCCCCCCCCCCCAATCTTCCACCGTCACGCCATCATCATCAATATGCAGGAGAAGTAGACCAGAAAGAATACCATGAGCTGAGAATGCTGGAAGGTTCCAGGGGTCATCACCCCTGGGGTCAGCGCTTTTGTTGGTGTGTACAAAATTAATGCTGGCTTTTCATGAAAATGGTCAGGGATTCTTAGACGTGAGGAGAAATTCTGTTGCCTTTCATTATTTTCTCTTGATGGATTCTTTATTCTCTCTCTATCTGTCCTATCATCCCTTCTCTTACTCTTTGTTACTATCCCTCTCTCTCTCTCTCTCTCTCTATCTCTCCTATCTTGCCCTCTCTTCCTCTTTCTTACTATCCCCGCTCTCTCTCCATCCGCTCTTTCTTTCCCTCTGTTCTCTCTTTCTCCCTGTCTATCCCCTCTCTCTCTCTTCCACTTCCTTCACCCCCCCGTCCAACCCCCGGGACTTTACTCCTTCTTTCTTTCCTTCTCGTTCCATTAAAATTCAAAGTCTACGCGTTTGCAAGCCCGAATGAGATTAATGCGCTAGGATTGGAGTCAATTTTTAACATTATGGTAGTGGAAAGTGAACTCCTCATTTTCTCTTTAATGTTAGACGTGAACTCGGACAGAGTGTGAATGAGTGCAAAAACAATCAATACTCACTTTTGTTCATCTTGAGTAAGTCACGAGCCACTGAGCCCAAACAGTACCGTGGCCTGGCAGAAACTTAATGGTCCTTGTGACAAAAGGCAGACAATTCCAGGCAATTCTGCATTTTCTAGACGGGCGCGGGAGTTTCTACCCTCCCCCCCCTCCCCCGCCTCTCCATTGTTTGTGATGAAAATCACGGGTCACCGTATTCTTTCTCTGTGTATCAGTGTGTGTATATTTATATGACTTACTCATTCACTCACTCCACTCCACTCCACTCACTCCACTCCACTCACTCCACTCCACTCACTTCACTCCACTCACTTCACTCCACTCACTCCACCACTCACTCCACTCCATTCCACTCACTCCCTCACTCACTCATTCACTCACTCTATGACTGACAAACTGATCGAACGACCGATCAATCCCTTTCCCTTTCTTCACTCTCTCACTTATTCTCTCTCTCTCTCACTCACCCACTCAATCACTCTCTCACTCGGACCTTCCCTCTCTCCCTCCTTCACTCGTTCATTCACCCTCCCCTCACTCAGCCACTCTCCCTCCCTCGATCACTCACTCACTCCCCCGCCCCCTCATTCTCTCCCACCATTAAAAAAAAATAAAAAAATACAGAAATTCATTTTGACACACTGTCACGAGTGGAGTGAGCGGGATTCAAGGATTACCGGGGCATGGAAGTGAGGGATTGACTCACGGGATAGTGAGGCTGCTCACCTATATTGACTTCTGTTAGTTAACGTTAAAGCGTGAAATGTTGTGAGTTGGGGGGTCGGCATGAGGCGAGAGCGCTGTACTGACAATCACTGCAAGTTAAGGAGTCCCAGGGGACAGACGTGAGATCAGAGGCAGTCGGGAGATTGTTGTGTGTTTTCCAGTGATGACTGGTAGGTTGAACTATGATTTATAATTATGATGATTGATGTATTATATTCGCCTATGACCATGATGTAAATAAGTATATGTGAGGAATGTGGAAGTCAGTGATTACTGTGTATAGAAATGTGCGCCATGAGCGATAGATGTAAGTTAGGTTCATGGATTCGTAGCGAGAGTGAGTGCTGTGTGGTACGGTGGAGGGTGTTACCGTAAGATGTGTGGTGAGTGAAAGGTGGACTATTGTGTGTACGCTTCATGGTTTGTAATGAGGGGTGAAGTGGTTAGAAATGGTTTGGTATTATACTAATGTAATGTTCTTCTTGTAGGTGCCGGGGTCGGGCAGAGACGCCACCCGCGGTAAGCGAACTAGCACAGGGGATAGGCCAGCATAGGGCCGAAGGCTACGCATAGGCCAGTGGAGTGAAGCTGTCGAGCAGGACAGGAGGAACGCATGAGTCGTGGCAGTCTGGCCACAGACAGGGATGTGTATCGAATTGTTAATGTGCTCTTAAGATGTACTACATGTGATATTAATATACTGTGCCATTGAGATACTAATGTGAATTGAACTATTAACGTGCTATGGCCATGTTGAGGTGCTAGTGGAAGGCTAAGGTGTTATTGCCATAGGGAGTTGCTATTGAGAGACTGCGGTGCGAAAGAAATACTAATGTGTTATTAAGACATTGAGTGGAGAGGCTGAGGCCGAAGTGTCTTTAAAAGTAAATACCGGGTTGTGGACCCGAGGAAGAGTGCTTGAGGGAAAGAAGGCCGTTGGACGGCAGTTAAATTGAATAATATAATGTATGTAATTGCCCTGTTATCTTTATATTTATGTTTAATAAATGTGTGAGTCTGATGGGTTGTCCTGTTAAGTGTTATACGTGTTCGTTCGTGATTGTTGTCCTGTTATAATTATTACATCTCCCAGTCTGGGATTTGTGACACACACAATTGAACCCAATCACCGTGTCACATTCACCGGCAGTAGAAACCTATGGAACACCAATGTACCGTGTTACACTGAACACAAGCAGCTGATTTCCTTTGTGCTTGCGGGGTATTTCCGTAAACAATACGCAGCGTAACGAGCACGAGGGCGGAATGACACAGTCAACAGTCACCATTCCCACATAATATCACACTGTTCAAAACCCACGTATGAAATACAAAATGTAACCCGGTGTCTCAAACCAGTAATTAAATCACAAAGGCTCACCGTCATATGGGATACAGGCGCTTTCATTAACACTATATCAGTTCTTGTTTCTTCCAAGAATGTTGTTACAAGTACGTACGCCCCCCCAAGTTTTTTGCCCTAAGGGTACGTATCTTAAAGCCTTTTGTGACTCCAGAGCTAGAGAGTTCCTCCCGAAATGCTCCTAACAACAGCCTTCATTAATTATTCTTTCAGATTTTCTTTTTGTTTTTCTCCTGTTTTTTTTTTGGTTGAAAGGGTAAGGGGCAGGGTTAAGGATTCTGTAAGATTTAGGGTTGAGAATAACGACAGGGTTAGTGATAGGTACGTGTACGTACGTGTCACTAACGCAGAATGCTTGGGGTGCCTAGATACTACGTTCTTCTGAAACTGGAGATAAAAATAACAAGGTCGCCAATAATGTCAGCATGACCTAGATCAGCTGCGCCTCCGGTTCAGGTTCACACTTTACTCAACCTGGACGCGGACGCAGATCTAAACAAAGTCCTCACCCCGGCCAGTTGTAGGTAACTTTGCGTCACGACAAGACGTAATCAGGGCTGAGTGAACGTGAGATTTCAGTCATGCGCGGAGGCCTGCGCTCGAGATGGCTCATAATATTTTCATTACAGATCAGGGGCGGAGAGGCATGGAATATGCATGGTTATAGTGGGTGGCAACCTTTTCTACTTGTGGTCTTGTCTAAACGTGGAATAACTCCTTCAAAGTCTCGATAACCGCCATTTTGTGCTAGGAAAAAGCAAGACGTAGGCAGAATATAACAGAACGATAGGGCATAGGGGATCCTACCAGAAGCGTCCATCAACCACCCGCACGTTTAAGCCAGGAAAACATACATACATACATACAAACAAACAGACAGAAAGATAGACAGACAGATATGCCGATCGCTGGGTGGGTGGACGGATGGACGTACAGACAGACGTACGGAAAGACAGATATAGATCTCGCAGAGAGATAGGTAAAATCTGATTGTTAGGCGCAATCATTTTAAGCTTTTTAAAAAAAAAGTTATTATTGGTATTATTTTTTGTTGTTGGCTTTAATATCTTGTCCAAAAACTTGAATTTAAACCACTGAATTTGGATCCCACAGGTTAGGTTACCCCTCGCTCTACCATTCTTCTGTCCAGGACAAATACTGGACTCCTTGAGCGCGATTGCCACACACGAGTATCGTCGGGGATTTTCCATATTGTTGTATGTGCAGTTTTGCCTTTTCCAGAAAATGAGGATTGAAAGTTTGAATAGTTGTGTAAAATCAGGGATTTGTTCAATAGGCTTCAAAATTGAAACTTGCATAAAACTGCCCGCAAAAACTGCACCCAGATGACATCTATTACATGAAAAAATTAAGAACGACAGAACCACTTTCATGGACAAAACCTCAAAATCGACACCATGTCGCAAAGGAATACAACTATATAGTAAATTCCCTCGATATTTGATGAGAATGAGAGATGAGAGAAAAGTTTACAAGTTCTGGGCAGATGCGCCGTACACGTCCTACAGTTGTCGTGAATGCGCGACACAGTGGCGCCATACAAGTCCTACAGTTGTCATGAATGCGCTACCCAGGGGCGCCATACAAGTCCTACAGTTGTCATGAATGCGCTACCCAGGTGCGCCACACAAGTCCTACAGTTGTCGTGAATGCGCTACCCAGGGGCGCCACACAAGTCCTACAGTTGTCGTGAATGCGCTACCCAGGTGCGCCATACAATTCCTACAGTTCTCGTGAATGCGCTACCCAGGGGCGCCACACAAGTCCTACAGTTGTCGTGAATTGGCTACCCAGGTGCGCCACACAAGTCCTACAGTTGTCGTGAATGCGCGACACAGAGGCGTCATACAAGTCCTACAGTTGTCGTGAATGCGCGACACAGAGGCGCAACACAAGTCCTACAGTTGTCGTGACTGCGCGACACAGAGGCGCCACACAAGTCCTACAGTTGTCGTGAATGCGCGACACAGGGGCGCCACACAAGTCCTACAGTTGTAGTGAATGCGCGACACAGAGGCGCCATACAAGTCCTACAGCTGTCGTGAATGCGCGACACAGGGGCGCCACACAAGTCCTACAATTGTCGTGAATGCGCGATACAGAGACGCCATACAAGTCCTACAGTTGTCGTGAATGCGCGACACAGAGGCGCCATACAAGTCCTACAGTTGTCGTGAATGCGCGACACAGGGGCGCCACACAAGTCCTACAGTTGTCGTGAATGCGCGACACAGAGGCGCCATACAAGTCCTACAGTTGTCGTGAATGCGCGACACAGGGGCGCCACACAAGTCCTACAGTTGTCGTGAATGCGCGACACAGAGGCGCCATACAAGTCCTACAGTTGTCGTGAATGCGCGACACAGAGGCGCCATACAAGTCCTACAGTTGTCGTGAATGCGCGACACAGAGGCGCCATACAAGTCCTACATTTGTCGTGAATGCGCGACACAGGGGCGCCATACAAGTCCTACAGTTGTCGTGAATGCGCGACACAGAGGCGCCATACAAGTCCTATAGTTGTCGTGAATGCGCGACACAGATGCGCCATACAAGTCCTACAGATGTCGTGAATGCGCGACACAGGGGCTCCACACAAGTCCTACAGTTGTCGTGAATGCGCGACCCAGGTGCGCCATACAAGTCCTACAGTCGTCGTGAATGCGCGACACAGGGGCGTCACACAAGTCCTACAGTTGTCTTGAATGCGCTACCCAGGGGCGCCATACAAGTCCTACAGTTGTCTTGAATGCGCTACCCAGGGGCGCCATACAAGTCCTACAGTTGTCGTGAATGCACTACCCAGGTGCGCCATACAAGTCCTACAGTTGTCCTGAATGTGCTACCCAGATGCGCCATACAAGTCCTACAGTTGTCGTGAATGCGCTACCCAGGGGCGCCATACAAGTCCTACAGTTGTCGTGAATGCGCTACCCAGATGCGCCATACAAGTCCTACAGTTGTCGTGAATGCGCTACCCAGATGCGCCATACAAGTCCTACAGTTGTCGTGAATGCGCTACCCAGGGGCGCCATACAAGTCCTACAGTTGTCGTGAATGCGCTACCCAGATGCGCCATACAAGTCCTACAGTTGTCGTAAACGCGCTACCCAGCTAACCACCCAAATTTGAATCATTTGCTGGCACTGAAATGTCACATTTTGACACTGTTTCAGTGGAAACTGTTAAGTCAATTATAAAGTTCTCCCCACCTAAGTCATGCTGCCTGGACCCCATTCCAACACCTGTGTTAATTGACAACATAGATAGTTTTGCTGAGATTGTTACAGTTATTATTAACGAATCGCTCCAGTCAGGAACCGTCCCATCACCTTTTAAACAAGCAATCGTCACACCCCTTTTGAAGAAGAACAATTTGTCCCCAGAAGAATTGAAGAACTTCAGGCCCGTGTCAAATCTTCCATTTGTATCAAAAATTTTAGAAAAAGTAGTTCTTGGTCAATTGAAGAACCACCTGAGTCAAAATAATTTAAATGAAGTGTATCAATCTGCCTACAGAGAATTCCATAACACAGAGACTGCCCTTCTCAAAGTTCAAAACGATCTCTTGTGTGCTGCTGATGGAGGGATGGTTTCCATCTTGGCCCTCCTTGACCTTAGTGCAGCTTTTGATACTATTGACCATTCTATCCTCATTGAGAGGCTAGATAAGACCTTTGGTTTATCTGGGACTGTTCTCAAATGGTTCAAGTCATATCTATGTGACCGTACCCAATCAGTTCTTGTAGATAGAAATATGTCAACATCTTTCAAACTACATTTTGGTGTGCCCCAAGGATCTGTATTGGGTCCTCTTTTGTACACGCTGTATACACAGCCACTTGGTTCAATCATAAGAAAGCATAATGTGAAATATCATATGTACGCTGACGACACCCAGCTGTATATGTCTGTTCCACCCTGTGACATCAAGAAACTAGTTACTTCTATAGAGTGTTACACTGATGATGTGAAAAACTGGATGGAATCTAACAAGCTAAAGATGAATGAAGATAAGACTGAAGTGATATTGTGTAACACAAAGAGAGGATGGAATCCGAGTGATGTGGGGAATATCTGCATTGGGAATGAGAACATATCTTTTTCAGAGAAGGCTAGAAATTTGGGGGTATATTTTGACTCAAAGCTTTCCATGCATTTCCATGTTCATAATTTGTGTAGAACCATCTACTGTGAGATGCGCAGAGTAGGTCAAATGTCATCTTTTCTAAGCGAAGACTCTGTGAGGGTCTTGATCTCATCGTTTATATTTTCTCGCTTAGATTACTGCAATTCCCTTCTTGCGAACTTACCCAATGAAACTTTAAACAGACTGCAACGATTTCAAAACCAAGCTGCTAGAATTGTCTTAAAGAAGAAAAAGAGTGAACACATTACCCCCATGCTTATTAAACTGCACTGGTTACCAGTTAAGTTGCGAATCCAGTACAAAATAGCAGTTCTGTGTTACAAGTGCATAAACAAAACTGCACCACCTTACCTTTCCACTCTGGTAGAGCCCTACTCACCACCTCGTTCTTTAAGATCAGGCGATCAGGGCCTTCTTAAGATTTTTAACTGCAAGTCAAAGAAACTAGGAGGCAGAGCATTTACACACTGTGCCCCGCACATCTGGAACTCACTGCCAAACTCATTGCGGGAAGTATCTACCGAGTCAAAATTCAAAACTGGTCTAAAAGCCCACCTTTTTAAAAAACACTTTCAGTTGTGAAGTCTCATTCCCAATCCATTTATTTTCTCATTTCACTTTAATTTTGCTGTTTTATCGTTTAATTTCTGTCTTATAGTATGTTATGTGTGTGTATCTATGTATACAATGTATGTGTAGCAGAGAGAGAGAGGGTGAGAGAGAGAGCGTGAGAGAGAGAGAGTGAGTTGCAGATGGAGAGAACACGACTTTCTGTAAAGCGCCTAGAGCAAACAGTTTGGATTGGGCGCTATATAAATGATCTTCATTATTATTATTATTATATACAAGTCCTACAGTTGTCATGAATGCGCTACCCAGATGCGCCATACAAGTCCTACAGTTGTCGTGAATGCGCGACACAGGGGCGCCATACAAGTCCTACAGTTTTCGTGAATGCGCTATCCAGGGGCGCCACACAAGTCCTACAGTTGTCGTGAATGCGCTACCCAGGTGCGCCATACAAGTCCTACAGTTGTCGTGAATGCGCTACCCAGGGGCGCCATACAAGTCCTACAGTTGTCGTGAATGCGCTAACCAGGGGCGCCACACAAGTCCTACAGTTGTCGTGATTGCGCTACCCAGGGGCGCCATCCTACAGTTGCCGTGAATGCGCTACCCATGGGCGCCATACAAGTCCTACAGTTGTCGTGAATGCGCTACCCAGATGCGCCATACAAGTCCTACAGTTGTCGTGAATGCGCTACCCAGATGCGCCATACAAGTCCTACAGTTGTCGTGAATGCATTACCCAGATGCGCCATACAAGTCCTACAGTTGTCCTGAATGCGCTACCCAGATGCGCCATACAAGTCCTACAGTTGTCGTGAAAGCGCTACCCAGGGGCGCCATACAAGTCCTACAGTTGTCGTGAATGCGCTACCCAGGTGCGCCATACAAGTCCTACAGTTGTCGTGAATGCGCTACCCAGATGCGCCATACAAGTCCTACAGTTGTCGTGAATGCGCTACCCAGGGGCGCCATACAAGTCCTACAGTTGTCGTGAATGCGCTACCTAGGGGCGCAATACAAGTCCTACAGTTGTCGTGAATGCGCTATCCAGGGGCGCCATACAAGTCCTACAGTTGTCGTGAATGCCCTACTCAGGTCCGCCACACAAGTCCTACAGCTGTCGTGAATGTGGGACCCAGTACGCATGTACGTTCACTGTTGCATTCATTCGATTTTTCTTTTTATCTCGCTCGTTCTCTCGTTCATCCACTCTCTTACAACAAATTTCAACATAAGGCGATTGAGTGATTTTCTCTTCCAGCAGCGAAAATAAGGATAAATTATAGATGAGTCATAACACTTTAAAGGTTACATTGCTTTTTACACTGATTATCTTTGCAGTCTATACGTCGATTTGTGTGTGTCTGCGTGTGTGCAAGAGTACGTATGCACGAACATGCACATAGGATGTCACTTTGTGAGTAGCGTGTGCCATCATTTGTGGATAGTATGTGGACACGTGTATGTGTGAGGGGAGAGAAAGAGAAAGAGAGAGAGAGACAGACAGAGAAAGACAGTGAGTGAGAGACATTGAGAAAGAAAGAGAGAGAGGGTGAGAGGGAGAAAGAGAGAGAGAAGAAGGGACAGAAGGATAGAGAAAAGAGGGAGAGAGAGGGTGGGAAAGAGTAAGAGAGGAGGAGAGAGAGGGAAAGAGGGGGAGAGGGAGAGAGAAGGAGAAAGAGAGGGGGAGAAAGAGAGGAAGAGAGAGAGAAAGAAGGAGAGAGGGAGGGAGACAGAGAGGGAAACAGAGATTAGAGAGAGAGAGAGAGAGAGAGAGAGAGAGAGAGAGAGGGGGAGGGAGGTTGGGGGGATGACACTTGAACAGATACAAACAAACAATTATACTGCTGCATACACATAAGACAAAGTGATGAATCACCATAAATGTAAACCTTTCGGCTTGAAATACGCTAGAATTTCATCTCTAAGAAACATGAAACACGGTAAATTTGCTCTTAAGCTTCCTTGCAAATATAAGTAGGGATTAGGTTTAAGGTTAAGGTTAAAAATAGCTGGCATTCAAAGACCAAATGAACTCAAGCCTTATCCCGAGGCACAGAATTCCCAGACGAATCATTCCTTTTTCCACTCTATGTCCACAAATTGCGCGCGTATAAGTCAGGTGTGAGTACTAGCCTTTTTCGTTCACTTATGAAGGGGTGTGGTGGGCATTGTTGTATTGTTTACATGATCGATGATACTATTACGCGCTCAGATGACGGATGGAATTTGGCGAGTTGATTCGCCTCGGTGCCCTGTGTCACGTCTTGATCCCAGCCGTCCATTGTCAGTCGGCATTACAAGACTTGTCATCCTCCTGTCCCCGTGAGTCATGGATGGCCGACACTTACATCATATCCTTACGTTCACAGCTGCCCTTACCTGCAGAACAAGAGCAAACTGTAGCATAATCATTGTAAAGACCACTCCCCTGTACAAATCCCTACTGATATAATTATGACTGCCAGAAAAATGAATGTTACTTTCAAAAATGACCATAAAATGATGCAGTGATAACACGAAAGACATGTTTTGAAACTGCAATGATAGGAAAATTCCAGAAACTGCCGAAGACACCGCTTTAGCTGAACTCCAACGCTTGGGATTAATGTCAAATTCGCTCACAGGAATGACATAGTTCAAGCGTAAATCGGCGGTTTACGACGTCACACCGACGTCAGTTTGATGTATTGAATCCGCACCTAACATAGACCTACGTAAATATACGTCGGACTGACGTAGGCTTGATGAATATTAATATATCAGGACCCGTCGCTTTTGATCACCGTTCTGGTAAGAACATAGTGCGTTTAGCCTCGATCTATCAAAAGGAATTATAGTAGCATGATGTAAGAATCGTGAGATCTTACCACGTCGATTCAGCGACATCGTGACTATTCAAATTGAACAATTGGGTAAAACATTACGTACATTCAAGAGGTGAAGAAAAAACTGGATAATTACAATTGGTTCATGCCCAAAAAATGTCACTTTTCGAACTGAGAGGTCTCTGACGTCATTATCAGAGCAAGTTAATTTAAAAAAAAAAGAAGTTGACCAGAAGTTTAAATATTAGCCCAAAGAACTTTGTCATGATTCGGATGTTGTTAAAACTCACGCAGAGAGTGAGTTGTTGTTGTTTTACCAGGGCCATGAGAAATTGGCTGGTGGCCTTGAACGGCCCTCGCGAATTATAGTTGGTGAGTAAATAAATGTAAAGTTAAACTGTTAGACTCACGCTTGTCGGTTTTAATGTTCGTGATTAATAAGTAATGGAGTAGGGGTGAAACAAGGTGGGGATAGTTGACATTGTTAAGTATGACTAGACAAGTTTTTGCACGTTAACTGGCTGGTAGAATAGTGCAGACGTATTACTACAATTAAAATGGTGGGAGGTTTCGGCCAATGAGATAGCTGAACTAATTGGGCCAGCGGACTAGCACTGCTGGGTAGTTAGATAGTATAAAACATCGTGTAACGTTCAGATTTATTGAATACAGACGAGCAGAAGCATCGTGTCGTGAAGTATCTCCGGTTGGCCAGTACCTGAACTGTGATTTGAAGACTAGAAGTCCTTGCTAACGGACTGACTGAGCTCTAGAAAGAAAGGTCTGAGTGGGCTGACCTTTGAAAGCCCACGCTGCGCTATTTTGATGTTCGCGCCTACCAGTAGGAGTGACCAATGGTAATATATCTTATTTGTTCAAGCATAATAGAAGATCAGAGATAGAGAGAGAACCACAGCCTCATAGGAAGTCTAAGGAAACCCCAGCTGGCACTCGACGACGAGTGGCCTGTGTTATAGAATTATTTCCATAATATGATTGAAGTAATATGGCACATTGTTGATGAATTGAATAATGATTGTGCATATATATAAATAGTTTTTCGCAACTGCGTAATTACCTACAAGCCGAAGTGTGCTTCTGTAGGCTTGGAACGTACTGGGCTCTCCTAACATTCAAGCCCATATGATTTAGGGAGAGTTTGCCTGGCGACTGGCCAGTGGCGACTCAACTGTCACTTTAAATTGATATCTAGTTTCGTATAATATACCTATTTGCTATTGATTGCAGTACATCCAATGAGGAACCATAATTACATGAATATCATAGATTAAGTTAGTAATTAGAATTTATTGCTTTGAATATACCTCTATTGTCTTTTGTTTTGTTTATTAATATTTATGTAAAACATGGCCTGACCGGCCTGACATATATAGATCCTCTAGTTGTTTAATACTTTTCTTGTGTGGATGTGTCCGAGTGTGAGTTAGCTGCCTCTCGTGCAGTCGAATGCTCCCCAAGACCCTAACTCTGCTCGTGACAAACTTGCTATGAGATCAGTGTTCTTAATGGAGAAAAAAATCATTACGAAAAGAAATCTCGTGTCAGTTTTAAAAATTCGAATGCCCAGTCAGAATATTTCTGTATAATATCCTGAGATACACGTTTTTTCTGCTTCAAATGACATGTTCAATGGCTGAGACAAGTTGTGCCTATGAATAAAGAGTGATGTAACTGTCACGAGTAGAGTGATGTAACTGTCACGAGTAGAGTGATTTAACTGTCACGAGTAGAGTGATGTAACTGTCACGAGTAGAGTGATGTAATTGTCACGAGTAGAGTGATGTAACTGTCACGAGTAGAGTGATGTAACTGTCACGAGTAGAGTGATGTAACTGTCACGAGTAGAGTGATGTAACTGTCACGAGTAGAGTGATGTAACTGTCACGAGTAGAGTGATGTAACTGTCACGAGTAGAGTGATGTAACTGTCACGAGTAGAGTGATGTAACTGTCACGAGTAGAGTGATGTAACTGTCACGAGTAGAGTGATGTAACTGTCACGAGTAGAGTGATGTAACTGTCACGAGTAGAGTGATGTAACTGTCACGAGTAGAGTGATGTAACTGTCACGAGTAGAGTGATGTAACTGTCACGAGTAGAGTGATGTAACTGTCACGAGTAGAGTGATGTAACTGTCACGAGTAGAGTGATGTAACTGTCACGAGTAGAGTGATGTAACTGTCACGAGTAGAGTGATGTAACTGTCACGAGTAGAGTGATGTAACTGTCACGAGTAGAGTGATGTAACTGTCACGAGTAGAGTGATGTAACTGTCACGAGTAGAGTGATGTAACTGTCACGAGTAGAGTGATGTAACTGTCACGAGTAGAGTGATGTAACTGTCACGAGTAGAGTGATGTAACTGTCACGAGTAGAGTGATGTAACTGTCACGAGTAGAGTGATGTAACTGTCACGAGTAGAGTGATGTAACTGTCACGAGTAGAGTGATGTAACTGTCACGAGTAGAGTGATGTAACTGTCACGAGTAGAGTGATGTAACTGTCACGAGTAGAGTGATGTAACTGTCACGAGTAGAGTGATGTAACTGTCACGAGTAGAGTGATGTAACTGTCACGAGTAGAGTGATGTAACTGTCACGAGTAGAGTGATGTAACTGTCACGAGTAGAGTGATGTAACTGTCACGAGTAGAGTGATGTAACTGTCACGAGTAGAGTGATGTAACTGTCACGAGTAGAGTGATGTAACTGTCACGAGTAGAGTGATGTAACTGTCACGAGTAGAGTGATGTAACTGTCACGAGTAGAGTGATGTAACTGTCACGAGTAGAGTGATGTAACTGTCACGAGTAGAGTGATGTAACTGTCACGAGTAGAGTGATGTAACTGTCACGAGTAGAGTGATGTAACTGTCACGAGTAGAGTGATGTAACTGTCACGAGTAGAGTGATGTAACTGTCACGAGTAGAGTGATGTAACTGTCACGAGTAGAGTGATGTAACTGTCACGAGTAGAGTGATGTAACTGTCACGAGTAGAGTGATGTAACTGTCACGAGTAGAGTGATGTAACTGTCACGAGTAGAGTGATGTAACTGTCACGAGTAGAGTGATGTAACTGTCACGAGTAGAGTGATGTAACTGTCACGAGTAGAGTGATGTAACTGTCACGAGTAGAGTGATGTAACTGTCACGAGTAGAGTGATGTAACTGTCACGAGTAGAGTGATGTAACTGTCACGAGTAGAGTGATGTAACTGTCACGAGTAGAGTGATGTAACTGTCACGAGTAGAGTGATGTAACTGTCACGAGTAGAGTGATGTAACTGTCACGAGTAGAGTGATGTAACTGTCACGAGTAGAGTGATGTAACTGTCACGAGTAGAGTGATGTAACTGTCACGAGTAGAGTGATGTAACTGTCACGAGTAGAGTGATGTAACTGTCACGAGTAGAGTGATGTAACTCTAATTTTGATGTGTTTAGGTCTTAAATTAAGGAGATTCGCTGCTTTTCTTGTTTTTATATTTCTTGTTCTAGTCTATGTGTGTTTTTTTGCTGAGGGTTAAATTGTTTTTTGTTAGAATTTTGCCCGGGCAGCGACCTTGTTCGGCCTGTTCTTCTCCACTTTCAACTACCAAGGTATCTTTAACGTGCGCGACGTGCTCACGGGCCCTCCGAGGTTTTCGTCTTTATCCCAGAAGACTAGGTGCTCATCCTACCTACTCTAGGATCAGGGACAGGAATATTTCCCCCCTAAAAATTCCAACATGCCTGCACCGACGGGAGATCGAACCCAGTACCTTCGGCATGAGAGGCGGACACCTTGCCTCTAGACCACCGTGTCTCCTCCAATTTAGCTGTTCTGAGACAAACTGAGTTCGATTTTTCGCTGTCTGATCAGTAGTCGGAAGGAAAATTCAAGAAATAATTCCTCTCTTTCATGTCGGCAGAGCTAGATCTAGACTTGTATCCCATTGCAAGTGTGGAAGGTCCCGTACATTCATTATCATATACTTATAAGGGAAGAAAGGCCTTTTAACGGCTGAGCCTGAAATTCTACAAAATATCATATTACACATAGACAGACGTAAAGGTGTACGTGGGCATATTTTAGAAGGTCTTGAAGTTTGCTGTATTTTTAATACTTTCGTTGATTTTGAGCCACAACTGAGTTGAATAGAGGAAAGTGTTCCGACATTTTGAGCCGAGAAAAAAATAAAACTCATTTTCTTCGAGTAGAATTAAAAAGTATGACAGGAAATTTCGTTCTGCGCCCCAAGTTACACATTGGTGATGGAAATTCAACTTTAAAAATCACATCAATGTATTCCCCGAGTCAGCGGGCCAACTTGTGTTTATGAAGTTATAGGCCCATTGTGAATGACATCACAGGGCCTTTTTGTTTTGTACTTTCGACACCCAAGATGGCGGGTGGATCAGCTGATGAGTGTAACTTCGAGATATGTCTAAGCGGTTAAAATGCCTGCTGGTTGCATTGCAGTTGATTGTTATGTCAGGGGTGGAAAGGATGGATCCAAGCTGGTCAGATTTCCTACCATCCGTGTAAACAAGGGAAACGAAGTGAAAGAATTGACCAAACGTCTCCCGTGGGCATGTACATACGTGCCATTGTTTACTGTAGTGAACTACTTTTAGCTCGCCGCCGGTTGTTTCGCGACGCCTCAAGTGCTCGCAGTTGCAGTGCAAATCAGCTAACGAATTAAAATCAATGCTATAATCGCCATGGTGATTACATCAAAGATGGCCGATATGCGCAATGGGCCTATAGGCTAATAATTAGACTTCCATTAAAAGTGGAGTTCGATCACTGTTTTCTTCAGGTGCAAAAGTTTATTATGTTTCTCTATTTGGTCAGTATTCATTCAGAACACATTGTAATCTACCCAAACGACTACCCTTACATCGCCCACGAGCCACCCCTACCCCGAAAAGAAAAGTCTTCATCTGACAACACAAAAACAACAGCAAAAACGACCACAACAAAAACAACAAATCGCCTGTAAACGTGGGCGATGAAAGAAGTCAGTTCCATACGATGCCAGAGTCCAGCCGCAGGACCCCAAATCAAACAATAATAGCCTAATACAGTATTTGTGCATGAAGGGTCAGCATGTATACCGTCTTTTGTGTGAAGCATATTGTCACAGGAAATTGATGAATTTGGTGTTCACAGTCACATCATGTGCAGGAAAAGCACGTTTTGCTCAAGATTGTTGTTGCTTGTATGTACTGTCCCCAAGTCTGTTTGCGCTAGTGGTACATATTTTATAGCCTTTTGTGACTCCAGAGCTAGAGAGCTACCCATGAAATACTCCTAACAACAGCCTTAATTATTCTTCCACATTTGTGTTTTGTTTTCCTCCTGTTATTTTCGGTTGAAAGGGTAAGGGGCAGGGTTTGGAATTCGATAAGATTTAGGGCTGAGAATGAAGACCGGGTTAGGGATAGGTACGTGCACGTACGCGCCCCTATCGCAAACCGCTTGGAGACCGTACGTACAAGTAACAACAGCCTTTGCTCAAAATCTCAAATTTAGTTGTTGTTTTGTGTGTGTGTGTGTGTGTGACCTGGACACGCATGTTGATGTTTGTATGTAAACAGTTGTCAAATGCGCCAGGAATAATACTGATTAGCTTCTTCTTAGTTTCTTAAATGTCCAGATAATTTAAACTTCAGCGCGTGTCTTCCATCTTCTTACTTCAACACTTCACGGTCATACTTAAAAAATAACATCCATTCTTTGCTGACTCCAATGGCATAGTAATTTGCGCCAGGGAGTAATCATTATGTATTCCAGTCCGCCTTTGCTGTCTGCTTGAGGACACCAGCCTGTGTACGTAAAGACAACCGTTTCTGACACACGATATAGAAGTTATTTCATGAATCCAAACAAAGTGCCCTACAAAATAGCTTCCAGTCAGCAATATATCACCATTTTCTATTGTTCTGAGACAATAAGTGACGCCTATGACGCATCTTTTGTCTCATATTCGCTGACAGCTGATTTCTCTGCACAATAGAGATTAGCTAAAAGTCACGCCTGTGTCAACCTCTGGCACAAACTGCGTCATCATTGTAATTTTACGAGCTAAAAAAATATCTACTTTTACATAAGATGTACTAGTTCAAGATGGCGTACTTCCGTCCTGATTGGTCCGTATGTCTGGTTTCTAACGTGTCTGTCCCGACGAGCTGAGATTTGGTCTTGCCTGGAGTCGTGATTTTGGCTTATCTCCCTTACAGCGGGTTACGCGACCCTGACCGTTTTGTGGGCGGTGGGAGAGATAGGAGGACGGAGGGAGAGATAGACGGACGGTGGGAGAGATAGACGGACGGTGGGAGAGATCGAAGTTTTCAAGATACGGGAGGGTGACCCTACATTGTCTCCTTCATGCTGTTTCCCCTTTCTCTCGGACAATCAAACTACAGTTTTCTAAGAAAGAATTACCGAATCTGGTTATCTCCAGGAAACAGACTTATCGGAGGAATTTCATTGTAAAGAGGACTCCTCAACATGTTGTAAAAAAAATCTGACTACAGGACAAACTGGCCAGGACTAGGGGAGAGGTGTGGGTGAGCAGCCCTGTGTCCCAAACCTATATTCATATGATAGTGGGCGTCGTGTCCTTTTTAAAAGCTTAGGACCCTTTTTATTCTAGATTATTTGGGTCAGCATTCACATATCGAGTACCTTTTCTTTTAGAACTGTAGTCCCAATAATTTAATTCTTTAAGCCAATAACGCCTCTACATGTGACCAACAGTAATAATTAGTTATTTTCATGATATAATTTTAAAGAAAGAAACAAAAGTCGCCTACGGGGGGGGGGGGGGAAGCTGGTACAATAACATCGGTTATGACATCAGCCACAGGAAAATCAATACGGCCACTGTAAGAAAAAGAAGCGTATTTGTATAGAGTCCTGACTCACAAGGAGTCTTCAGCTGTGTTTTCACATGTGCGGAAACAAAAACGGCGATAATCCATCAAGTGATAAAAAGAAAGATTGTTTTCGTGTGTACAGAAATGGCGTTTCCCTAGAACTGTAAACATTCTGTCTATTTTGCTACTTGAAGGGCTTTTGCCGTTTCCGTTTCCGTACATATGAAAACACAGCTTCAAAGTGCTTCACAAAACATTTTACTTTACATACAAAACACAAGTAGGTTAAACAAATTAAAAGGTTCGTCATTTTTGTGCAAATATTGTCATCTGTCAAAACCGTTACAGAGTAGGCAGGAAAGTCTTGAGATGTTTCTTAACTAATAACACATAGCATAATAATATCGAAATGTCATAAATAAGTTTAAAAAATAAATAAACAATAACAAAATCATCGGTTGCACTAAATGACATTCTGGAACAGTCAGAGAACAAGAGGACGTCCCGAGAGACGATGGTGAGATGATATTGTGGAGACAGGTGGACAGGCATGGACAAGTCGGATGGAAAACAGAGAAGAATGGAGATGATTGGCGGAGAGGGCTACGCCCTGCTGTGGAGGGTCGAGGCCTAAGAAGACAACAAGAACAAACATATCATCACATTCATTTGCCAGGTTAAGAGTATTTCCACAGTCCAGCTAAATCAAAGTATACGAATAATAGTAGCTAACTTGGGTGCCATTCAGCATTCAGAAATTGTCATGACCACTGTTTTACAATGTACACTCCCCCCCCCCCCCAACCCCCACCAAAAAGACTGAAAACCACTGGTGTGATTTCCTTGTTACAATATCAGACTCCGAGATAAGCGATGAGTGACAGCTCTCCATGCACGTGATCCACATTACCAAAGATTCCAGGCGTCGGGAGGTCAAAACTTCCTAAGGTTAACTTAAATTTACGGTAGAAATCCGAACGCTGGAAAAATTATCGCTTTTCAGTGAAACACAGGAAGGGCTGAATGCCTGGCGTATCTTGCCTGGCTTATCTTGCCTGGCGTACTTTGTGTATGGCACAGCTGAGCAGTGCAGAAATGCTTGTTTTGATAATTTGGTCATATTATAATCGTTTTACAACGGGCCAGCAAACTCAAAATCAGGCTCAAATAAAAAAATCAATTCCACAAAGTTTGTTATGAAATATGCGCTCATCCAAATCCAACAGCCAATATTAAATAAATATCAAATAAATCCAACAGACAGCCTAACTATTACTGATGTTGACCCCTCTCATTCATTCAAAAACTATGCGCCACAACTAGATTTGATTGCGCGCCTTTGAAGTTCCAGGATTCTGTTGTTGGACCATTCACTAGAAAGGGATATGTGCAATACGCCAATGTGTTCTCAAGCAGAGAATTGTGACTGGTAGATGGTTTCGAGCAAACAACTTTAATTAACAAAACTATTTGCAATAATTTGATGTAATCACTTTAAGAAATGAAATCATAATGGCACTAAAGCTGAATTTTACACTGTGTTTCAGAAACATTGCTTTTTTTTCGCACCTAAATCTTGCATTGGTAAAGGTTACGGTTAGTTTATTCCAGTTCCCCTCTCCAGTTCTCTACTGTAGGAAATTTCCCCTTCAGAAGTCCGAACGTTGTCCGGCAACAAAAGAGTTCACAAGATTTCTTCAGAATTGTTTCAATGTCCGACCGATTTTCCACTCAAACTTCTCCAACGTCTTGCTCTACTTTCATTTGATAAGCGGCGGTTGTCGAATTTCTCAGGGTCAATGACACCCCCCCCCCTCCCTTGTGAGAACCTGCTCCAAGTAATGGACTTCCTGACCTCGCATGCGGAGATAACCACAGCGTACAGACAAAAACATACACGATCATGACAAGAGTTCATGACTCCTCACACAGTTCTTTCCATCAACTCCCAAGACAAACTGTGGAAAGGTTCAGAAAGCGGTGAGGGGCCCAGTTACTGAATACATGGAACGCCACTCTCAAGTTGTAAAGCGTAATTTGAAAAGCAGTGTTTGTTTGAGACATTCATGGCCAACGGAGGGAGGTGAAGTTCGGCAGTTCGAGGGGCAGAGGGCGGGGGGGGGGGGAGAGTTGAATATACATCAGCTTTCCCTGTAAACGGCGCAGAAATGTACAGATTTTACTCTGAGAAATCTGGAGTCAGAAAACAGGACTGGAGACATTAGACAGGACCCACACTAGCCGAGTCTGGTCGTCCGATTGGTTGGACGATGACGTCACGACACTAAGTTTCGATGAGACTTTGAGCACGACCAACCAGTCCCATCTCTTTGAAATTCATGTCGTGCCATCACCGACCAATTAATCGGTTGATCAAAATGGAGTAGAGCGCGCCAAGGCTAAAGTTATGTCGCTACAAGGAACCTGCATACTGGACTAAATTGATGTTTGTCTACCACGTGACTGTATCAGAATCCATGACAGATTGACATTTACAAGAAATGTCAAGGACAGGAGGAGAGGGGGACGAGTGTCCTTGGTGCCCGGTGTCGTTTAATGACGGAATCTACTTACTGGCTAGCATACTCGTTTGTTTATTTTTATTGCAGGTTTTCTCTGCATTTTTCCAGCAGGCTGAGGTTGTGTAGTGGACAAGAAACGAGCTATGATAGAGCCCGTCAAGCCGCTGACCAGTAGCTATCTTAAAAGAACATCATGTTAAGAAATTTAATGTGTTGAACTCCGCCCTCAATGGGATTTAATCCATGAACATTCACATCCAAGTCAATCATGGCGTCCCTTTAGAATGACAAAGCCTCTAACCCCATTCCATCAACTTCTGACAAATTGATGATTGAACTTCCATGTACTCATAGCCTTTAGAGATGCAACATTTTTTCTATTGAGTAAAACTTAAAATTACACGCCGAATCTGCTTGACACTTTGACACACAAACGGAGAAGGCCAGTAGAAGAAGTGTGCAGTGGTGTAACTCAGTTCAGCCAAAAAGTGGAGATAGAACCTTGTTATTCTAAAGGGACGACTGGGAAAATGGAAGGATTGGGCAAAACACAAAAATAGCTCATAATGGCGTCTAGCTATTAAAAAGATACATCTTTAGTAGTCTGGACATATGAAAAAAAAATCTCCCAGTTTGCAATGCTACAACAAAGCTCAGCCAGTCGCCCACCCCCCCCCCCCTCCGGAAAAAAACTCCTATATCTTATGCTGGTGAAGTCTTTGGGTGCATTTTAAACTGTTTTGTAAAAAAAAAAAAATGGGAATAAACTTTATCTGACACCCCCCCCCCCCCCACCAAAAAAAAAAAACAACCCTGCCAACCCCGAGCAAATACACTGATAACTGGCTCAAGCCCGCTTAATCAGCAAAAACATTCTTAATTTCATGACTAATGTTACATAGTTACCCGTCTTTCTATCTGGGTATAATTTAAACACTTCCTTAAGTACGCAGCGAGAAGAAAACTTGCCTCCCATCAAGTGACGAGTGCGGAGTTTCACGGGCCACAGCGGAAATTTCATAATCGTTTTGAAATCGTGTGTCTTGAAAACTTTTTATCTTATCACTGGTTCAAATGCACGTCCTGTATGACGACATAACGATGGCCATTGTAAACACTTGTGATATAACCCAGGCTCAAATCATGTATGACTCATCAGCTTGAGATAACTCCTTTGTTTGACAGCTCTTTATTTGAAGGGGTTCGCTGCCCTTGGCATTTACACCTCAATTTTTTTCTTTCTTTTTTTTGTTTTTGTTTCTGTGTGTTTTTTTTTTTTTGTGGTATGGATTAGCTTTTTCAGAATTTTGCCCTGGCAGCGGCCCTTTTCGGCCTGCTCTTCTCGATTTTCAACTGCCAAGATATCCTTAACGTGTGCAACGGGCACATGGGCCCTCCGAGGTTTTCGTCCTTATCCGCGAAGACTAGGCGCTCGATCCTACCTACCATAGGATCAGGAACAGGAATCCCCCCCCCCCCCCACCCACACACATACACACAAAAATTCCAACATGCGTGCACCAACAGGGGATCGAACCCGGTACCTTAGGCATGAGGGGCTAGGGCCTTGCCTCTAGATCAACATGTCATAACCCGCTGGTGTTTTGAGTCGGCACTCCCCTTTTGTCAAGGTCACTGTGATGTTATTATGACCTGATTGAGGGGAATAGCTTGCTTGGCTAGACAATACAGCACTGAAGCACCAAACTATAAGATCTACCTGTCCACGTGATATCGGAAGATTAAAGAACGGACCGCAGCACTGTGGAATTAGTTCACGATAAACTCCTCAATAGAACTGCGTATAAAATGTCCAGTCACTAGAACGAGGTCACTGGCTCGCTGCTTAAGAGCGTACAATCTTATCTCTCGTCGTCTCTTCCTTGTGTAATTCATCTTATGTAAAGGTTTTCAAAGTTTTTTTAATTTTTAAAATTTTGACTACCATAGCATAATATAAAACAAATGTTCAAGAAAAACAAAAAAACCTATCAGTCTTCCAAACTATTCAGAGGGTAGCAAAACGATGAAAAATGGTAATACTGGCTTTTGTAAGGTTTGATTTATTCTCACAATCAACCTATTATCGTCCCCTATGAATGACAAGGTTCTATCTCCACATTTTGCCTGAACCCAGTTTCACACTACACACTACTTCAACGGGCCTTCTCCATTGTGTGTCAAAGTATCAAGCAGATTTGTTGTGTAATTTGTACTATGTCTAACTAATTACAGAAAAGAAAAAACTCTTTGCTCTAATTTACTCTAAAAGCTATGATCACATGAAACTTCAATTCTCGATTTCTCAAATCTTGATAGAAGGGAATTAGAACCGAGTCATTCTAAGGGGACAAGATTCTGCTGGTCGACAAAAGTTTTTTGTCTTTGCAGGCAATGTAGATATAAAGGTCAACAGCGTGTACAACAAACAAACAGCAGCTGCTACAACAATGTCAGTCATAGAAAAAAGAACAACAGCAACAACGAACAAACGATCCTACGACCGCGAACACCAACCATAACGACAACGCCAACAAAAACCGAACAAGTCAACAGCCCTACAACAACAAATAATGTTAGCAAAAAGTTACAGCATCAACAAATCTAACTAAAGGTCTTATTATTTTTACGACAAATCAGAGTGCCCAGAATTCTAAGCTTCTTTCAAAATGGCCATGTGCATACAGCTTAGGCATGGCGGAGGGAGTCTCTCTTCCCCCACTCCCCGGGCTAAAACCCTACTTTGGAACAGGCCAAACGCTTTCTCTGTCTGTCTGGCAAAACAGTGGCGCTAACAATGCTCGGTGTTAGTCAAGAATGTATCCTGGGCCGGACACTTGCGAGTGGTTGGTGAGCGATTCTGGACGGGTCTCTTTCTGTCCTGTCCTACTGTTCTGTTCTGTCTATCGTCTTGATCGTCTTGGCTTCTGTCCTAGCACAATGTGACCGTTACTGTATTGATGTGCTTTGTCCTAACCCTAGCTCACACCCTGGACACCTGGGTCACACTGACATGACAAATGTCAGTCAAAACCAATTCAGAGTTGGACAGCGGCCAGGGAAGAGGATGACCTTGCCAGAAAATCCGTCTACTTCTCAGCCACCCTTTCCTCGACAATACGGGTAGGTTTCTATAATTTACCTTTGGACAAAAATCTGTTCCTGTGTGACCTCTGGTCCGGGGAACCCCTGTGACTTGACTTTAAAGTCACGTGTAAACCTTATCTTGAAAGTTTCTTTGAATGACAGCCGGTGACCTTTTCACCTCGGGTTGTCAACCACAAGTGAATTAAGGCCATCCTTATCTTAGATTGTTTCGTAAACAACGTCACAGTTTTAACCTCTTTTTTTTTTTTAACACAATGAAAAGTTCAGGAACAATGGTGCACTCGTCCTTGGAAGATAAAAACATGCGTACTTCACACGGGTTTTTATTATCTCTCCGGGAAAAAGAAAGGAATAAGTTATGCTTTGTGCATTTGAATAATACTTTGTTTTTTTCTTTCGCCTCATATTTGAACGTCATGGGAAAAGGTTCGTTGGTGCAGAATACTTTAGACTAGAGTGTCTTTTTTTTTTTTTTTCTGTCCAGGTCGGTGTTGAGAGATTGAGAGTCTGAGAAGTTGTAGAACGGCGTACACGGTTCAAATTATTCCTACATCAACAAACTACATCTACATTTGACTGGGAGCCATGCACAAACTACGTACGCTCGATGTTAGCTATTTCTGACCCTCCCCAATGATGTAGTATGTTGTTAATACACTTGTCCTCAACCTCCCCCCCCCCCCCCACAGCTCCCTTGTAGGAGATTACGACCCACCAGAACGACAAATGTCCATAAAAAAAAAACAACCTTGATACATGAAAACTTTAAACGTCATATTTGCATGAAACATTTGGCTGTTGACATTAGAGACACCATTTTGATATATAATCTAACAATTGACATTGCTGGACAGAAGTAAATTAAACCCTTTTGTTAAAATTATCATAATTAAAATTATAAAAAGCGTAGGCGTCGCCCACCCGCCCTACCCCCTTTCCTGTCCCTTCAGGTACGCTTTTCCTACACTGAACCACCCCACCCCCCCCCCCCTTTCCCACGAAGTGGACGTACTTAAAAATGCACGGCTCCTCAATGTTTAACTACAGTTCTGTTCAGAAAGTTGTGGCGAGTTCTTCCCCGGCATGGCAAGTCTCAGCTTTCCCAGGACACGCCAGGAGACAAACACATTACTGCCAATGTCTACTGACAATCAAACTGAAGTAACGAGTCTGGCACGGGGGCCCAGGTAAGACGGGAAGTTCTTGGAGTGCTGTTTGCTGACTGACTATCATAATGTCATACTGACACCTGGCACCCTAGATACAGCAAAAAAGAAAACTAGAATTACACCACTTTTTAAAGACATCTACAGTGGGAATGCTGGAGGTATAAGGAATTAGCAGTCGCAGTAAAGTATCGAAATATGCAGTCGAATTTTAATAGTTCGGAAATCCGTTTAAAATTTTCATGGGGAGATGGGGAAATCTAAGATGTAAGAGTAGTCTAGTGTAAGATTTAGGTAATGGTTGGCCTTAGGGACAAGAAAAGTAGTATTTTACATATCAAAGCCTAGGCGGGCAAGTGAGACTTTGTTGTGTTGCATTTTTTAAAAATCTAGGATAGGCTAATGAATGGAGATCCACGCACACGCGACACTCGCGCGCTATTTTCTGAGTCAGCAGGAACATGGGACATAGACAGGACTACAGCAGGAACATGGGACTAAGACAGGACTGTAGCAGGAACATGAGACCTCATAGACAGGACTGCAGCAGGAACATGAGACCTCATAGACAGGACTGCAGCAGGAACATGAGACCTCATAGACAGGACTGCAGCAGGAACATGAGACCTCATAGACAGGACTGCAGCAGGAACATGAGACCTCATAGACAGGACTGCAGCAGGAACATGAGACCTCATAGACAGGACTGCAGCAGGAACATGAGACCTCATAGACAGGACTGCAGCAGGAACATGAGACCTCATAGACAGGACTGCAGCAGGAACATGAGACCTCATAGACAGGACTTTAGCAGGAACATGAGACCTCATAGACAGGACTGCAGCAGGAACATGAGACCTCATAGACAGGACTTTAGCAGGAACATGAGACCTCATAGACAGGACTTTAGCAGGAACATGAGACCTCATAGACAGGACTGTAGCAGGGACATGAGACCTCATAGACAGGACTGCAGCAGGGACATGGGACATAGACAGGACTACAGCAGGAACATGGGACATAGACAGGACTGCAGCAGGAACATGGGACATAGACAGGACTGTAGCAGGGACATGGGACATAGACAGGACTGTAGCAGGAACATGGGACATAGACAGGACTGTAGCAGGGACATGGGACTAAGACAGGACTGCAGCAGGAACATGGGACATAGACGGGACTGCAGCAGGAACATGGGACAAAGACAGGACTGCAGCAGGAACATGGGACATAGACAGGACTGTAGCAGGGACATGGGACATAGACAGGACTACAGCAGGAACATGGGACAAAGACAGGACTGCAGCAGGAACACAGGACAAAGACAGGACTTCAGCAGGAACACGGGACAAAGACAGGAATGCAGCAGGAACATGGGACAAAGACAGGACTTCAGCAGGAACATGCGACAAAGACAGACATCAGCAGGAACATGGGACAAAGACAGGACTTCAGCAGGAACATGGGACAAAGACAGGACTTCAGCAGGATAGCAAGGTGCAAGTGCGCGTCTCACCTTAGCTGTAGCTGAACGGTGAACACAGCTCGGTATTTTCTCTTGTCGGCTTTGACTAATCACATATTTCGGGGGACTTCCACTACGTCATTGAGTTCGAAGATAGAAACCATCACTTCAGAACCTGTCGTGTGTTTATATAAGTTAATGTTTATTGTACATACTATTATGGTAGTTGGCAACAAGGAGCGGAAAGAGTGAATGACCGTGCTTTTTTAATGTTGTCAAAGATTGTTTGCATGATTCTTTTGTGTATTTTGAATTGGCATTCACAGCGCAATTTTTTTTCCGTACGAACTTTAGCAAATTCAGGAGCGGGACAGCAACGCACCTCCAAACACAGGACAGCTCCAACACATCCCAGGGATTTTCGGTGACGTTCAGAGTCAAATCGGGTACAGTCCAGAGATTGCAGCACCCATGGCAGTGTTCGATAGGACGAGAAATCCCTTAGCCGATGACCTGTGTTTGGGGGTGTGTTGCTGCCCCGCTTCTGAATTTGCTAAAGCTCGTACGGAAAAAAATTGGGCTGGCCGTTAGGCCTACAAACTTGAACTTGAACATGAACATGAAGTGAACTTATTTTGTATTGTTTTGGACTGTCGAGAACAAAACAAAAAACAAAACATCACTTCAAAACCAAACGTGTGTTTTGTTCTGTTTAGGGCGGCTCAAGAGACGATGACCTGGGAAAGCCAATAAATTATCTAAATACAGAGTTATCGAGACTAATATTTACAATTATCGAGATTTAATATTTACAGATGTCAGCTGGTGCGGAAGGGAATGTTGACAATAAAACAAATGAATACCGATCGTACTTCAGCCCTCCACAGTACCAAGGGGAGTTGAAATTTCATTTTGTAACAGCTGTTTTGTCTATCTACGCAGCTGATTAAACACTCATAATTACATGTAGCCAGAACCATTCTTTTATTAATTTTTTTTTTCACCTGGGCTCTAAACGAGACGCTTCTACTTGCCTTGCCTGGGACAGTCACACCCGGCGCGCACTGGCAGCTGCTGGTTTGATTGGCCAAACTAGTTGGCTGGAAGACACGACACCGCGTTTCACTGCCACCTCGCGCGCCGGCCGATTGGTTGGGTCTCATGGATACACGTCATGACCTCGCCGTCCAGGATTCTTGGGCTGATCAAAATCGGCTAGTGCAGGTAGGGCTTTAAATACTTTTGGACACAAAAACGGCGATTGGCTATCGGTTGAGTAGCCCAGACATTTATTTTGAGCGGTGGACATCACAGCTGGGAGAGCATACTTATTTGCTTGGAGCACTGAAATCTCTACAGATATGCCCCATTGTAAGGATTCTCAACTTAAATCACAACTGCTCTCCTGGTGTATCCTCACAAACACACACACACAAAATTGCTCACGCTAACACCAGAGAGTATGTATGTATAGAGAGGTTTCACTATTGGTCAATTTGCACTGCGAGACACGGGAGGCGCTGAGAAACCATTGTCAGCATGGAGTGGAAAGTAGGTCACTGTAGTAAACAATACCCGTTTGTACATTTCCACGGTGTGTAAGAACTCACAAAAGGCTCTAAGTAGTTTCAATCAGCCCAAAAAATGAACAAACCCACAGTAAACAGATATGTACACTATCTTTGGAGAAGACGGTCTCTTTCAATTCTCCAATTTCTTGTTTACCGCAGCGACCTAGTTTCGCGATTTGGCGGAGGTGAGATCTCTCTATACATCTATACTCTCTGCTACCACTAACTGGCGAGGTGTTGAAATTACCACAGACATAAACCATCTCATGTTCATTGTGTGTCAGTGTGACCTCGCCCACTAGCCACCTGGTTGGATCTCAGTAGAAACGCCATGTCGTGACGTCATTGTTCAACTATCTGGCCGATCACATTCGGCACTCAGCTAGTGTCCGCCTGGGCCAAGCTACTTGTATAATATCGTGGGGTATTTGTCATTATTTCACGGATTTTGAGGTTTTGTCGTGAAAATGGTTCTCTCGCCCCTAATTTTATTAACATGTATAAGTGACGTCATTCCAATCGGTTATAAATTTTCCGAGATTTGTGTTTGTGACGTAATGCTGTCCTCTGATTTATACAACTTTTCAAGTTTTCGATCCTCATTTTCTCCAAAAGACAAATATGCACATACAACAATATGGAAAATACCCGACGATATGTAATTATAATCTCGCGGGAATTGTCTCCTCACGCTCTAATGTACTGTTATCCCACACAACTCGCCTGTCTCAGCTCTATGTTATGTAATGTTACATCATTTCTCATTCTCCCTTCCTGTGATACTGTGTAACCTTACTCCATCATCTTCCTCCCCCCCCCCCCCCACTCTTATATTAATCGTCGTCTGCGCTAAATATTGATTGTTTTGCTCCCAAACAGCTTCCATTAGTCGCTGGCCGAAATGTCCACTTGACCCGACTCTGCGAACTACCATGTTTTGTAGGAAATCCGACCCAGTACAATAGATAAACTTATGTAAAACTGACAACCGCCTGTAACGGACGGTTTGTTTTGTCAGCACAAGGAAGTAGGTCTTGGCAGGGAAATGTTATCGTCTCTCAGAGTATCGCGACCTCAATTCTTATTTGTTCCAGCTCTACTTTTTGCACAACTGAGAAATTCCACGTTAAACATCCGCGATTTTAGTATTGCAAGTTGACCCGCTGACTCGGGGAATACACAAATGTGATTTTTGAAGATGAGTTTCGACCACCAGTGTATAAACTAAGGCGCAGAATGAAATTTCCTGTCATAGTTTCAAATTCTACTTGAAGAAAATGCGTCTTTTTTCTGGCTCAAAATGTCGGGACACATTCTTCTGTTCAACTCAGTTGTGGCTCTAGATCAAAGAAATTTTTTAAAATATAGCGAACTTCAAGACCTTTTAACATACGCCCACCTACACGTTCGTGTCTTTGTATGCGTAGTATGCTATTTTGTAGAACTTACGGCTCAGCGGTTGAACAGTTTTTCATGATTACGTTAGAGACCTTACTTTCTTTACAAATAATTATGATGTTTTTATGGAACCATTGTATTTTTGCACAGGGATCTCTAGATGGGCAGTGAACACAATTCTGTAGTTTTTTTTTTTTCGGCTTTGTAATTGGGCGGTCCCCCTTGCAAGAGTCATAATGATATGGAGTTAAAACATATCGGAACTGTAGAAAAAGCTGGATAAATGCTATAGCGCATTTTAAACAAATGTCAAAGTGTGCAATTGTTATACATCTTCTACTTACTAAAAGATTTCCAGTTTTTCAGAAAATGGAGGTGGAAAAACAAGAGCAAAGATTTTAGCTCTGTCTGCTCTCTATGTTAAAAACAATTTCATTTTCAAAGGTTTCGCTACCTCGTTACTTTCCACCAGCGAGATTAAATTTTTCATTGAATAACTTTCATCGACCTGAAGTTTTTCATTTAGACAATGGAAAGGCCAGTCTGTCTCTGCTCATTTTATTCACTTGCAAGTGCGACTCTGCACACTTCACCCACCAATGGAAGAGCTCAATGCTACAGATTTTCCGTGATTTTTTAAATACTTTGCTTGTCGTGTGAAAATCAAACAGCTAAAACTTAAATATTGAGCAAGAAGGTTTTCTTGGTGCAAGGTTTGACTATGACAATTTCAGCTCTTTCAGCTTACGTCACTCTAATAATAACAGTTCTCAGTCCATGTGTTTTGCACCGAAGACAGCTTTCTCGCTCATCGGTATACACAACTTAACTATACTGTTTATTTAAGAGCTCAATTGGACTTAGCCATTATACCGAACTAAAACTAACAATTATAATACTTAGGAAATATCCACAGGGAGACGTGCTCAAAATAATTTGTTTCATGAAGAACTTTGTTGTTGTGGGTTTGAAATCGTTCTCGCTCTAAAGCGGATAAAATTGACATACGTCTCTGATCACACTGGTATTTTTATATTTTCTTTCATTTTTTAAAATTATAAAACACGTGTAAGAAATGGCAAAATATTCGATCGATCCATCCATCCATCCACCCACTCGTCCATCCATCCATCCCGTCAAAATCACATTCTCAGCGCACTACCAATTTTTACATTATTCAAAATCAGGGACTACAACTCTGTCCATATCCATTCACAATTTGCTGATTCCAGATAAAAAACACAACAGGTCCAAATGTCAGGTTTTATTGGGGTGAAACAACTGCTGTGAACACCTCGTAGATTGTCACCAACCCGCCCATACCTCCGCTCCATAAGGACCCCCAAACAAGACTTACTTAACACCAAATGCCAATATTGGTTTTAGACGTGGGCGTTTGTGACATAAGACAGCCTACAGACCTGGCACCACTGGATAATGACTTTATACAGAGTCAACACGGCCTTTAGAGACTTGAGCAATACCTCGTTAAGTCAGTGCTCAGGTTATATTCATTGATCTTACATAAGCGGGGTAATCACCTGACAGTTTCATCACTAACCCACCAACACCAGCTCTTTTATCTTGAACTCTCTGTGGGTTGTTGGTGGACGCTCCTGGTAAGGTCTCCTTCTGTTCCCGACGCTCCTGGTAGGGTCTCCTTCTGTTCCCGACGCTCCTGGTAGGGTCTCCTTCTGTTCCCGACGCTCCTGGTAGGGTCTCCTTCTGTTCCCGACGCTCCTGGTAGGGTCTCCTTCTGTTCCCGACGCTCCTGGTAGTGTCTCCTTCTGTCCCCGACGCTCCTGGTTGTGTCTCCTTCTGTCCCCGACGCTCCTGGTAGTGTCTCCTTCTGTCCACGACGCTCCTGGTAGTGTCTCCTTCTGTCCACGACACTCCTGGTAGTGTCTCCTTCTGTCCGCGACGCTCCTGGTAGTGTCTCCTTCTGTCCACGACGCTCCTGGTAGTGTCTCCTTCTGTCCTAGCATTACTGCTCTATTCTGTCTGTGGTCTTGTGTCGACACAGCACAATGTGGCCGTTACTGTGTCGTCGTGCTTGCTCCAAACTGAAAACATCTTGAACTGTTTGCACTGACCTGCTGGTCAGCTAACCAACCTCATTCCATTTCCAACCGTAACCATCCAGCCTATCTTAGTGATATATATATATATATAAAAGACAAAAAGACAGGGGAGGGGGGGGGGGAGCCCTTGTGAAGCGGGTGAATGTTACAACAGTGTCCGCAAACGAGAATGTGTCTAGTGAACACACACGGCCTCGTCAGTGATAGATAGAACAAGAAAAAAAAAAAAAAAAAGCCTGTGTGAAGTGAGTAAAAGTTGCAGCAGTGTGCGCAAGGAGTTATTTATTTAGTGGATATGCGCAGCTGAAGCTGTGATTTACAAAGAAAAAAAAATCATATTTTAGATAATGTCGTATGTGCAAACAGGGTACATAAAACCACCATTACCCGTCGTGCGGAATAACAGGATACAATGAGAAAAGATATCATAAAGGTTGGCACAGATGTAAAATGAATGTTCTGTTGTTTTTCATTAACATACATGCGGAGCTTCCAACTAGGCTACTTGTTACATGCATGGTGAAATCAAGGAGAAATTAGTATGCCGGTAACGAACCGGAAAAAGAAGGTGTACATGACGAACCGAAAGCGGCCGCTGTGTCTACCAAACCGAACACAGGCGCTGTGCATAACCAGCCAAAAACAACCAACTGACAGGTCGAAGAAAACAGCAACGTATAAGGAACCGAATGCAGGAATTGCTGGTAGTCGTAATGATCCGAAACAACGAAGCGAAATGAGAAACAGCACAAAGTCATAACGAACAGGAGGCAGAAACTGCACATGAGAAACAGCACAAAGTCATAACGAACAGGAGGCAGAAACTGCACATGAGAAACAGCACAAAGTCATGACGAACAGGAGGCAGAAACTGCACATGAGAAACAGCACAAAGTCATAACGAACAGGAGGCAGAAACTGCACATGAGAAACAGCACAAAGTCATAACGAACAGGAGGCAGAAACTGCACATGAGAAACAGCACAAAGTCATAACGATCAGGAGGCAGAAACTGCACATGAGAAACAGCACAAAGTCATAACGAACAGGAGGCAGAAACTGCACATGAGAAACAGCACAAAGTCATAACGAACAGGAGGCAGAAACTGCACATGAGAAACAGCACAAAGTCATAACGAACAGGAGGCAGAAACTGCACATGAGAAACAGCACAAAGTCATAACGAACAGGAGGCAGAAACTGCACATGAGAAACAGCACAAAGTCATAACGAACAGGAGGCAGAAACTGCACATGAGAAACAGCACAAAGTCATAACGAACAGGAGGCAGAAACTGCACATGAGAAACAGCACAAAGTCATAACGAACAGGAGGCAGAAACTGCACATGAGAAACAGCACAAAGTCATAACGAACAGGAGGCAGAAACTGCACATGAGAAACAGCACAAAGTCATAACGAACAGGAGGCAGAAACTGCACATGAGAAACAGCACAAAGTCATAACGAACAGGAGGCAGAAACTGCACATGAGAAACAGCACAAAGTCATAACGAACAGGAGGCAGAAACTGCACATGAGAAACAGCACAAAGTCATAACGAACAGGAGGCAGAAACTGCACATGAGAAACAGCACAAAGTCATAACGAACAGGAGGCAGAAACTGCACATGAGAAACAGCACAAAGTCATAACGAACAGGAGGCAGAAACTGCACATGAGAAACAGCACGAGCTCCATTGTTTTATCTGTTTCATTTTTCTTTTTTTATGTTGTTATTTTTTCTTTTTTTTTCCTGATAAAGGCGATAGCCGAAATATCGAACATTTTCTGTCTTCTCTTTTAGTTTACATTGTATTGTTTAGGTACTATTTCTTACGCAGGGCTTTGCCACATACAACTTTTTCTTTCTGCCCAATTTTAACGTTGCTTATAGCCCTGCTGCGACTCCACAGTTTTTCTGTGGCTTTTACAATACATGAGAAACAGAACGCCCCGTAGGAGATAGTTATCATCAATGTGACCCAAGTTTCACACCAAAAAAAAGAAATATCAATACTTCATAATATTGTGTTTGATATACTAGATGACCTACCGGGCACTGCCCGGAATAAACAATCATGTGCTCCAAGTTTTGAAGTTGATAAATATGATTTTTCTTCACCTCCTCCTTAAGAGAGAGTAAATCACAGGCTTGATTACGGGGCGGGTTTGGAAAGAATGCACAGAGCAGTCAGAGACACGGAATTTCAGCGCATCAGCTCTGTAACGGCCGTACGGGCTCGTGCTCGATTCACCACTGAGATTTCTTGCAAGGTAGAAATTATATAATATACACTGTGTCTCTGTAAATGAGAGATAGTTGCAAACCTTTACGCTGAAAACACCGTGCAACCATAAAAGCTAGAATTATGCGGTTGTCATCAAAATTCATTAAGAAAAAAAATTTAGATTGCCACGGAGGAATGAAATCGTAAATAAATACTCGTATTATGTTTAAGGAGGACAAGATTCGGAGATGACTCTTTCCTTTTCCACGTCCCGTTTTATAGTCAAACATTCTCAGCTTTTCCTGTCAGCAGATTGGCTGAACCTCCCGGTACATCATGAAATCATCAAGGTGTAGACAAGAATGCAAATCCAGACACCCAGAAAAGCATATCATTTTTATTTTTTTTTGGTAAGCCTTGGCAAAAGCTGGGCTAATCGGCTTGTTGTAATTAAGCCTGCTGCCTACATTTACATCTGTAAGAGATTACTCCATCAAGGACATGCAATTAGACACAAACTCATTCACCTGTTTGAGCACCAGACTTTAATGAGGCACCGCTGCGCCAGCGTGAGCATTTTGCTTAATGAACTCAACAGAGTAAACAAACATATTTCTGGCTCTAACGTGATTACGAACAAAAATGTGTTTGCACCAATGCGTATGGCATTTCTCTTTCTGCCAAATTATCTATGAACTACGTTTTTTTTTCTATAGGCTAAGGAGAATAAAATACTGTTGTTACATCTTGTTACATTTCAATATGCTTCTAACTACAAATGTCTGCAACACGGGGAATACATTCTAGAAAGTGTTTTTTTACTTTCATGTAAAATTAGGCCCTTTGTACTTGAGGTTTCACGATGGGGTCAGAGACACAAACTAATGGCTCTTATCCACAGCATCCGCTCCGCTCCGTTATTTTTACGGATAATGACGTTAAACACTGTTTGCCTCTGTATACTTGTCCACCACATCCGTTCCGCTCCGCTATTTTTACGGACAATGACGTAAAGCACTGTTTGCCTCTGTATACTTGTCCACCACATCCGTTCCACTATTTTTACGGACAATGACGTAAAACACTGTTTGCCTCTGTACACTTGTCCACAGCATCCGTTCCGCTCCGCTCCTCACCGCCATAGAGGCAAAGAGAGTTTTTCATATGTTATTTTCCGTACAAAAATAACGGACTGGATGCTGTGGACAAAACTACTAAACATGTTTTATTGGCAGACAAAGAAAGCCCAGTGAGGATTGTGCCATCATGTACAAAGTTCACTGTATTTTTCTCGCGCCTGGGGAAACCACTTGAATAGTTAGATCATTTACAGAAGCAATATCCTACAAACCAAACTGAAAACAGCTGAGCTATCGGTTCAGAAACAAAAACGTCAGTGCTATCTTTGATACAGAAGAAAAGAAAAATGACACCAGTAAAGAGTTTTCCAGTTTGATATATATACCCATGATACAATAAACCAATGATCTCAAGAAAAATGACTAAAGAGAACTCTGTATAAATCCCGACCATGCCAAACAAGAATTCGTCAAACTTGACTAGCCAAACAGCGATAAGAAAGAAAGTTCACATATCATTACAACAAGCTCGTAAGTGGTGAAACGTCTTGGAGGAACTTCATTTAGCAGAGGTCTCCAAACAAATTATTGCCGCTCTCACAAAACTCTTATATTTTTGTTTTTCTGAAAGTGTAACAAGGTAGGCAGGCAGACATCATATACACAGGTAGACAGACAAATAGACATATAGACAGACAGATACAACAAATAAAATGCAAAGTTTTACAGCCAACAAAATGAAGAATGTTCCCCGTGCCAGCCCTACTCGCTGACCTGTCTGTTAGGTTATGAAATACCACCTTATCAATGCCTGGACCGTAGATAAACCGGTTCACCTGAGGTCAAACATTTCACAATTCCTCTCTCTTTCTCGTTCTCTCTCTCTCCAGGTCGTTCTTTACCGTGTAAGTGTCATTTATGTCCCCTTCAAGTCAAGGGATCATTTTCTGTTTATCTTATGGAGAGCTGTACACATATCATTAACCTGCTACCGCTGCTTCCTACTTATCATTGTAGGGTCATTTAGACCCGTGGGTCAACAATATCCAGTGGCAGATAGAGAAGTCTGGAGGTTACACCTCTCTTGTTCTAAAGATGACTGCCTGAAGGGGGAAACCCGTGCATTATTTATAGTAGAGGCTAGGCGTTCTAATTACTTGTCTTACTGAAAGCCTAGGGTAGAAGGTCTGTGGGCTATGCAGCCAAACGTTCAAAATGGACTTTTTGTGACGAGTCTGTAGCCAATTTCCAAGGAGGTTATTACAGCCCTCTCATCACATGGAATGTGGTCACTGTGACCAGCAGGGCTATCAGAGTGATAACACTGACCCTAACCCTTGCACTTTCCCCAAAATTCCCTGTGCAGATAAACTTAATTTGGCCACTTGGTCGTAATAGTCACTATCTATTTATCATATAATATTGGTGTTATTACTGTTTTTATCTTTTATTGTTGAATTGCGTTGTATGTTTAATAAAAATATTAAATTACCATTTTATATTACATTCATAATGATATCATGACATTACACTGTAATAATTATTACTGTTATGATCTAATATTGAGGTGTTTTTTTTATTTGAACATGTTTTACACTGCAATTTTACATCATGGAGACAAATGCACGCGACGATTTTGCTTAGGTTCACCCATTTCATTCACACACTTATCCCCCCAACCATTCATTCTTCCCTCGTTTACTTCAAAATATACATCATCCCATCCAACTTTTTCGATTTGAGTTCAAAGTAAACCTTAAAAGAACGCTTTCATATTTATCAAAAGAACTTGCTTCTTCCCAGTTCAACCCTCCCCCCCCCCCCCCACAAACACACTGTTTGTGTTTTGGGTTATTAAGGTAATTTTGCCATTTCCCGTGCATCCAAAATTTACATCTCTCCGCTCCCCATTTTCTCTATTTCAGGAAAGCTAAAAATTCCCCCAAAATGTGTGCTAAATGAGACAGCCGATATCTTTGAACTCTCCGTGTTCCAAAACATAATCTTCAATCTCCGCAACTTGCAGTAAAAATGAAGTTGTCAGCGAGGCAGGAAAAACGTTTTCAACACTCACGCTCACAAATTACCACTGAAGACGTGACAGACAGCGAGACGAGCAGTGTTTCATTCATGTTTGCAATATCCAAGACTTTCATTTATTGGCGTGATCCTAGAGGTTCGGCTAAACCAGTGGTTGTTAGAGTTCCATGCCACTCTACTCCTCCTACATATTAAATTATCATCTAATAATTTGTTTAACCATTATACTTTTGAAGAAACACATGAGAACGCTTTCCAAGCCTATCTGAGTAGTATGCCAAGAGAGATTCAGACTGCAAAAGTGTTTCGGGTTTTCATTTTAGTAGGTTTCGCTGCCCTTGGCATTTTCACCTCAATTTTCTTGGTTTTTAAAAAAAAAAAATTCTTGTTCTAGCTCCTGTGTGTTTTTGTGGTAGGGAGTAATTATTTACAATTTTGCTCGAGCAGCCGCCTTGTTCAGCCTGCGCTTCTGGACTTTCAACTGCCAAAGTATCTTTAACGTTTCAAATTATAATTGCAGTTTGTTGATTACTGTTAGTTTATGATCGCCCTTGCAGTTGTGTACACTGGTATTTCACTTGATACATTATACACAGTTTACACAGCACAGTATTTCCCAGTTTGGAGTTCCTCCCCTCACTGAAATCTCTCCTCATTTCCTCCCGTGGCTACTAACGTCCTCCCCTTAGATTTGGAATTGCTCCTCGGGGAGCCACGTATCTACAGTTTGAGAATTTCTAAGCTAGATCCAGTCATAATTTCTCAGGCATACAGTAATACTCTGTAAGTAAGACTCCTTTATGGAGGAACTATATTTTGTACTCACGGCGTACGTGACGTATATTATATAACTGCCATATGCATTCTTCTCATATTTCAATACCAGGTAAATTCATGTTATCTCAAAACGTCATGAAATTTCTATCTGAGACAGCGTTTCTCAACCTTTTGTGACTCCCCCCCCCCTCCCACTTCAATCCCTCACCCCCCCCCTCCCTCCCAGCGCCCCGCCATGAGTGGACAACGTTAGTGTAATATACAAACAGATTTTAAGAACATTTATATTTAAATTCAGCACGCATACATTCTATGTAGATAGTTAAGTTAAGATACACTATAAAATTAAGATTCGTAGGAAAATAAAAACCCCACGCCCCATTCTGACGTCACCCCCCTCCCCCCAGTAGGATCGTGCACCCCACCTAGAGGAACACTAATCTAAGATATAGACCGGCACACACTCAAGTCATCAGATGAAGTCACACCTGTATTCTGTACACGAACACGGAGCACGGAGCACGGAGCAAAGGTGTTGATCGTCTCGTCACGAGTGGAGAGAGAGAGAAAGGAAGAAAGGAGTTTGGGGAAAAAATGTACTGAACAAAAGCATGTCCTATAAATTGACCTGCGCGAAGACTTCAATGTCTCAGTAGTTCCGACCACTGTAATCTGTTGAAAGACCTGACTAGACCGAACACAGGGCCCTAAGTACATCGCGACCTCAGCTCTGGTTTGTTCCAACGCCACTTTTTGCACGACTGAGAAATTCAAATTCGACATTAAACGGTTGCGGATTTAGGTATTGTGATACGGAGTTAGAATAAATCGTAACTGTGAAACAGCTCGACTGGTACCACAACGCATTTTAAACAAGTGTCAAAGTGCGCATTTGTTATACCTCTTCTACATACTAAATGATCTCCAGCTTTTCACAAAATGGAGATGGAACAAACAAGGTCGAGAAATTACCACTTAAAAAACGCGGAATTCCTTCCTCTCTCTGTCTCTCTCTTTTTATCTTGAACTGACGCTCCATAGCTTGAGCTACCGGCGTTTTGCCATGTAAACGATATGTGCCGGTGTAGGATCCGGTTTCGTCCCCCCTTTGAGATGGTCCCCCGGGGGACCTTGTCAGAGCAGAAAATGTCCCCCGGGGGACCTTGTCAGAGCTGAAAAGGCCCCCGGGGGACCTTTTCAGACTAGAAACTGCTCTGAAAAGGGCCCCCTTCAGCGATCCAGCCTCGTTTTCGATTGGTCCCCCATTAGTTATTTTTCTGACAAGGTCCTCCGGGGGTCATTTTCTGCTCTGACAAGGTCTCCCGGGGGTCCATCTCAAAGGGGGGACGAAACCGGATCCTACACCGGGACAAAACGCCGTATACATTAAAAAAAAAAAATGTCTGTCCGTCAGTATCAGCGGTCATTTGTCAAAACTTGGAAATACCAATAGATTTTGAAATTCTTAATGCGCAAAGGCTTGTGTTGTCAGAACATTAACTCAGGATGATCGACGGTAGTAAGCCGTATTCCTCTCGGACCCCCCCCCCCCCACCACAAATAACCCCGCCCCTCTTCTGTCCACACACCCATGTCCACACAGAGTGGAAAAGTCCCCAGGGGGAACCGCTGGCCTAGAGAGGCAAAGTGCTCGCCTCTCATGCTGAAAGTACCGGGTTCAATTCCCGGTCGGTGCAGGCATGTTGGAATTTTGGGGGAAATTTCCTGTCCCTGACCCTATGGTAGATAGGATAGAGCACCTAGTCATCTCGGATAAGGACGAAAAACTCGTGTGTATGTTGCGCACGTCAAAGATATCTTGGCAGTTGAAAGTGGAGAAGATCAAGCCTAACAAAGCCAGCTGCCAGGGCAAAATTAAAAAAACAAAACAACCAAACTGGGAAAGAAAAAAAAAAAAGGGTGTACAGATGTGTACACGCCAAGAGCTGGGATCCTCCTGAAATAAAGACCTAAAACTGTAAAAGTCTCCAGATTGCAGGCAAAAAATCCTACACCAACTTCAGTGATCGCCAGTGTTAATTATATTATATTAGTAGGCTTTCTGGTAGTCTTCATTTTTGACAACCCATATTAGAGTAATCCCCGCTCGTCTCTCGTCATCACCACCAATGAATCCATTTAGTCACAAAGAGCTACCGTACAATCAATGTTCTCCCAATGAAGACACAAATGATGCAAATTTGAACACGGATGACGGAGAGTGCGTAAAGTATTGCAGATCCAATCAAGTCATTCCATGTAAATCACTTTCTTCTGTAATCTTTTCAGAATAGCGTTGATCAAATCAATGACATTACTTTTCGATACTCCGTACTCACATAAAATAACATATATTGACGTCATACATATCAGGCGTGGGCAGCAATCGGTTTAGCAATAATATACTTGTGATGTCAAGGGTGGAATCGTGCATTACTAGCTCCCCAGATCCGAATCTTTGTTGAAACCGATACCTTGTACATGGACGAATTGTGGTCACATCAGAACGCCTTTACAGAAATGTCATAGCGAGGTGAATGGCGACTCAAATAAATAGATAAATAAATAAATAAATAAATAAAACTGGCACCGTTCAAAGTACATAGATATTAATGTATTCACATCCAGACTTTGTCTCATTATGCATTACCTATTCGCTCTATACCCCACTGAAGCCACTACTGTTGGATAAACAAGTGTAATGTTATGTTTTTCTTGGGAAAACAGTCCAATAAAATACAAACTGCATCACCAATTACGTATTTTTTGTGTTCTCAACTTTTTTTTTTCTTTACCTCCGAAACGCCACTTTACTCCAGCTATCGTGAAATGTTTTCACGTTAGATTATGTTCAGCTTGACCGACTGCATTTGGTAAATTAATGAGACAGCATAACATGTTAACTCATCTAGAATTTTGTATTGTGGGGAAATCCACATTATTTTGCTTTATGGTTATAATTGTACAGACAGGTGATCTGCAGTGCAGAATCGGGTCGGAAGCCGCTCGAAAAAAAACCTATCAGCATAGAGTCGTGAAAACACAATACATTCATTCCTTTCATTCCTTTGATTCCTCAAAGACAAGATTGAAATTAAGAGAAATCGTAACTGCACTAAATATGAGATAATCCAATAGCATTGACGGATCGAATGCAAAACTGAATTTCCTTGACCTGATATTTTCTATGGTCACTTTTTTTTTATTCACTCCCCCACCCCCCTCCCTGTTTTTTTAAATTCAAAGATCAGCCTCTCTGGCACAGCCAACTGTGATAAGGAGCATTTTGGTGGGTTAATGCGGCCAGAGCCAACCTTGGAAAGTTCACACAGGAGGAAGTAAGAGGTCGTGACCACCGGAGATTTCAGATTTGACAGGAGGAAAAACTTGACCTGAAAAACCAAATTTTACTCCAAATTTTTCAGACGTTTTTAACTCTGGCCCAAATTTTGGTCTTGTTTTTTTGTGTCAGTTTCAAAATTCCAAATTCCAGTTCTCTTCATTTTCCTCCTTTCTGTCCAATCTAATTAAATTCTCGAGCACAATTTCCAACACGAAGTTTTGGGCATCACGTGACACTTTCTGCCACTGAAATCTTGCCTGGCATGTTCTTGATCGATCACAAGTTTTTTTTTCGTTTCTCGCGGATTTTGTACAGATAAAAGATGAGCAAGTGAACTCAGGGAATGTTTCTGAGAACTAATATTTAATTACCTTCGTTTTCAGGACGTAGATATTTTTTATGCATGTACAGAAAGATTGAAGAAGCCCCGAGACCTTGAGATTTTTTTGTCTTTTTTCATTCTCAAACTGGGTCAAGGGTCAACCCTCTTCTACTCACTGCAAAATGGGGGCCGTGAGTGGTGCATGATGACACTATAACAGGAAAAAAAACTGACTTGCACTGAGCAGTGACCATGACATGCGGAAATACACCGACTTTGTCTAGAAATATAAATGGTATTTTATCGAATTGGTACTCAAACGCCTCTTACAATGTCAGTGGAATATTTTAGAGATATAATAATTTCTGCCCAGATGCTTTTGGAGTCTCTTATGTCAAATACAAAGGAAAAAGTTAGGATTTCTTGAAATTCCTCGCTGCATAATTATCCTTAACGGGTTAACATTTTTCGGTGTTCTGCGTTAAGGGCCAGAGTGTCGGGCAAAATCTCACACAGAAAATAATCACATTTGACACATTTCTCGGGAACACAAAAGAAAAACTAAGGCTAATACAGCAAAAAACTGGCATGGCATAACCAATGCTGAAAGACGCCTGATCTCTTCTTTATTTGTTTCCCAACACAAATTATGGGTCACTGGCTTGTTGCAGACATTCCCCTGGTCCTAGACATAAAGCTGAAATTTAATAGAAGCAATTCGACTAGGAACTGATTTCATACTGTCTTTGACATACAGTCATGAACACATGGAATATAACCTACTATCTGCGCGTCTTTTTCTCGTTGTGATATGTCTATAATGATAGTCGATCTTATCATATAGGGCTTCATCCTGTCAAGTGGAAGTTCGAAGCGCTTTGCGTTCATTCTTCATTTCACCAGTGCAAGGAACTTACTTAAACATGGGGAGTCAATCATAAACAGCTGTGGTTACATTCCATCAATTCAAAAGGTGAATTTTCAGGCGTGATATCCATGTTTTGTTATCTCTTTTGGGTTCTGAGGCAAGGAATTCCACGTCTTTGGGAGGCTTTTTTGTTCCTGAAAAAATAAAATGATCTTGACATTTTGCAGCGTTTTGCAAGTTCTGTATCACACACAGCAATGCACTTTTACCCAGTAAGTTCTCCGCCTTACTGAAGCTACTGACTTATCTCTCTTTCCTCACAAGTCGTGAACAGGATTATAATGAAGACAAACTGATTCTATATTTAGCGACCCAGATTTTCACCTTTGAGCTGCTCTCAGAAACTTCTAAGCTCGAGGCGCGGTAGATCAAGAATAAATTTAAAGGGAGAAAATGGAAAAGAAAAAGTCTAGAGATCAGTGATGAACTGATTGGTAGGTAACGTGTAATTTACAATCTGGATGTAGAAACGAGAATGCTGACTAAAGTATGAGGCTTAACGAGGGTGACCTTTTATGTAAATCTTCATTGATTATTTTCAAACTTTTTTTCTTTACTCGTGACTGACTGTTCTGGCACTATTTTCAAATCTGCATAATATGCGAGTATTCAAAGAGCCAACAAAATGGCGTAACTCACTTTTCATAGTTTGGGGAAAAAGCGATTGAAACTGGTTTTAATCAAGGTGAAATATCGTTTTCCATGTTTCAGTTACTTTGGTTACTATTGCCAGTATAGATCTGGGGCATTTGATTTAAATTCAAATGGCAGTCTATTTTTGGCTTATCTTTAGGGAAACAATGAACAGTTTAGGCCGGTGTGGTATCCAAGATTATCCCCCCCAAAATCTATCCCCCCTGATATTTCAGAATATCCCCCGGATAGTCCAGGATATCCTAGAATAACCCCCGGATATTCTGGAATATTCTGGTTTATCCCCCCGGATATTCTAGAATATCCCCTCCTATAACAGTTTATCCCCCGGGGTTAAAATAGGATGGGGGATACTTGCCAATGGATAAGCGGTGTCCTATTTTATCCCCCATTACAAATTATCCCCTATCTTTTTTTTGTTTGTCTTTGGGCAGCCTTTTCCCCCCTTTTCTTCGTGTACGTTTCTGAATATAATCTTTCTCTGCCACACACACACACAAAACACGCACAAAAAACACAAATTTATGAAGTGTGACTTAAAATGCGTTTTTAGCCGACCCCTCCAATTGCTTGACAATTTAACATTAGACCGAGTAGTGACAGGAAATAGCCTGACATTAACTAAGGGCATAAATCTTTCTCCTCCCGCCCACCAACCATACCCTATTTTGGAGCTTTTAGCAGGAGCAGTAATTAAAGAGATTAAATTTCAGTCGTGTTCTGTGTATGGAGCAATGAGAATAAAGTACATTGTACTCAGTATCATCAGACAACCAGGGCATCCATTCTTTATTGTGAGGAGAAAAAGGAACGGACAGCGCACGAGCCTGCTAAATTTGACAATATCGAGCTAGCACAAATGAAGTCGAGATATAATCTTAATCGGCCACTTGTGATCTTAAAGTTCTCATCTCATAGTAGCCTATGCTTTGACAGAAATGTGTATCCTTTGATAAAGCACCGTAGGTGTAATTTCCAAGTTTTTGAGGGACTACCTCATGACAATCGGTAGCAAGCAAAGAGGTTAAATAAACTCTTTGGTAGCAAGTTGTTGACTTCACGGGAGATGAGTGTTGAATTAAGAACTAATTATTGCACGTCAAGCATGGTGACACAGCAGTAACGAAGCTAGTGCTGATGAGGGATTTGCTAACTTTGATAGAATTTCCCCCTTCGAAGCAACATTGTGGAGGATGTTACTGAAGATTACACCACCAGCTTCAGGAAAGTCTATCACTGTCGTCAATTCTGAGAGTTGTCATTTGGAGAAGCCAGCCGAATTAACCCACCTCTCCATTGCATTAGTCACAGAGCCATCTCAGAAATATTCCAAACAGCTCCAAGGACTGGCTGCCCAAGTGCTAAGATGTGATTGACCCAGCGTCCCCAGTCTCTTGTGTTATCAATCCTCTAATGTTGCAAAGCCCAGCAAAGGGCATTTAGTGCATTTGATAAAGAATGGTTTCTGCTTTATAATGAATCATCAGCATGCTTGTTGTCTTTTTTTTTCCGGAAGATAGGGGAGGGGGGGGGGGGGAAGTGGGCGATGAACGAAAATTCGGATTCTAAGAAGCGATCTCGTGAAAAAGGTTGAGAACCACTGCTAAAGAAAGTGAAATCGAGCTGGGGGAAACTTTAGAATAGAGGGGGATGTTCTAGGATATACTGGGGGGTTAAAATAGGATGGGGTATATTCCAGGATGTCACACCGGTCAGACACAGTCAGCTGTTGGCAGTCAAGACGTGCACATCAGAATTTTCTATACTTTCTCAGTCCACCCAGGAAGAGCCTATCATACTAAGCCTGGTCAGATACAGTCAGCTTCTGCCACCATTTCTTTGGTGCATATTTTGCTGGCAGCATCTGACTGTGTCTGACCGGGCTTAGTATGATATCCCTTTTAGGGTAAGAAAGCATCAGGATAGAGAGTATGGGTCTGCAAGAAAGGATTCCGTTTTAAACACTTAGTAGAGAGGCTAGAGACAGATGTAAAAGTGGGATCCATTTATATGAAGAGGGAGGCTGTAGAGAAATTTCATACATGCATTCTGCAAAGAAAGTTTAATGTGAAATCAGAAGATTGTATGGAAAGGGCTAGGCTGTATAAGAACTTTGTCAATGAGACAGGGAAAGTAGAGTGTGCTGGAAACATAAAAGGAGTGCTCTTTGTATCAAGAGGGAGACTCTAAAAGAGCAATTCAGCCTGTAGGAGTAGACTGATAATGGTGTCGTATAGATGTTAAAGTGGAAAGCTGTAGAGGAACCCTGCAATTAAAATTGGTGGTGTTAAAATAAGATCGTGAGTCCCGGTACAATTTCCTTTGTGAAAAAGATGTTGTAGAAGTGCCCTGCAGTGTAAGGCGTGCAGCCACAGAGAGGGGTGGAGTGTTTAGAATATACTCCGTCAAGAGTTATAGATGTCGCTGGAGATATGCCATACTGTATAGAAATAGTGACAGAAGTGTAGCGTTGTGAAAATAGTATCCGTTAAAATCTTGTGACCAGTCAAGGACACGCTTGTTTATTTTGTTTGTGATGATTATTGTATCCAGGAGGGGTCAGGGGTAATTTCTAGAGGGTTGTGCATGTCACGTTATATTGTTGATCTTGTTCACTAATTGTCTCCTGGCTGTAAGTCAGATGTTTACTGTCCTCTAAGTTAAGTATGTCTTGTATGGTGTACGGAATGTTGTCTTTGTTGTAGTCTAATTGTGGTGTTTTTATTACGGTCTTGTTCGCTGTGCAGTTGTGTATAATATGTGCTGTTGTCTGCACATGAAGTGTGGCGGCAGAGGAAGCACACTGGTGCATGTTTAACTCTTTCTTGGGTTTACTCTTTCCGTGATTAGTTCGCACACCTGTATTCAATAAATGTTCCACATGAAAGATGTAAATCACTGCGGACAAGAGTTTCACCATCAAAATGGGGTCTTGCTATGACTAGAAATCACAGGAAGACGGTGTATCACACACAGGAACGGTACGAAATTAGATCTACATTTTCCGTACACATGGAAACACCTCTACTTCTTGACGGACTTTTGACGTTTCAGTTTATGTACACATTGAAACACAGCTTTATTGTGAAATTGTATTGGTGTAAGAGGGACAGCTGCACTGTTTCTTGTTCACGGGCTCTGCTTACGCCATCTTGCAGCGGTTGTGCAGAAAGGTGCATTTTACAAATTTGAATATAGAAAATACTAAACTGTGTTCAATGTCCAGCTATCATCCCAAACTTCGAAAGAAGTCATTTACTTTGTACCTCTAACTTAATTCTGGCCTTTTCTTGTTGTTGTTGTTGTTTTGCTTTTAAAGTGGTAGCAAGGCTGCACAACTGTTCAATTAAATTACCATCACACTTAATACGTGTACAAACATCAACTTACACATGAATATTCTGCTGTTTGCCAAAATTGCCAACACACCAGAGCCAGGGAAAGGAAGACTTATGACATAATATTATAAACGGATGGTCCCATTAGCAGGAAATGGACAGGATAGATAGATGGAGGGATGGATGGATGGATGGATGGATGGATGGATGGATGGATGGATGGATGGATGGATAGATAGATGGATTGATAGATTGATTGATAGATAGATAGACAGATTGATAGATAGATTGATAGATAGATAGACAGATAGATAGACAGATAGACAGACAGACAGACAGACAGACAGACAGACAGACAGACAGACAGACAGACAGACAGACAGATAGACAGATAGACAGATAGACAGATAGATAGATTGTTTTACAGTAATTACGTGCCGCCAACTTGATTTTATTCTAGTCTCAGGCAATGGCGATATTGATGTTTGTACTAGCAATGTAAACGACGCCATTGTCTAATGGCCACAAACAACAACAAAGTTAACCACACACAGACGGCGATAGAATCAGATGTACATAACACTCGTGACGACGGCCACAATAAATACAAGATAATCCAGCCTGTACCCGTGTGTATAATTTTGTGCCTCTGGTTTCCAATAAATGGCTTTCTGCTTTCTCGTCATCATGCTTGCGGGAGTACCGTAATGAGGAGTTTGGGAGGGGACCGGGGGTGGGGGAATGGGGGGGGGGGGAGGGTTCAATAACTGAATCATTCTAGAATGAACATGTAACTAGTTAGTTTGTTGTGACGTCCATTCACCATCTCCCCCCCCCCCCCCTCGACTTTTTTTTTTCTTCAGATTTAGCTCCAGTTCTGGTTTTGTTATGACTTAAGGAAATGGCTGAAATCATGTGCGATGCATTTCGTGCATCTGTTTGTATATGAAAAGTGCCATTGTAAAAACTAACTCTTTCACGCGGTGGGATAATTCTTCCGCTTTTATTAATTTATCAGTCAACTCAGGCAGTCTGTGGATCAACCAAGGAGTCCGCTTGAGACAGGAACTAACATCTATAAGTAAATCAGTTGTGTCTTGACTTCTAAGTACCATTCCATTCTTTAAGATGGACCTGTCAAAGCAAGTATTATGTTTTACCTGTGTCGTTTCCAGCGATGAGACGAAGCACACTGAATCCGTTGCTGAGATGTCCAACAGAATTTAGAGGTTTTAAAAAGGTATATTCTTATTATAATTATGAGCTCCTGTAAAGATTTCCTTCCTCCCTACGTGAAAGTTGTTTCAGTGGGAATTGGGCAACATCCTACTTTTGTTTTTATTACTATCATTACTAGCTAAAATGTCCAACCGTTTTATGGACGGCAATGGACTGGGCAAGCCATGGAAGTAATTGCATGCATGTATATTATCTTGTGAACATCAAACTCCTGCCCCCCCCCACCACACACACACACCACACACACACATTTCATTCTTTCATTCCACCTTATCTTAAGCCTCTTTTGCCTTTCCTAATTAATCCCGTCCTTGGCCCAACACCTTACCTACACCCCTCACCTTACCTACACCCCTCACCTTACCTACACCCCTCACCTTACCTACACCCCTCACTTTACCTACACCCCTCACCTTACCTACACCCCTCACCTTACCTACACCCCTCACCTTACCTACACCCCTCACTTTACCTACACCCCTCACCTTACCTACACCCCTCACTTTACCTACACCCCTCACCTTACCTACACCCCTCACCTTACCTACACCCCTCACCTTACCTACACCCCTCACCTTACCTACACCCCTCACCTTACCTACACCCCTCACCTTACCTACACCCCTCACTTTACCTACACCCCTCACCTTACCTACACCCCTCACCTTACCTACACCCCTCACTTTACCTACACCCCTCACCTTACCTACACCCCTCACCTTACCTACACCCCTCACCTTACCTACACCCCTCACTTTACCTACACCCCTCACCTTACCTACACCCCTCACTTTACCTACACCCCTCACCTTACCTACACCCCTCACCTTACCTACACCCCTCACCTTCCTCTTTCGATCCTCCTTCACTTTTTCATCTTTTGCCACCCATTTTCATCTTCGTGTCTCACCCTTTATCTAGATCTAGTTCTTTTTCTGGTCTATGCTCACCTGGATCTATGCGTTTTATGAAACACATTTGCGTATTTGGAAAGGCTGTTGATATCAGTACGTACGCAATCCCAACCGTTTTGCTCTAGGGGAGAAAAAATCTACGTAGCTATCCCTAACCTCCTCCTTATCCTCAACCCTGATTCTTATCCACTCCCTAACCCGCAGCTCCCCGTACCCGCGGCTCCCCGTACCCGCGGCTCCCCGTACCCGCGGCTCCCCGTACCCGCGGCTCCCCGTAGCCTTTCCACCCAAAAAAAAATGTGAAAGAATAATTCGTTAAGGCTGTTGTTAGGAGTATTTCTGGAGAGTTCTCTAGCTCTGGAGCCACAGAAAGCTTTAAAAATACATACCCCTAGCCCAAAAAAACTTGGGGGGGGGGGCGGGGGGCGTAGGTGCTTGTAACAACATTCACTTGGAAATAGAATGCTAATTATTTGGAGACTAAAAACCCCTTGTGTCGTAACACGTGTTTGCCTTTTCTGTTACCCGAGAAACGACACCTCCATCCGCCTTTTTAAGAATGGATAAAATACCTACATTTATGTATTTGTTCTTCTGCCCTATTCCATTGTTCACAATTTTTGTATGAGCAAATGTCATTTTAATGTCCTTGCCGCTCATTGGTGATTATTAATACAAAACACAAAACAAACAAACACACACAAAAAAACCCACATGATGTAAATGTTATGATTATTGACGTCCGTAACTCACTTAAAATACACACATCTGCACTGTGATAATCTGAGCCGTGTCTAGCAGGCAACCAACCAAGACATGAACAATTCACTGCTGGCCTTCGGTTCCCTCGCCCACCGCACGTTTCATTTGCTGCGTCATGTCCGCTGAATCGCGAAATATCATAAAACCCACAGAAAAACTGTGGGGTCGCAGCAGGGCTATAAGCAAAGTCAAAATTGGGCAAAAAGAAAAGGTTGTATGTTGCGAAGCCCCGCGTGAGAAATAAAACCCAAACAATACAAAGCAAACTAAAGAGAAGACAGAAAATCGCAACATACAACCTTTTCTTTTTGCCCAATTTTGACCTATCTGCGGATAGTCTTGACTAGGAGGCACAGGCCTTACTCAGAAATTGGCTGAGACTCTCCGCCTTACCTGGGAAGAAGCTGCTGCGCCCTCCCGCCGTCTCCGTGTACGGCTTTTTGTCTCAACTCCCGGGAAAATCAACAAGTGACTACATTTCTTTTCTTTACTGTATATTTGATTGATCTGACTTTGAATGTTCTCAGCTGACATTATAGCACGGCTTCTCTCGGGAAATCCGATAATAAAACAATTTTAATTCTTGCAGTTCCTGTTACCTGAACAATTCATGTTGGCTAACGTCATGAGTAACGACTTTACCAACAAAAAAACACACAAAAAATTTTAGTTAGTGTCAAGACCAGAAATTGGGTAGGGCGGAGATAGACGGGAGACAGGCGGTTTAGGTGCTATAGTCCGTTCACCGAGGCATGATCACAGAAAACTGCTCGAAGCGTTGCAACCGTCGACGATATTTGAATGTAATTTGGCGTGAAGTCTTAAATTTGTGATGATCCTAACCCAGATTTTTTGCCCCCGAATTATACAAGTAGTTTTCGAGTTTGTTTATTTTATTTGCGGTATATAAATAAAGAGAGTACCGACAAGGGTAAACATTTAGGTGCTTTGCTGTAATGATTTAACACATGGTTTTGAGTCCCACTAAAATGTGGTACAGCACGTGATTAAAGTGAGTTTAAAAACAAACTCTCGTGATTGTTCACTGGTAGGCCAACACAGTGTCAGAGGCGTTGTCAGAGATATTTCAATTTCAGAATTCCTTTCATCGTGGTATTAAACATCAAAATCAATACGATGCGGAACATTGGAGAACAAGACCTTCAAACTGTCAGACATCCAAAATCTAACTCATGCAGCATTGAAAACAGTTGCTGCAGAATTTTTCTGCAAGTGAGAGGACCATGTATCGCGGTTGGAGGAAGAATACTGGCAAAACGAGGGCCTTCATTTTATTCAACCGAATATCGTCATCAATCCAATGGAGACATCCGACTCAGAAAGCGACTGAGATGATAAAACATTAAAAAACATCGAAAAGTTCTTGCCCGTTTTGAAAAAAAAACAAACAAAACACCTTTTTAGGGCTAACCTTTCTATTGGGTCTAAGGTGGTCCCAAGTCCGCATACCTGATCATTGTACCCACAAAGCCATGCTCTTGCAATGACAGGGACTCAGAGGGGAAAGGGTGATCATATCTCGATATGCATATTTCTCACAACTTAATACAGATTGGAAAGCTTAGCTACTTTACAAACTTTATCTTTTATAGAATGTTACCGTTTAGCATAACTAGAAGACTGTTTTCAATTGATAAGTAATGAATCTGTAGTAGCTTTATCTTACAGGAAAGGAACAATAAATGCATTTACATGTAAAGCAAACCTCAAGTCCGTAACGTGATGCTACGCCACTGCAATTCACCACAGATTGTTACTATATTTAGGAATTTAGATCAACTACAGGGAAACGAGAAGTGACAGATCATATTGGAACACACGTATACTGTAAACATCTATAAGTTTGGGACCATTCAATTGAAAACAAAGAAAAGATCAATGGAATTCGCCGCTTTGAAAGAACGGTGCTGTGCATAGACTTCAAATTCAAGATTTGTAGGGTCATGATAAATGTAACACTGAATGCAAAAATTCAGGACACTGTATTTCGTAATAGCTGAGAAAATCCAACAAACCGTGATCACGCCTCGGTGAACGGCTATAGAAAAATATGGCAGTGAGCGATCCCTACACAAATACCTTCCCCCCCCCTTTTTTTCTCCTCCTCTCTCCCCTCTTCCTCAGCCCATTCCCTCCCCCAGTCACACAGACACATCGAAAAAACAAAATCATCTTTCATTGACTTTGTGGAGAGTCCAGGTTTTTATTTATTATGATTCGGCTATGTCTTATGTAGACAGAATGGTGAAAACTTGCAATTTCGGTTCTAGTTTTACTGACTGCCCTTTCCAGTAGTGCAAGGTGGCTTCTTCATTTTGTCCTTCTGTTTAGTGTTAAACTTTCTAAAATATCCCCATCTTCAACATAACACAGGGCGTTCAGAGTAAAAGGATCTGAGAAGAAACAGGGAGAAGCAGTTAAAAATGTTAGGTTTTCCAAACCATTCTATATAGGCCCATTTCACAGATATGCCATCTTTGATGTAAGGACCGACGCATCACCATGGCGACTGTAGCATTGATTTTGATTCGTTAGCTGATTTGCACTGCGAGCATTTGAGGCGTCGCGAACCAATCGGCGGCGAGCTAATAGTAGTCCACTACAGTAAACAATGGCACGTGTGTACATGCGCATGGCAGATTTTCGGTCAGTTCTTTCAGTTCCTTTCTCCTGTTTACACATACGGTAGGGAATCTGACCAGCTTGGATCCATCCTTTCCACCCCCGTCATAACAGTCAACTGCAATGCAACCAGCAGGCATTTTAACCGCTTAGACATATATATTTCGAAGTTACACTCATCAGCTGATCCACCGGCCATCTTGGGTGTCGGAAGAAAAAAACAAAAACACTCTGTGACGTCATTCGCAATGGGCCTATAGTACTAACCAAACTTTCAATGGTGTCCAATGTCCTCAAACTGTGACAATCCCTAGTGACAGTGCAACGGAGTAGAATGACTCAACAGTGCATGATTTCAAATTGCGACAGACCAGGAAGAAAAAACAACAACAAAAAACAAAATAATTTTTCATGCAAAACGGGACATGAATAAGCATTTTGTTGACCATGGCACAGACTTGATTAATTGACAAAGTTTTGTGAAATATCATTCTTTCTGTCAACACAATATGTGCCTTTTATGGTAAGTCTTGTCTACCGTGTTTTATTGTGATCCCAAGTCTAAAAAAGTAAAGTGACCGAAATAGTTTTGCTTTCTTGTTGTTGACAAGGTCTTTGAGATGATTCATTCATATATATGAGCCTTAATATCACCACCACCCGTTTTCACCTCCCCTCCGGTGTGGTATTCCAGATTATTCCCCCCCCCCCAAATATATCCCCCCGATATTTCATAATATCTCTCGGATACTCTAGGATATCCCCCGGGGTTAAAATAGGATGGGGGGATACTTGCCAATGGGTAGGCGACATTCTATTTTATCCCCCCATTACAAATTATCCCTCACCTTCTTTTTGATTTCGGGTAGTCTTTTCCCCCCTTTTCTTCGTGTGCATTTCTGTATACAATCTTTCTCTGCCACACACAAAAGACATATACACACAAAACACACATCTATATCTATATATATATATTTTGGTAACTCGAAACTTTGGTCACTTAAGGCTCAGGAACCGCATCACACTCAGGCTTCAAACTTTGCACAACAACATATTATCAATGCGAAATTAACATGGGCTTCTACGTTTCATTTTTCATTGTTTCCGCATCATTTAGATCTATTTCGAGTCATGGTTCGCCATTTTAAGGTTTCATTGAAGCTGCGCATGCGCATTATGTTTGTTTTGAAGTTGAAACTGAAAGAGAGCGAAAGTGCAAATCTATTATTATAAAAGTGAACTTTGAAGGCTATGTTAGCCTACTCCTCCGTTAATACTTAGCCCACACGCTTCAAATTTTACACACGTCGACAGTAAACCCTTCGTACTCCAAGTTTTTAGAACAGAGACACGCTATTATGATCTATTTTTAGTACCGTGACGCAGTTTCCCTCATCGTTCATTCGCCGAAGGAAACAAATTGTGGATTAACGAAAACATGGATCGCCCGTAAACTTTACCGAAAAAGGGTAAACAAACTCCAGTCCAGAGTAGGCGCGGAATCCGAGTCGATACTGATTCTGTCATTGTTTTTTTTTTTTTGTCTGTGGAAGGAACTTTACTTTGTGTACTAGATCTAGTACATTATAAGTAATGAAGATATTTCTCCCGGGCAGGGCCGGGTAACTCAGCTAGTATAATATAAAGTGTGACTTGTGACTTAACATGCGTTTAAAGCCGACCCCTCCAATTGCTTGACAATTTAACATTAGACAGGAAATAGCCTGACATAAACTGGAGGCATAAATCTTTCTCCTCCCGTCCACTCACCATATCCTTTTCTGGAGCTTTTAGCAGTAGTAGTCATTAAAGAGATTAAATGTCAGCGGTGGTCTGTGTATGGAGCAATGAAAATAAAGTACATTCAGTATCAACAGAAGTGCCAAGATGTAATTGGCCCAGCGACCCCAGTCTCCTGTGTTATCAATCCTCTACTACATGTATGTTGCAAGTAGTCTGTCACCAAAGCCGAGCAAATAGCAGCATCAACAGGGAGAGTCTGTTTCTAGTTTACATGAGAAATAGTCATCAAAACCTACAGACTGTCCTGTTCTGGGATCTCATGGACAAAACTTCCTAATCAGGGTCGCAATGTCAAGAATGCATTCCATCATCAATTCAATCAAACAACGTTCAAAGACAATGCAGATTCGAGACAGACGGAAAAACAACAACAACAACAACAGCAGATTTTTTAACCATTCACTGCAGGGATATACATATAAGTGGAGGTGAAGATCTGTTCAGTGACAAGCAGCTGATCCCATTCAAGTATACCCATACAGTCCCAAATTGTTTTGCCTTCCAGATCCAACCCTTTTTACAGACTTTTTCTGAGCAAGAGATCTTTTAAAAAAGTTATTCTGGGTTACAGAGAATTGCATCCTGGTTTGATCATTAAAATTTTTCCATCTTCCAGCCTCATCTGAGACTATCTTTCCTTTCTAAGGGTCACACCAACTTTTTCCCTCCTTGGAAGTCTGTCATTCCATTACATAACGATAGCATAAAACTCGTGTGCGTCCTCTTTCTCCCTATCACCCCCGCCTCATTTCCTGGAAGCATTTCTTTCAATACAGTAGGACACAATCATCAAATGTGAAAGGGGCTGCTGGATTAATATAGCTTTAGTCCACGCCTCAACAACTGTTTTTCCCTACTATCTTATAATGTACATACTGCATTTTGTCAGCCTTCTCTCATGGGATAGGCAAAATGGCCTACTGACCTTGAATGTCTGCAACTTCGCCGTTGATGTCAGTAAACCAATAGAACAGTGGTTCTCCTCGTGGGCGATATCAGCCCCCTGGGGAGGTGATTCTGATTTCCAGGGGTGGGAGGGGGGGGGGAGGGGAAGAAACGAAGAAAAGGGCGACAAGGGGACGAAAACGAGGAGCGGGGGGGGGGGGATACGGGAGTTGAGGGGGAACCAGCAATGAAGAGCAATTTGGGGACAAACACATGTCAATTGTCAGACATTGACTTCTTCAACAGCATGCTTAGATGGATTTGATGAACAGAAATGGGTTGTTTTGTTGTAGTTTTTTAGCACATTGATAAAGAATGGTTTCTGCTTTATAATGAATCATCAGCATGCTGGTTGCCTTTTTTTTCCGGGAGATACTAGGGGGGAGGAAGTGGGCGATGAACGAAAATTTGGAATCTAAGGGGCGATCGCATGAAAAAGATTGAGAACCACTGCTAAAGAAAGTGAAATCGAGCTGGGGGATACTTTAGAATAGAGGGGGATGTTCTAGGATATCCTAGATTATCAGGGGGGTTAAAATAGGATGGGGGATATTCCAGGATGTCACACCGGCATAAAATGCGACTTGCTTTCGTGTTGCAGTCGTACTCAAGTTTCATGTTCCTATCGACTCCTCAATGTGCTAGTGTCTTACATGTGGGTGCGTTTTCATTCATTCTCATGGATTTAAAAAACTGCGACGCGACTGCGATGCGACTGCAACTCAATTAAATCCCAAGTGCTCTTGGGAGGTGTTAGTCTAGAGGGCAGGTGCTCGCCTCTCAGGCCGAGGGTACCGGGTTCGATCCCATGTCAGTGCAGGCATGTCGGATTTTTGGGGGGGGGGGGGGGAGGCGGATTCCTGTCCCTGATCCTATGATAGGTAGGATCGAGCACTTAGTCTTCTCGGATAAGGACGAAAAACCTGGAGGGCCCGCGTGCACGTTGGACACTTTGGAGATTGGCAGTTTGAAGACGAGAAAAGCAGTCCGCACAAGGCCGCTGCCCAGGCAAAATTCTAAAAAAAAACTAATCCTCACCACAAATACGTACGGAAACAAGACCAAGAAAAATGGGGTGTAAATGCAATGGCAGCAGAAACTCCTACAATAAAGATTTAACACAGTCCCAAGTGCTCGTCTAGCCTACGCCTGACTTAAGCCATTGTGTTAGCAGGGTATATCTTGTACCAGGGATGTACTTTTTTCTTTAGTTCAGAAAAAATCAATATGTCTCTCTGTCAGGCTTGAAAACCTTATTATTGTGACTGATTTCTCCATCCTGCTGACTTAGTTTTATGCTTGTGAAGTCTACAGAACAAATCTGATAAATCTGGGGTATTACTGCGCGTCTCCGACAAATGAACACAATGCTACTTGCTACTATAACAGCGTCTTAGACTTCGTCATGTATTGGTTTTGAGAGTGGCCAAGATTTATAACTTGATTTAAACACTTTTATACTCATTTACAAATCTCTTTTCACATTCATGCAAAACAAATTTTTAGAATTTTACCAGTGTGATAAAATTTGTACGGTGCCATGTAATTCTATCTGTGAAATTTAGATGCTCTGAATACAAAACATAAATAAAATATCCAGAGTGGCCGTGGCTGGCCCAAGGTGGCCGTGGCTGGCGCAAAGTGGAGGTGACAGTGCAAAGTGGACGTGACTGGCGCAAAGTGGCCGTGACTGCGCAAAGTGGACGTGACTGGTGCAAAGTGGACGTGACTGATGCAAAGTGGCCGTGACTGGCGCAAAGTGACCGTGACTGGCGCAAAGTGACCAAACTAAAAGCTAGCTTCACTGAACATCTCTTACATTGCAAATCTCTGTTGTCTTGTCACAGTCTCTAGCTTTGTCAGTCTGTAAACTACGAAGCTGGTGAGCATCACAGCTGACATTGGCGATGTTCTGAACCCATTTTATGAGGTCTAGTTTGTAATATGTTTGGATGTTAGTACAGTAAGCGCACATTCTAATTAGGTCACCATCCAATTAACCGTCCTATCAAAACCAACTCGTGCACCCCGGGGATAGAGCAGGAAATGTGTAGTCTAACAAGCCTGATCTGCAAACTCGTGTTTAATTTAAGACTTGTTGTCACGAGCGACTCAGCGAGGGTCAATATGTGCGGGGAAGGGGACTTGAAGCGTGCATGTTGTGAGTGAAGTTGAGGCTTAGTCCAGGCAAGATCTGGGTAATCAGATCACTGCAAGTTAAGAAGTCCAAGGAGACAGACGGAAGAGAGCAGTCGGGAGATCGTTGTATATTCCAGTAGTGACTGGTAGGTTGAACTATGATTGATAATTATGAGGATTGATGTACTATATTCGCCTATGACCATGATGTAAATAAGTTATATGTGAGGAATGTGAAAGTCATTGATTACTGTGTATAGAGATGTGCGCAGTGAGCGATAGATGTAAGTTAGGATCATGGATTCGTAGCGAGTCTGAGTACTGTGTAATACGGTGGACGTGTGTTACCGTAGAGAAGTGCAGATGTGTGGTGAGTGAAATGTGGACTACTGTGTGTACGCTTGATGGTTAGTAATGATTGGTGAAGTGGATAGTAATTGTATGGTGTTATAGAGATGTAATGTTATTCTTATAGGTGCCGGGGTCGGGCCGTGAGGCTACCCGTGGTGGAGAGACTAGTACGGGGGATAGGCCAGCATAAGGAGATGCTTGGGTTGGGCAGAAGGCTACCCACAGGCCAGCAGGAGTGAAGCTGTCGCGCAGGACAGCGAGAGCACATTAGTCGTGGCAGTCTGGCCACAGACAGGGACGTTATGTATTGAGATGTTAATGTGCTATTAAGATATTACTGTGCTATTAAGATGTTAATGTGCTATTAAGATATTGAGGGGAGATTGAGATACTGAGATTAGGTTGAGCAGGAGCCAGTAAGATAGGCCCGCAAGTAGTACATACATTGATGTGAGGCTGAGGCCAGAGCATAATTAGAAAGTAACTATCGGGTTGTGGACCCGGAGAAAGAATGAATGTTGGGAATAATGACCATTGGATGGTATTTGAATTGAATAATGTAATGTAATGTAATTGCACGTATATCTTTATCTTTATGTATAATAAATGTGTGAGTCTGTTGGGTTGTTCTGTTAAGTGTTATACTCGTTCGTTCGTGATTGTTGTCCTGTCATAATAAGTACATCTTCCAGTCTGGAATTTGTGACACTTGTTACATTCAGGTTTTCGTTCACCTGTCTAGCCATCCTTTCTTTCACCAGTCATTCCTCTTCCCTTGTACTATCAAGCTGTTTATTTGTCTGTCCGTCCGTCCGTCTGTTTGTCCCCGAGCTGAGAATAGACTTCACTGAAAATTGTCCTGGATTCTATTACTATATTACTTTCTCTCTCTTCGTCTGTCTTTTCTCTCTCTCTGTCTTCCTCTTCGTCCCTCTCATTTCTCTCTCTCTCTCTTCCTCTCTCTCTTCCTCTCTCTCTCTTTTCTCTCTCTCTCTATTGTCATTTAACACTCTGGAAATTCGATATGCAATGATCTACCTGTTAATACAATTATTTCATACGTTTGCATTGACTCATGTTATTATCTTCTGTCACTCGAGAAGACCATAAATTCAAGTGACAGGTGAAGAATGGTGAGGGGGGGGGGGGCAGGCGTTGGGAGTGGCACTCACTGATGA
>OZ007570.1:2058536-2211036 GCA_963931925.1 Onchidella celtica
GAAAAGAATACCTAGGATTTTACAGGAAAGGCTGTCGTGCAAAGTTATTTCTTATAATACAGTGAAATGTGTGTTTTGTATGATGATACACGAGTAACAGTCGCGCGCAAAAAAAAAAAAAAAATTAAAAAATTCGCCACAGTTCGCTAACACGAGAGCGACTCAAAATTCGAAAAATTGATGTCTATATTATTATATTGAACTACGCACTAAGCCGCTTCGGATGATCTTAGTTATAGACTCCCTAAGCTGAAAAATAACCGAACAGCCTAGCAAACGTTCAAAATTCATTATAACTAATATGCTTGTTGTGCTAAAATGAACCAGGTTTTGCTTCACCTGAAAAGTAGCCAAAACCGATTACCACAGTTTTGGGGGAAGGTGACGATTTAATGATTCTCATCCGAAACAGCTCTCCCCCCCCCCCCCCACCTTTTTCCACACACACACACACACACACATTTCATGCACACACAAAAGTGAGGGGCCATGAGTACTCACTGCCTAATAATTACTCAAACCCGAAAAACGCAAAACCGGAATAACAGACCACTCTGTCCGCCCCAACACACAAAAGAAAGGTAAAGTACGAGAGTATCTGTGGCAGGCACCATCAAAAATGTGAGTCCTATATGACAAATACAAATATTGAGTAGATCTGACAATATCATCAACTTTCACGTACCCGTACCTGCAATATTGCAGTATGCGTCATAGGCACGATCATATCAGTTTCGCTACATTTTTAGTCAGTTTCATTGCTGATCATTTCAAATGATACAGTTACCATATAAACATTGGAAAATTACCCTAAAGCTGGGTTCTCATGTGTACGGAAACGGAGACGGCAACGGATAAGTCGAAAATCCATCAAGTAGTGAAAAGAAAGAATGTTTCCATGCGTGCCCGTGAAAAGTTTATCTGTTTCTTTTGTCACGATTAAGGTTGATGACCTTGTACGCCACGAGTATAGAGGGGGTAAACTTAGTAGGGGAGAAGGGGAGTTTTAAAGTTGTTGACTAGCATGAAATATTACTATCACGAGGAAGGTCGGTGGCCTTGTGCGCCACGAGTCTAAGGGGGTGAGCTTAGCAGGGGAAAACACGGTTTTTAACATTGTTGACGAGCGTGAATAGATACACACGACTTGCTTTAAACTAGTCGCGTGTGCAAAAACCTCGGGAGTATAAATAGAGGAAAAGCTCGACACACGTGGTTCCCAAATTATTCGTTCCTAGAGGAAGACGCAGAGAGAAGTGGTCCGGGCGACAGGTGGAAGGTCGTGCCATGGGGATCAGGGGTGTTAAGTATGTGAGGGATCTATGAGGTTCCCAAATTATTCAGTCCCAGAAGAAGACGCAGAGAGTATCGGTCCGGGCGACAAGTGGAAGGTCGTGCCAGTGGGGACCAGAAGTGTTAGGTGTGTGAGGGATCTATGATGTTCCCAGTTATTACTCAATAAGCAGAATTTATCGGTCCGGGCGACAAGTGGAAGGTCGTGCCATGGGGACCAGAAGTTAAGGAGTCCTGAGGATGGGAACCTCTCAGGAGCTCGTGATCTACGCTGGCGGGTGTGAACCGTCTGGGTGCTATTCGTTTGCAGTTTAAGGAGTCCTGAGGATGGGATGAAAACCCTTCAGGAGCTAGTGATCTACGATGGCGGGTGTGAACCGTCTGTGTGCTGTTCGTTTGCAGTTTGAGTCCTGAGGATGGGATGAAAACCCTTCAGGAGCTAGTGATCTACGATGGCGGGTGTGAACTGTTTTCTTATTCGTGTGAAGCCAGGGGCGTCTGTTTCCCTTTTTATCGTTGAAGTTAGAGATCTAGGAAGGATCGTGTGAACTCTGGAGACGTGAAACTGCATCAGCGAGGAGAGCTGTTGACAGAGACTATTGAGTATACGTAATTAAGTTTATGGACAAAGGGGTTAGATCTAGATGTGAATTAGGGGAGTAGAGAATAGCCATGATCCCCAAGAGTGAATTACAAATATCTCTGTTTTTGTGATTATGTGTGTGATTATCATGAGTTGAATGTTTTTGCATAAGTTTTGTCATACATTTAGTATTAAATATCGTTTAATTTAAATTTCACTCCATGTGTCCGTTGATCGCTGGTCTGCTTGCTTGGCTTGTTAGCTGGGTTTGAAAGGAAAAATAAGTTAGGTACTCATCACACACGTGGTCGTGACCATCTTCACGCACGTGATCGTGACACTTTACTTAAGAGTTTTGCCGTTTCCGTTTCGGTGCACAAGAAAACCCAGCTTTACAGAAGTGTATCCAACTGGATCTGCATGGTGGATCATACTCGTATTATCATTACTCCGCCTTTGGATCGTTCCAATTTTTCCTTCTTTTTTCTTTTCTATTTGCGTGTTTTAAATACGGATGTCAACAAATCCTATAATTTCGTTCCAGTGATGTTGTACTTTTGTATGTCGTGTGTGTTTAACAACGCCGGAAGACCAGAGTAACAAACAATTTTCTTTTTTGTTGTTTTATTTTTTTCCAATCACGTAACATTTTTGTTGTGTCCAGTCTATTCTCTAATGCTACACGGTGACAAAATACATTATCTCAGATCAGAGAGTCTCTGTCATCAAAAGTTTTCATGTATTTGTGACGCTCTATTCTATAAATGTCCAAAATTCTGTAATTGTCAATATATATAATTCATTAAATTAACTTGACGCTTTTGTTTGAAGGTGCAAAAAGAAAGAAAATTAACCACAAAACAAGTTTCCTTGCACTTGCACATATTTATAACTGTTAAACTGCATTTGACATGGCAAGTCTAATTAAGTAATTTAGGTAAAACAGATCTGCATTTTTTCTAACGCATCTATTTTTCCCACTGATGAATATAAGCGAAACTTGGTCGTGAGTTGGGGTTTTAGACTGGTCAGGACAGTAATAAATAGAGATAGGGTTAATGATTGGACAGGTGATGTTCATGGTTATAAAGGTACCAAATTTGTGAACCAGGTACAGATAAATAATTATGTGTTAAGCTTACAGAGTTTATGAGATCAGATGTAAGTGTTAAATTATTTAATGTATACAGTTTCTGGACGAGAATAGATTCAAGAGTTGATGTCCCGAAGAGTAACCGGTTTGTGGACCGCTGCAATTGCAACCTGAAGGCTGGTGAATTATTTAGCTGTGAGCTGTGCGCATGATAAAGACGGTTTAAGTGATAAATTAGCAATTCGATACTCACGGGAACGGACTGCCAACCTCGAACAGAAAAATGATGATCTCATTCTACGCCCCGACTGTGTAGAAGTATCTCACAATATACAACAGAACAGAAATGTGCAATACAGTGTGACTAAACTATCAATCTCAGATAACACTCTTTTCACAGTTTTATCAGGTTTTCTTCCCTGGCCTTTCCAGATTTTTGTGTGGACAAATTATACTCTTGATCAGCGACCCACCGCTAAAATTCCTATACCTTCTGTATAAATACAAACGCGACACTTCACAGTAATACTCTGCAGCCCCTCAAATTAAAACTGTTTTCGCAACCAGTCACGAAATATTTATTTTTTCAAAACTCACATAGACTGCTCTCATGGGGGGGGATACAGAGTGTGCAGGTCAAGACTGCCAGACCTCCTTGCGTGTCAGGCAACTTGTAACAGAAATAAATGACCATTGGTGTTTTTTGTTTGTTTTCTTTTTTAATAATTGTTGGAATATTTCATTATCATTATTTTATTATTATAATTTTTGTTATTTCCTTTCTAATTCAGAGGTTTACTGTAGCCGTTTCAGTATTATATAACTCGGGGCTTTCCACCATCCCAACATTTTATCGCTAGAACACTAAGTAGGTCAGGCACAGGGACAACATGGAGAGGAAAAAGACAAGTTCTGCTACATATTTTCATTGCCAAAACTTCCGGCTCAGATAGCTAAAATCAGCAGGTAAAACTGTTCACACCTGTCTGGTGTAATATTGCACCACCTGTCCCGCCAAACTAATTACTTTCTCTACCTCGCCCAACTATGTCGCAAACGGTGTTATTTCAAAACCTGATTTTTTAGCAATTATTTTTGTAACACATTTGAAAATATAGCTCTAGTGCATTTAGTTCATTCAAAAGAATGCGTCTCTGCTTGTCTACCTGCCTGCCCTTCCATCCGTCCGTCCGTCCGTCCGTCCGTCCATCCATCCATCCATCCATCCATCCTTCCATCCATCCATCTACCTATCCACCCACCTACCCATCCATAAATCTATCCATCCATCCACTCATCCATCCATCCATCCACCCAACACTTCTCTTTGTCTCTCCAGTTATTCCTCGGTTTGTCCATCTGTCTATTCATACACCATATGAACCATCTGAGCGTCTATTTGTATGTCAGGTATGACGTAGTGTCAGGCTCTATCACGGGCAGCCAACCTCATAATTGACTCTGCACAAATCGCTCGCTCTAACTGTAACTGAACTGTTAATTCGCTCACTGAGATCTTGTGTGCCAAAGAAACCCTCAGCTGGCGATTCTATCTCAGCACTCACAAATTAGTGGCAACTTTTTCTTTCTTCCTCAACGTAACAGAAGTAAAAATCAGCTGTGGGAAACATACCAAAATTATCATCATTCCACGGGTGACAGAACAGCTCAGAACAACAACAAACGGAGTTGCCGCACTTGATTCAGCCAATTTGGACCGTAGACCAAAAACACGTAATTTCTGACCAAGGTCAGTGTGACATAGACTGAAAAGGCGTGCACTGTCTTTATCTCTGTCATCAGAGTAATTATCGCTTTGCTAAATCTGAACGTTTTACACTATTACAAGGTCCAAGGACACGTAGTGATATTTTTATTCGCAAAAAGAGTAATAAACAAACGTCAAATTGGTGCAAAAACATGGTATTTGAGAGAGCACAAGTTAATGCACTGTTTCTATTTATGTACACACAGATGTAGATCTCATAAGAAAGTAGTGGCGTGGAATTTATGTCCAAGTTCGTATTGTCTTGATATTTTAGCACTAATGCTGGTGTAACGAATGTGAAAACTGATCAAATCACAGAAGTAAAAACCCTGTTCATATGTAGCGTAGTTTTGTCTGCTCGCGTATTTGACATGTTTGTACTTATTCTTTGTACTTTGTACTTGGATAAGTATTATATCTCAGAAATACGTTTAAATTGGGAACATCCACGATAAACATTGAAGGAGAGAGTTTCAGAAAACAGGCGCGCCTTTTTATTGAGTGAAAAAGACGCTCGCTTAGAAAGAGCCACGCAAACATGCTTCCAGGAAGAGCCCAAACAGTGAAGTAAAAAGCCCGCATTGAAAAAAAAAAAAAGACACAAAAACCGCAACAATTCCTTTGTCTGTTGGGTAAACTAGCTCTAAATCAGAGTTCTCAACCTGGGATAGATTGATCCCGGTGAAGGGGGAGGGGCAGGGGGGGGGGGTAAATTGGCCCTACCCAAGGGGTAAAGTTGCTGACTGTGGACTCCCTCTGTCGGCTGCTTTATAAAGATAAAAGTGTACGGGTAAAATCAAATTACTGGACAAAATATGGTGGTCTCGTACCAAGAACACCACATTTGCTCAAACAAAGTTCTTGTACTACATTTCTATATCTATTATATATTTCAGTAACTTGCAACCTTTGGCATGACTAACTGACCAAACTATACACTCTTCAGGCCTTAAATTTGGCAGGAAGGTGACCATTGGGATAAGATGATGGCTATAATTAAAAGTTGTTTACTTCAAGCATGTATTTTTTAAAAATAACAATGTTTATTGCTATGTAACATCTGTATTTTTGCATGTTTGTTTCGTAATATATAGTACCGTGCATGTCATAAAAAGTAACCGTATCAAGCGTTCAGTTTGGTGCGTAGTGTTCTGGTACGCATGAGTTCTGAAGCAAGACTGTAGTTTATTACTTTTATTATATGAGAGAGAGTAGCACATGATTGTTTATTCCGGGCAATGCCCGTTAGGACATCTAGTTTTTAATATTTGGGCTGCTCTCTAACTGCCTGCACAGGTGTCAGCGCAACTGAGAAATACCTGGGCATACGGTAATTTTGCCACGCAGGTGCGTGAGGTAAGGGATGAAGAGAAAAATGTTTGTTTGTCTACAAGAGAAGGGTTCATACACTGAAAAGCTGATAATTTCTGCACGGTTTGAACTATTTCAACTTGAAAGTGAACGCAGTCATTTTATTGCAACAGCTTGGAGCATCCTGAAGTAGTTTCAAATCTCCACTTCTCTGGGTTGTTTTTTTAAATTCCAGCGTACAGGTATCTAATAAAACATGGTTGCGAACACAAATGATTGCACATACTCCCAAGTATTGCTAAAACATAATTAACCTGCGCTTTGAGGTTTGAGTTTTGATGTAAATGTCTTAGCAAAGTATCATGATTATGTAAACAAACTGTGCACTAACTGCGGTGCATTTCTTCATAAAATAGTTCGAATAATCTTGCTCTGTCTTCAAGTTTCATGTACAAACAGTCTATAGTATCATACACCAAAGTTAAGGCACGGCCTTCTACGTTATTTTGAAATATATTTTCGGCCATGTAGTCTTGATTTCTGTATTACGAGCAGAATAGTCCAACCTATGCCCTGGCTTACGAAAATATGCCTTGTTGGGCATTTCATTTCCATGATTTTAAATGCCATGGTAATATAACTTTCTGCATCGGAAAGTGCTGGACGACTACCGGAAGATAATACAGGAAGAAGAAACTTTTGTTCAGAAAACACGGGCAGGAAAAACAAGGAATGAAACACTGGAAAAACCCAGGGGCTCACTGGGAAACTTGTCCTCGGTGATTGAAATGGGAATTGGTACCCACAATGTCATTGGTCCGTCCAAACTACAGGGTTTAAAATAAATTTGGATGAAAACCATGTAGTTTTAGGTTTTGTAGCTGTCTTGGATTTCTCGCGGTAAGGTTTGCACTTCGCTCCTTTGTATATACATGTAGATATTCGTTAAGAAAAGAGAGAGTAGCCATCAAGATAATCCTCGTACACAGTATCGGTGATGTCAAAATCTGATACCTTTCTCTCCTTGTCTCCATAGCAACTGTCCTGCTTTCACTAGACTACGACTGCAGCATCAAAGAGTTACCCTGCCCTCCCCCATCCCAAAATGCCAGTATCACTTGGAATTTGAATATAGCTGTAACTTTTTTTCTTTCTTAAATCACATGCCGATTACGACAGGGTCAGGAATCAAAGCAGATAATGATTACTTGATCGATGTAAAGATGAACTTGTAGAAAGTAGCCAGATTACTTTATCTATTTGGAAATCACACTTTCACAATGGCGATTTTTTAGTTACGAGAATCGAATCTTCATTTTATGGTCGAAGAAGATACGGATAAAAGAGTTGACCATCCCCGATGACGCTGGGTACACCTGTCCTATCATTATCATAAAGGATAACCTTCCCTCCCACAGGTCAGTAGGGAGAACAAAAGTCTGCATGTGTCAAAAATTCTAAGAAGGCATGATCAGATATGGGGAATAAGTTGTACTTTACTGTAAACAGAAACCTCGATTTATGCAGAACTCTTCTTGGCTCATGTGGGCAGAAAACCTTGTTGGGGCCGGGGGAGGGGGGAGAGATGTGTGCTCAGACGCGAATGCAATTCTATCATTATCCACAGCGTGCATGAATAAATTATTTGTGTGCGATGCAAATGATAATGATGGTGTTTATGATAAAGACTTAATGATTCATGTTATGCTTTATCCCAAATGTCACATGGATTATTTGGATGAGTAAATAAATAAATAATGTGGATGAAAGTAGACCTGAAATTGGATTAGAAAAAAACAACCAGAAAAAACAACAGATAATCTTTTCATATATAACCTGGGGCCAGTAATGCTGATATAATGTTATACAGCGTATTTATTTATCTTTTATTTGGCAGTGCCAGCTACCTGGGCCTGGTAAGATTGCTCTGGATATCGGACGTCAATGACGTCATTAGTTTACCCAGACTCGTCAACAACTGAACTTCCCGTTGCCTGCAGTCAGCGGACTCATTGCCAGAGTCGAATTCTCCTTCAGCAGACAGAACATTCTTCTCTTACCCTGTGACCTCCACTGGACGGTCAAAATAGAAAAGAGTGGCGTTCTTATGTATCCCGACATGCCTGTAAATGTTCCCGCATTGTAATTCAGTGTAGTCTCTGAGTATAGCAATAATTACAACTTAAGGCCCTCCGTTGGGCCTGGTTGTGGCACTAACTACAGCCCTAAGACCCCCCGAGGTGCCTCAGTAGAGCACTAACTACAGCTCTTAAGGCCCTTTGTAGTCAACGGGCACAGCGCAAACTACAGTACATCTTCATGGCCCTCCTGGTCCCTGCCAGTGGGTGTTACTCCAGACCGAAGGCCGTACAGAAGTCACTACAGGCCCTCACGGTAGTCCCTGAGTGTAGCACTAAGGCCCTCTTACGTCCGAGGTTCAGTAGATTTCACCCTACGCCCACACGAGTTCAAGCCTGACCAAAGACTTACATGTAGTTCTGCCTCAATTGCACTTTATTATTTCCCGCTGACAAAACGAAAGCATTTACCCGGAGTGCACCAATTGCCCCTAACAAAATTACCAGTGTACGTACGAGATATCACCAGCATGATTTTTTCTTCATAATTACCTTTCCGCTCACTCATAAATACCTCGCACATCAGTATGTGTACTTTCCTCAATCATGAAAACTCGGTTCAAAATGGTGTCACCATGGTATCATAAGCAAGAAAGAAATGAAGATTTTGCAACAAGCAAATATGTGCCATTCTTAAGTTTTCGACGGGATTAAATGTTAATTTCTTTAGAACGTAATACATTCAAAATCTGATTACTTATAACATCAAAACTTTTTGATACAGATAAAACCAATGAATGCCATTTGTTGTGAGATAGTGTGTTTTCACTCCATAGAACTTGTTATTCATAACTGCACGAACGGGCTCAGTTGGAGACAAGCAATTTCGACATTGCGCTCACGTCAATAACCCTCTGAAGCTGCATAGTAACTGCGTAGAATGGGGAATTCCCCTTATCGTTGCAGGTTATTAACTAGGCAAGCGAGACGATAACTGATCCATGCAATACTCCGCCATCACATTCGCTAGATCTGTAGTGTCAATGTATACACGGCAGGTAATTACCTAATCGCTTTTTATTCAGAGAGAGTTCGGGACCCAAGAGAGTTTATGTGGAGTTCGCAAGACTATCAGGCTGATTCGTGCACATCACGGCTTTTGCACTGGCAATTCACCAGAACTCTAAAGCTGGGTTTTCATGTGTAATGGTACAGAAGCGGCAACGGAGATGTCAAAAATCATTAAGTAGTGAAATAGAAAGGATAATTTCATTCGTACAGAATTCCGTCTCCGTACACAATGAAACATTTTATCTCTTTACTATGTGCTGGGCTTTCGACGTATCTGTTGCCGTTTCCGTTTCCGTACATATGAAAACACAGCTTTAACTTGTAACAAATATCATCATAAATGGTTCACCTTAAATTAAAACAAGAAAAGAAGAAAACTCACACTTGAAAAAGGAAAAAACAGGTGAAAAACAAATACCAGAAAAACCAAGCGCAAGTGGCTGTGGCAAAAACCCATCAAACTCCAAAAACAAAGACCTCCAATAAGGAGACAACCAAGTACTGCCTCACAGTCAGGTTGGACAACTCGTCCCCTTCCATTGGCAAGGCTCTAATTCCCTACCGTCAACTGTTGAGAAATCGAGGATTGAAGTTTCATGTGATCGTAGCTTTTAGACCACAGAATGTTGTTCTCTTTAGTAAAAACTTAAAATTACACACCAAATCAGCTTGATAGTTTGACACACAATGGAGAAGGCCTGTAGAAGTAGTGTGTAACTCAGTTTCAGCAAAACGTGGAGATAGAACCTTGTAATTCTAAAGGGACGAAATGTCGCGTTTCGAAGAATAAAATTGAAGATTTCGAATTCTTCCTAGCCAGGCTTGTGGACACAGCCCAACCTCGTACCTCGTAAATAATATAAAGCCTTGGAATTCAGCAATGATGGTACAGGTAGAATGCGCATATCCACCATCTTGTCTGTCCGGGCCCACGCTTCACCATGGCGATGGTGGCACTGATTTTGATTCGTTAGCTGATTTGTACTGTGAGCACTTAAGGCGTCGCGAACCAATCGGCGGCGAGTTTTAAAAAAGTTCACTACAGTAAACAATGGCACGTATGTATACGCACACGGGAGACGTTCTGTCAATTCTTTCACTTCCCTTCCCTTGTTTACACGGATGGTAGGGAATCTGACCAGCTTGGATCCATCCTTTCCACCCCTGTCATAACAGTCAACTGCAATGCAACCAGCAGGCATTTTAACCGCTTTTTTTATCTCGAAGTTACACTCATCAGCTGATCCACCCGCCATGTTGTTTGGCGGAAGAACAAAACAAAAACACTGTGGCGTCATGCGCATGCTACCTATATTTCCCCGGACAACACGCACGTTTTCCCTAGATTGATCAAATCATACCAATCCACTCCAGCAGTCTACGGTGAAACATTGCCATCCTCTTTTCATGATTATCTTATCTAGATTAATAAAAGTTTCCAAAGAGAATCTTTATTACATCACAGCGTCCCTTACGTCTCTGCGTATTCCTCATGTAATATCAAAATAAATCTATCTCATGCAGCCTTCACAGTTGATACAGTTCTTACTTACAATGCTTTTCAGGACATTGTCTGCTAAACTCGATCCGAGCATATGAATGCGAGAAAGCTTCATTTTAATGTTCTATCTATCTTCTCCTTGGATCGTGGTATTTAAACAAAACATTTGAGGCAAGCAGCAAACTCTCACAAGCTTCCGATACACAAATGCCTTTTCCCCCCTGTTCTTCAACAACTAAATAAAATATTTGGAGTCAGCCTGAATGGCTACGTTCAAGCAGAGACACACGAGACCAAGATGAATAAATTCGTCATATTTCGTCCGTCAATTTGCGCGCGTATCATCGATGTCAAGAATGCAATAATTCGCACAACACCCCTCCATAATTGAACGAAACACAGTAGCACTCACCGTATTTAGACGCGATTTACTCTAGAACTACACGAGTTGTAGACTGAAGACAGTTTATCTCGAAAAACAATGAACTTCAAACCTACGGCAGTTTACAGATTTGAACCATCCACCTCCGGATCACACAAGTAACTTCCTTTAAGGCCTGTGTCCACTATTACGATATCAGAATTCTGATTTCCCCTCAAAACTTTGCAGAAAGTCCGTTGCGTTTACACAATTACAAAATCAGAACGAAACTGCGTGCTTTCTGCTTTCTGTTCTGATTTCCCCCCCGAATTCGAAAATAGAACTGTTTCTATTTCTGTTCTGATTTCGGAATCCTTGACCCGGATTTAAAATGGCGCTGAGGCTAACAGTGGCGGAGAACTTTATCTACTTGTTCGAAAGTGAACCAGTCTTATGGGACACAAAATCTTCTAATTACCAGAATAAAGATGCCAGGAATGCGGCCCTGGAACGTATTGCAAGAGCTCTTGGGCTAGAAGAAAACGGTAAGTTCATACATCAATCATGAATTAGGCAGCATCTGTCTGTGTCAGTTTTCGGACTGTCTTAGTTTTCGGGGGTGACTTTGGTTGTGTTAGAATTATCATTACAATATTGTATTTGTGGGTATGGCTGATTGCCTGAGTATGAATTATGCATTGTTCTTCACTGAAGATTAATTAAGTGCTTTTTTTATGGTTTTGACCCCGTATCACGACTAGTAGTAGTACTAGTAGTGACGAGCATTAGTAAGTTACTGGATAGATCTACTATCATCTAGCAGGAATACACGAGTGGTGGACAATCATTCTCGTGTATAGTGAAACTACCTACTTCTTGTGACTTATGATGTGCTACGATCCCACTGCTTTGCTGGTACAGTAAAACTCCATCCAGTAAACAAAAGCATGAACAACTATTGGGGCTCTTTCACCAGATGGACAGATTGACCATCAACTGCCCCAGGAGAAGGAGTTCATGTATTTATAAAGGTCTATCCCATCCAAGGCTGGGTTATTCCATCAAGTAATGCTTTTCTTAAAAGTGTAGGAACGAATATTACTATCACATGTAACAAAGCAAACAGCATACTAGCATTTCTGAAAAGGAACATCTCTAACTGCGATAGGAAAGTAAAAGAGAAATGCTATAACACCTTTGTGAGGCCCTCCCTAGAGTATGGCTGCAGTGTCTGGGACCCCCACTGTCGAATAAATATAGACCAACTGGAAAGGGTCCAGAGGAGAGCTGCCCGCTTTGTGACGAATGACTATACTAGAAGTAGTAGTGTAAATAAAATGATGAGAGACCTTCAGTGGACACCATTAGAAGAGAGGAGAGCAAAAAACAAAGTAAAAATATTTTATAAGGGCAGGGAAGGAAATGTCCATATCCCACTGAACCACCTCACCATTAATACCAGAGGCAACAGAAGGAATAATATAAAATATAACATCCCAAACTCACGGGTTAACAGCCATCTTTATTCTTTTTACCCTAGTGTCATCAGGATGTGGAACAACCTCCCGGCAGAAGTCCAAACACTACCGTCTGCAACGACTTTCGACAATGAATTAAAGAACATAATTATCCGTTGCAGCTACCATTGTAACTAAAGTGCGGGTTGTATTTCTGTGCACAATCTGGAAACCAAGAGATATTTATACCAGAGTTATATATACAAAAGATTTTACACAACTAATATATTTTTAAATGGTCTTAACATCTATGAAGGTTTTACCCTGCTTTTAGCCTCAGAGGAGCGACGTTGAGTCGCATATAGTAGTGCAGTTGGGGAATCGTCTTCTAGACGTACCAACTATAAAAGAAGAAGAAGAAGAAGAAGAAGAAGAAGAAGAAGAAGATGCAACTGCTTTAAGTTTTTAAACTTTTCAATAAATAACCCTGCACATAAACCTCATTATATTCTTGTGTATCATCGTTACAGGAGAAGCTGTCAAGTCAATAAAAGAGCGAATAAAGCAACTTCGCAGTACATTTACAAAAGAGCTGAGGGCTGTTCGTGACAGCAAAAGAAGTGGAGCGGGGACTGCCGATGTTCATGTGCCAAAGTGGAGGTGGTTCAGCAAACTGCATTTTCTTGAGCAACATGTGTCAATCAGGAGCGGTCTAAATAATTTAAATGTAAGTAGCATTGATCCAGAATCTTTTTTGCTCCACCTGAATGGTGCTTTCGATGTCGTCAGCGCTAATGTGATGTTCAGCAAATCCATTGTTTATTTGTGAAACCAAATCTTTATTAATGTGGTTCTAGCTAGAAGAATACCAATTTGTGTGATGAATTTATTAAGATTAAACTTAAATGACACTTCTCTGTCGTATGTATTTCATTTTTCACTGTGAGATTTTAGTTCATATTTAACTGAAACAAAGGAGTGAAATTAATTCAAATTTGTTTATTGGAGCTATCATATAGTTGAATATGAAACCCTCAAAAGTGTGGCTTTTGAAAAAAAAAAAAATTAATGAGGTATCTTTAGTTTTCTCTTTTAATTTTTTTCTTTGGGCCTTTGTTTTCAAAACGTGTAATGAAAGTTGCTAATTCTGATGGACTTTATTTTTATTTTGGTTATTGTGGTTAAGTTAGAATGTCACGTATGTTATCAAATTTAATGAGTTTGGGAACTGGATATAAAATGTGTTATCTAGATCTAGTCCTATGGTTTGGATGTGTGTCATTATTGTCATGTATGGTAAATTGGTATTTAATGTATTGTAATTTAATGCGGTGATTTTGGTAAACAGTAATCTGTACCCTTGATATAAAATAATTTTTGGAGATTCACAAACAACAACCAACTTTGTACAAATTAGTATAGTTTTTAATACATTATACAGAACTTAATACAGGACATAGAGTGGCAAAGGATTAAAATAGACAAATAGAAATAACTCACTGTCTTGGCACAGTTCACCATTTTATTACCTGAAAAAAAAAATTTAAAGCAAAAAAAAAAAAAACACTTGACTTTTGTTGTTTTGGGTTTAAAAATGGTGATTCGTAGTATTACAAACGATGGCATGCTTACATTTGCACACATAAGGCAATTTAGCAGTCAGGAAAAGATATGCTAGACATGTAATGTGGACAGAAGAAAATTTATTTATTCTTTGAGGGGAGGTTAAACTGCCATTGCACACTGCCAACACTGTTGAAATAATTGGCAAAAATCTCTCTCACACCTCTTGCATCAGCCCCACTCCTGTTTCCTCCTTGACTTTGTATGCATCTTAAATTATTATCATTAAGCTTATGGTCTATTCCTGTTGAAGAAGCCATATCCATCTCCTTCATCAGATAATTATGAAGGGCAAGGGCTGCCAATGTTACATTTGTTGCCTTTTCAGGGCCCAGCGAAATGGTCGTTTGAAAGACTGCAAACCGCTGTACCATGATGCCAAATGCATTTTCTGCGCAGCGGCGCGCCCTTGATAGCCTGTAGTCAAAGATGCGTCTCCTTTCTCTTTCCTGTTGTGGTACATCATACCTCTCGGGAAAAGGTTTCAGCAAATAGGGTTTAAGTGGGAATGCATCATCACCCACAATTACAAACGGTGACGGACAGTCAGTCCCTGGGAGGGGCTTGGCAGGAGGAACATGTAGGGTTCCAGTTTCCAGTCGTTTAAAGAGTGGTGAGTCCCTGAAGACTCCAGCATCCCCCGATCTGCCATTGGCCCCCACATCCACATAAATAAATTTATAACTGCTGTCAACCAGTGCCAACAGAATAATACTATGAAAATGTTTGTAGTTATAGAAGACAGAACCTTGTCCTGTTGGTGCCTTCAGAGCTATATGTTTCCCATCAATGGCCCCTAAACAGTTGGGAAAGTTCCACCTCCTCTCAAAGCCTTCAGCAATTTTCTGCCAGTCTTCCTCTGTCCGCGGAGTCTGTGAATAAAGAATATAAAACTGTATAGTGTAATAAATTGTATTTTTATTGTTGTGGGTGGTTTTTTTTGTTTTTTTTTTCAAAGCTAACCATATTAGATCTACAATGTATTATTTTATTCAAACCAAACATTAAGAATGGATGACTTTCTATTTCCAGCCCCCTGCACAAAATCCCACCACCAGTCAAGCTATCCAACAAGACAGTTTGAATTTAGGAGAGAGTGAACCTTCACCTGCGGGGTCATCCCCACTCCTTTTTGGAGAGGACATAGTGTCTACAATGACCATCACGAATGAGGAGGGGGATATTTTAAATCTTGAGACGACTGGTGAGGGAGCAGCTACTCCAGGCAAGACAAGAAAAAGGCAGCGGGAGCCTTCTCCCGATTACGGGACTGAAATTTTAAAAGAGATATACCAGAAAAGGCAGCAGAAGGCACAGAATAAGTCATCCAGACATTATTATTTTGCAATGGACATGTGTGTCCAACTTGATGCCATGGACCAACGAAAGGCCATGGCATTAAGAAGAGAAATTACGAAGCTCATGCTGGAGTACACAGCTGATGATGCTGAGTAAGAAAATTGAACATTGACAAGATTGCTATTTGAGTCATTTTGTTTCCTAGCTACATTTGTTTGTTGTTGTTTCTTTTTTTTTTCAATTTTCTCTGCCAGTTTCTTTTCCTTTCTTTTTCTCACCTTCCTCACTTTTGATGTTGATGGTCTGTGAGTGTGAGTCTCATGTGACAAGACACACTGTTATTGTTAGTAGTATTATTTGGCATACAGGTTATCTCTTGGGAATATTATGGTAAATGGTAGTTACAATAAAGTGAAACTGATGTCATTTTCCCTCTACCATTGCATTTTATACAATATATATTAAAAAAATAACATTCAATAAACTAAAAACATTATAGCAAGGCTCATTGACAAACATAATTATTTCAAGTAGAAGTGATATAAAGTATTACTTGATACTGCTGAGAGTGCATTTTCTGATAATTTTTTTTCTAAAAGTAAAAGGTAAAAGATATGCCCTTCACATCAGAACCACATACCTGAAGATACTTCTCTTTTAGGACATCATAGATTGCAATACATGTTTCATGCACTATCCTGGAAATTGTACATGGAGGAATCCTGTATAAATATTGCAGATTGCGAAACTTGCTGCCTGCAGAAAAAAACAACAACAGAAACATGCATGAAACTGAAGAAATAATCAGATATTTTGCAACAACAATTTATGATTATGACTATACTCTAAAATAAATTAATGTTATATCATTATTTACACGAACAAATTAACAAACGGACTAAATCAAACTGCATTAGGCAGCCACATACATTGAGTGTTTACCTGAGGCCAAAAAACTCAGAGTCAGTGCCAGTCGCTCCCCAGGTGGTATTGCTTCCCTCATATGCGTATTTTGTCGCTTGATGAGAGGTGTTACAAGTTCCAAAAGCACTTCAAAGTGGCACAGATCCATCCTCAGAAACGAGGTGTATGTGGGTGGGTCTTCAGCAGCCAATTCCTTTAAAAGATTGGTGTAAGCACCATAGTTTTCACGACGCTGAATCCATGGACGAACCCATACACTGCGTCTTCTTTTCTTCTTCTTTTGCCGTGATTCGATATGTTTCAGGGCTAGCAGAGTCTCAAATAAATCGTCATCATCACTGTCAGAACTGTAAGCGGACGCCATTTTGGAGCTGTTATTCTGATCAAAGAGTCAGGCCAGAGTTTTCTGCTATTGTATGACAGTACACAATACAGCCTGCTACTGTCACCCCCACTGTCTTGTGGGTCATCTCGGGAGAGAGGAAGACTAGGGGAAGGTAACCCTGAATACAAATACCACACTGCCTTGTGTGTTGCTATGATAGCAAAGGCTATGGGAGAAAACCCAGACAGAAAATCAGGAGTGGAGACCCGAAGGTGGTTGTCAGGGAGAACTGCATCAAACTGGCTTCCAGCATCTCCTGCAGCCGGACTAGTTCCAAATGTATTGACCTGGTCTCTCCCTTGGGTTTAACTAGAATGGCAGAGAGAGGGGTGGTGCCTCTGGGCAAAGCACCATCTCTTAAAAATAGCCCAGGCAAGGCAGCAAAACGAGGAGGCGTTTGCTCGGGCTTGGCAAGCGTCTGTCTCTCCTCTATAAGCCCACCCATTTCCGATTTGGAGAGGACACTCCAGCCATCCGTTACGGATGGGCACAACACGGGAGGTGGCAGTTACCGGTGATAAGCTCAATCCATTTGGCGTACGGATGAGCGCCAGGGGTCCCCTCTGTCGGTGGGAGCGGCTTTTCAGCTGCATTGATCAACTACCGCCCGCCGTAACCTGGGCAGCCCCCAGGCAGTTGGGTGTTGTTCCGCCACGTCAGCCTGCTTCATAAGGTGGTTGGAGCTAGACCAAAAGTCAAAAAGCTGACGTAAAGTGTGCACCTGGCAAAAACAGAAAAATACTAAAACTTGGTACCTGGAACGTCAGAACAATGCGCCCAGGCTTGCAACAGCAAGATCTCACTAATATTGACTCCATCAGGAAATCCCAAATTATTGATCGAGAACTTCAGCTACTAAACATCGACATCGCTGCCCTTCAAGAAACTCGACTTCCCGACTCCGGGTCAGTCAAAGAAGAAAACTACACCTTCTTCTGGCAGGGCCTTAGCAGCGAACAGCCGAGAATCCACGGCGTGGGCTTCGCCGTAAAAAACTCCCTTATCAATTCGATCGCAACTCCAATTGGAGTGTCAGAACGCATCATGACACTCAGACTGAACACCCGGTCTGGTTTTACCAACATTATCTGTGTCTATGCCCCAACACTTACCTCCTCTGACGAAACCAAAGACATTTTCTACGAGGCATTGCAGAGGACTCTCCACAACATCCCTCTCACCGAAGGCCTGCTAATTCTGGGTGACTTTAACGCTCGAGTGGGAGCAGATCACTCCGCATGGCCAAAGTGCATTGGGCACTTCGGCATTGGCAACATCAACGAAAACGGGCAGCGCCTTCTGGAGCTATGCTCCGTAAACTCATTATGTGTTACAAACACGTACTTTGACCTTAAGAGATGCCAAAGAACATCATGGCGCCATCCCAGGTCTGGCCATTGGCATCAATTAGATCTTATTCTCTCAAGGAGGAAGAGTTTGGGCTGTATAAAAATAACTCGTTCCCTCCACAGTGCTGACTGTGACACCGACCATGCACTGGTAGTCAGCAAAATCAAAATTTCGGCCAAGAAAATATACAGATCAAAAGCCCCTTCAATCCCTAAGATCAATGTAACAGCAATCAGAGATGAATCAAATAGAAAGTCATTTGAAAAGTTATTTGCTGAAAGCATGGATAATGTCACCCAATGTGACTCGGTAGATGAAACATGGAACACTCTCAGTTCAAAAATTCATGACTGTGCCATCAAGTCTTTTGGACAGCATAAAGTTTCAAACAACGACTGGGTAGCCCAGAACAGCGAAATTCTCCTACCTCTCATTGAGCAAAAGAAATCTGCTTTCAATGAGTATAACAAAAATTGCAATCAGAGTACAAAAACTTGTTTGAAAAATGCAAAAGCTAAACTTCAGCTGGAGGTAAGACGTTGCGCCAACAAATACTGGACAGACTTGTGTAACAGCATACAAGAGGCAAATGAAAAGGGAGATATGAAAACCGCCTTTAGTCAGATGAAAGTAGCTCTTGGGCCAATCATCACCAAAAGCGCCCCACTTAAGTCTGTAAATGGTGAACCCATCACAGATAAAAATGAACAACTGAATAGGTGGGTAGAGCATTACTCTCTGTTGTATTCAACTGAGAAAAATATTCCACCAGATTTTGAGGAACACCTCCAAAAACTGCCAATAATGGCCGAACTTGACGCTGAACCTTCCTTAGTCGAGCTTTCCAATGCAATCGACCACCTGTCTGCTGGAAAAGCCACAGGAAGTGACAACATTCCTGCAGAGGTATTAAAAGACCTAAAAGGCCCACTATTACCACACCTGTATAATCTGTTACTGCAGTGTTGGAAAGAAGGCGTGATACCACATGATATGAGAGACGCCAAAATTGTCACACTTTACAAGAACAAAGGAGACAAAGGCGACTGCAACAACTATCGAGGCATATCCCTCCTCAGCATTACTGGAAAGGCTTTTGCTCGCGTCATCCTCTGCCGCCTTCAACAACTGGCGGAAAAAGTCTTACCAGAAACACAATGTGGCTTTCGAAGCAAACGATCAACTATTGACATGATATTTGCACTTCGGCAAATCCAAGAAAAATGTAAAGAACAAAACAGGCCGCTTATAACATGCTTTGTGGACCTAACAAAGGCTTTCGACACCGTAAGCCGATCTGGCCTGTATGCAGTCCTTAAATCCATAGGCTGTCCACCAACATTGCTAAAACTTATTGCATCCTTCCACACTGACATGAGGGCATGTGTCAACTTTGAGGGCTGCACATCCAATTCATTTGCTGTAAACAGCGGTGTGAAGCAGGGATGTGTTCTTGCTCCTACCTTATTTGGTATATATTTTGCAGCCCTACTCAAGAATGCCTTTGGTCAATGTTCAGGTGGAGTACTTATTAACACCAGAGTGGACGGCTCCATTTTTAATGTTGCCAGACTAAAAGCAAAATCTCGTACAGAGCATATTATGTTACAAGAGCTCCTCTTCGCAGATGATGCTGCAATCGTGGCCCACGATGAAACCACGCTCCAGGCTCTCATCAATAGCCTTGCCAAAGCCTGTGACAAATTCATGCTAAAGATCAGTGTCTCAAAAACTGTAGTTTTGACACAAGGCTTGAGAAACCCCAACCCAATCATGCTGAATGGCTCTCCTCTGGAGCAAGTGGGAAAATTCTGCTACCTAGGCTCAACCATCAGTGGTAGCACAGACATAACAACTGAAATAAATGCCAGAATAGGAAAGGCGGCCACAGCTTTTGGCAAACTCTCAAAAAGGGTGTGGAACAATAGCAAGCTGACCATCAAAACAAAGGTACTCGTGTACCAAACTTGCGTCCTAAGCACCCTGCTGTATGGCTCAGAGACATGGACCACCTACTCCAAACATGAAAGATCCCTCAACTCCTTCCACCTGCGCTGCCTACGCAAAATTCTCAAGATCAAGTGGCAAGACAGGATCTCAAATATCGAAGTTCTGAGCCGAGCCAACATTCCATCAACTCAGGCTCTCCTAGGCAAAAAAAGACTGCGGTGGCTTGGACATCTCCACCGTATGGAAAATGATCGCATCCCCAGACAAATTCTCTACGGGGAACTTGCTACTGGCAACCGACCCAGAGGTAGGCCACATCTGCGATTCAAAGACACTTGCAAGGTCACGATGAAAGCATTCAACATCGACCCCAATGAATGGGAGAACCTTGCAAATGATCGAAGCAGATGGAGACAAAAATTGCGCAGTGGCACGCTCGCAATAGACTTCAAGGCAAAAGAAACATACCTGACAAAACGACAGAGGCGGAATGAAAACACTCGCCAAAGTGAACCCAAAAGACTGACCTGCAATCACTGCCATCGCACTCTCGGGTCAAACATTGGCAGAATAAGCCACGAGAGAAGCTGTCAGTCAAAGTGAAAGTGAATATTCTAGCTGCTAAGACCGTCTGTAAAGACGCTAAAGGCCATATATATTCTGATCAGAATTCTGACATCATAATAGTGGACACACCCTCCGAAATCAGAACAGAAATCAGAAAGTTCAGATTCTGCATCTGACTTTCTGATTTCTTCTCCTGCAGAATTCTGATCAGAATTCTGATATCGTAATAGTGGATACAGGCCTTAAGCCGTGTGTTCATGTGCATGGAAACGGAAGCGGCATCAGAAACGTGAAAAATCCACCAAGAGGTTAAAAAAAGATAGAGTGAGTCCTTGTGTAGGGGAACCGTTTCTCGTGCTCATACAACATTCTTTCTATTTCACTTGGCGGGTTTTGACATTGCCGTTGCAGTTTTCGCTTCCCTACACATGAAAACGCAGCTTAATACCTTGAATATCACCCGTTTTCATTCAAATTCCGTGTTGGGTTTGCACACCCCCACAAAATAGTGTGTGTATCATCATGAACATTCGAATCGGTTCATACTTTTTTCACTTCTTCAAGCTGTTGATGTGTGTCAGACCGTAGGAGTACACGGTGAGGACAGGAGAATACTCTTGGAGGAAGGTCTTCCGCCCGTCCGCGCCAGTCAAGAAAACACACTAAAGAGGGGACTTTTGAGCGGGTTCTCGCTGCCATTTTATCTCGATTTCACTGCTTTAGAAACATCTGAAAGAGAACACATACATGGTAATCATTTAATCATGACGATACTGGGATCCGCACCCATACCCCTTCGCTCCTGAATCACACGTCTTAACCATTTCGCCACGCAGGTGAGTTAACAAATTGCCGATAAAAATTTACTTATTCTCACAGTCAGTACCCTTGACCTAAATTACGGAAAGTTACCGACCTTGTTAATTTGCATAGTTTTAAAAAATTATGAATCGGCTTAGTAGCGAAACAATCCGATTTCAGCTGCTCGGAGATTGCATGATTTGAGCTAATGAGGGCCTACTTGAGTGTACGTCGATCGCCAATGGCTACCCCAGCCCCTTTTCGCCCGATTAGTCAGTCTGACTACCGCCCATTGACACAAACTGACTAGACCCTCACGCCCCCAGGTCCATCTGACCATTCCATGTGTTGTGAGTTTAAATTCCTGGCGCTTTTTCGGTTGTTCCCACCCCTCGACCTTAGTTAACGGAAGGACTTCCGAATGCGTTCCATAGTCCGAGTGAAAACAATACATAGCTACCCCGGCGGCTTTCCCTGATATGTCAATCTGACTACTGCCCAGACGAACATCGGCCTACGGCCTCGATGATACAAACTGACTAGACCCTCACGTCGTTACATATCAATCTGACAATCGACTAATATTAGTAATAGCTTAGGTAAGTTGGGGTGGGAACAACCGAAAAAGCGCCAAATTCCTCAACACCATATCAAGTTTTGTTTCAGCAAACCTTCGCCAGTCGCGCTTTTGGTAAATTCTGTGATTGTGACCTCTCCCCAGCAAGTTTCAAAATGGCAGCTGTTTTCGGATTTTGTCTCACTTCAGACTTTCTTCTGGGATTGTACTGTTTTTCTTGGCCAGTGTGTTACAAATGTTATTGTGAATATGAAATGATAATTGGTCATAAGGTCTGGAACAATGTGTAACCGTGAGCTTTACTTAATAGCGGTAAAAATTATGGCGCGGACGGGCGGAAGACCTTCCCTCTTGGAGAGGGGTTGGGGAAGGAAGGGAATAAGAGGATATGGGAAGAAGGGAATGAGCGAATGCTGGATAAGAGAAATGAGAATACTGAAGTAACGAATAAGACATGATCCAAATAAAGAAAAAAAGAACTTTGGAATACTGGGAATAATGACTGAGAACATTGGGAAAAGCAAAAATGTGAATGTTGGGAATAGGGAATAAGAAAATACTGCGAATTTCAGTTCTCAGCCAGTGTCAGTAAGGATTTCTACCGGAGTACAGACCAGCAATAGTCATCGCAAATTCTACACAAGAAACGCGTGTTTGCACCAGCGAGTTACCCTTAATTAGTGACTAGAACAGGAACTGTTCATGTCTCCATTAATTTTGACCGGTGGTCAATCCGTCACCGTGAGGGCAGAATTATCCCCGGGCCGGGAAGCTAATCAACAGGTCGGCTGAGTGCCATGTCACTGAACCTGGGCTATGTCGGTTCATTCCTCAGGGTTCATAAAGTCCGCGCAAGTTGCTATTGCATAATAAACAGACAGTTATCAGCTGCCCTTGACGGCAAGATTTCTCAAAATCAGTTTAAAGCACTCCTGGATTACGATTTTGTACGCCCCTGGGCTACAAATAGTGTGAACGCAAAATCAGATTAGTTTGGATATTTACAGAACGTTTTTCATACTTCAGCATTTTTAGTTGTTTTTTTTTCCCTTTTCCTTGCCCCACTCTCATACTACTTCTTCTCTCATAATAATTATGATTAATGGAGAAGGGTTAAAAAAAAATGCTATCATAATTCATTAAAAGTGGTAAAACGAAAGAAGAAATTGGCTACACAGACACACTCATGTGGATTATCTGGGTGTATAAAAATGAAGTAGAGCAGAAGAATTGGTAATATTGACATGACAGTGAGTAGTAATGAATCAGAGATGTACTCACTGTTGATGATAGTTAGTCCAGTTCTTGACATGAGCTGGCGTGTGAAACACAATAAGGTTGTGCCTCTTGACTCTTGTCATTTAAACATGTTTTGCTTCATAATCCAGACTTTTCCAGACTTCCATCATTATGCCTTGTGGTGGTTGATACAGAAAGTTGTTGCTTTGTTTTTTTCACGTATCTTTCTCATGGTATAAAAATACGTTTCACGGTGATAAGATGTAAGTGTACTTGTACTCAAAGTAATGTAGAACTGACGTTGAAATGTTCATTTAGGCATCGTTTTCTCTATCTGTACACTGCACTTTCCAGGTATTTCTTTTCCTAGCTGTCTCAAATCTGTATCATTTTCCTTGCAGGTGTTACTGGAGGTGCGAGAACATAGAAACTTCCACACTCCAGAGAGATTTTTTTTTCTTTAACCGTTGGCCGATGCATTTAATATGACTTTCTTGTGAAAAGTTGACCTGACCACCCACACCAGGCGTTTAGTGTTGGTTCCATCCGGCAACTCGCAACTCAGCAATGATAAACCGTCTCAGTTTGTAAACTGTTGCATTATTTGCACTCGTCACCACAGACATTGCACTGAATTACATGCCTTAGAAACAGCACACATATCAGTCAAAGCGTGTAGAGAGTAATTTTCAAACGGCCCCTCTTTACCCGTGCAGAAGAGCTCTGAACTGGGCTCCGAGGTCGCTGTGTAGTTTTCGTCCGTTGGCCTAGACGCAAGGCTCCAATGTTGTGAGCGCAGTGGTCACATGACGATGACAGTAACAAGTGCACCAAATAAGAAAAAGTGTTAATTACCGGTCAGCGGTGATTTTTCCACTCAAGTTAACTTTCCTATTTGAGGCTCCCCAAAAGCCATAATTTCCAACACTGTGTAAAGGATAACATCCAGCATTCCCAGCATTCTCTTCCTCTTCACTGTTTTTAAAATCTTTAAATGACATAATATAATTACTGTGTCATTGTTATTATTATTATGATTAGACTCTAGATTTCTTCTTCTTTTTGACGACTCTAATTTGTAGAAAAGACCATGCTCCTTCTACCAAACTACTACAGCCATCATTACTACCACAGCCACGACCACCTCTACCACACCTACCGTATCTTCCACCACTAAACTTCTACTGAATACAATACAACAGCCACCACTGGTAGTACTATTATTACCGGGAAAGGTGAGGCATTTAGAAATGAATTCCCAGTTAGTTCTCAGGAAAGCACTGGTGACAGAAACAAGAAAAATAAGTGACCCAATGAGGCTCGAACCCGCGCCGCATCTGCTCCGGTACCGACTGCCTTGTCCGTGCGAAAGAAGACCATCTCGCTTAACCCTTCGGCCACTTCGTCTCTCAAACAAACAAACAAACAAACAAGCGAACGATTGCTGTCGAGCTGTGTCTCTCCCTGACTCGTATACGTAGTGCACCAGGCTCAGCCCCTCCCATGTCACCCCCTTCTCCTTGTAAATACGCTTACCATTATTAACTACCACATGTATTACCACTAGTACTGCTACCACCTCCATGCTTACCATTATTAACTACCACATGTATTACCACTAGTACTGCTACCACCTCCATGCTTACCATTATTAACTACCACATGTATTACCACTAGTACTGCTACCACCTCCATGCTTACCATTATTAACTACCACATGTATTACCACTAGTACTGCTACCACCTCCATGCTTACCATTATTAACTACCACATGTATTACCACTAGTACTGCTACCACCTCCATGCTTACCATTATTAACTACCACATGTATTACCACTAGTTCTGCTACCACCTCCATGCTTACCATTATTAACTACCACATGTATTACCACTAGTACTGCTACCACCTCCATGCTTACCATTATTAACTACCACATGTATTACCACCAGTACTGCTACCACCTCCATGCTTACCATTATTAACTACCACATGTATTACCACTAGTACTGCTACCACCTCCATGCTTACCATTATTAACTACCACATGTATTACCACTAGTACTGCTACCACCTCCATGCTTACCATTATTAACTACCACATGTATTACCACTAGTTCTGCTACCACCTCCATGCTTACCATTATTAACTACCACATGTATTACCACTAGTACTGCTACCACCTCCATGCTTACCATTATTAACTACCACATGTATTACCACTAGTTCTGCTACCACCTCCATGCTTACCATTATTAACTACCACATGTATTACCACTAGTACTGCTACCACCTCCATGCTTACCATTATTAACTACCACATGTATTACCACTAGTTCTGCCACCACCTCCACAACCACTATTAAAACTTCCAGACTGTTACAGCTACTACCACACCCTGCACTTTCACCACCACTACCACATCCCTACCACCATAAAACAATTCAAATTACAAAGTAAAATAATAAAAATCAATAATATCAGTAACTTGTAATAATAGTAAGTTGCTGTATAATGTATGACCTGAATCAGCAATATTCCTCTCACCCGTCCAGGTAGCTAGTTTGTCCAGGGGTCTTCCATAAAACAGGCACGCTCCGAAAGGGGGTGGGGGGTGTGCCTTTAGGATAAAGGGGGTGGGGGGTGTATGCCTTTAGGATACGAAATGTGTGCCTGGGGGTGGGGGGGGGGTCTTAGGTAATTAATTTAAACATTTGGTTTTATCTACTTTTTCTCAGCACACCAAGTTCAGAGATGACGTGAAACTCATAGCTCTAATGAAACAGTCAAGTAATCCGTGCTAAATAAATGCCCTTTCAACCTTGCGGCTGTTGGTAGGGAACCGTAGACTAATTACAAAGCCGAAGAGAGAAAAAGAAGAGAGTTGTGTGCACTGCTCAGCTGTAGTTTACTATGTAACATAGTACGGTCGCCTAACATTAGCCTTCCAAAAGTTTTCAAACACTGAGGTCTTAACTTGGACATTGGCAATATTCTAATGGCCGCACTTTCATACAAGGGGAGGGGGGGGGTAAGGTGAGGTGTTGATGCCAAGTTGATCAAAACTACAAATATGTGGGGGAAGGGGCGGGGGGTGGGGATGGGAGTAAAAAATCTCCCAAATCGTGGCATGCGTACTTTACGGATGGTCCCGAAGTCTAAATTTCAAAGGCATACATACCAAGTACACAATTTGCCGCAAGGCATCGGGGTGGACATGATTGAAAAATCCGCTGATTACGGACTAAGTCAATGGGTTGACTTTAACCTGACCCTGAAATAGATCCTGTCACATTGAACAGGTCACGGTGTCACGTTGTGCACACAAAAGTCACGGTGTCTTTCCAGAATAATCCCGATGTTTATGGAATGTTCATTTTTAACCCCTGTGACCGTTATGATAATTTTGTTCATTCATCATTTTTATCAATTTTCATCATCATCATAATTATTGATGATGTAACAAGCAAGGTCTAACTAACTTTAAATACAAAAGTCGGTATTCTGGAAACTATGCCGGGGGGTCCACAGTCGGGCAAACATCATCATCATCACCGTCATCGTTGTCATCACATCATCATCATCACCGTCATCGTTGTCATCACATCATCATCATCACCGTCATCGTTGTCATCACATCATCATCATCACCGTCATCGTTGTCATCACATCATCATCATCATTCTCATCTTTTATCACTCTCCTCCCCATCATCATTGTATTATTCTCACCATCTTGAATATCCATCATCCTTATGTTTGCCATACTCATTCTCATCATCAACGCCATCATCATCATCATCATCATCATCGACATCAACATCATCATCGCCATCATTATCACCATCATCGCTATCAACATGATCATCACCGTCATCATCGCCATCATTATCATCATCATCATCATTATCGCCATATCATCATCATTATCCTCCTCCTTCTCGTCATCATCATTTCATCGTTTTATCAGTCTCATCATCATCGTTTTCTCATAATTATGATAATCATCACCATCATCATCAGTCGTATCATCAAGGTCATCTCCTTCTTTCATCCTATATCCCACGTTTTTCTTTCAATTTTTCTTTGCTTTATTCCTCTTTTCATCTGGATAGAAAGAAAGAAAAAAAAGAAAAAATCCTCTTCAGCCCCCCCCCCACTCCGCCCTTTCTCTTTTTCCCCAGTTTCCTTCTCTTTTATTCTCTCTCTCTCTCTCTATCTCTTTCTGTCTCCCTCCCCTACCTCTCCCTTTTCTTCTTATTTTTTTTTTTCATTGTCGCACCTTTCTTTTCTTTCCCTTCAGCTGCCTCACAATAACATTTACCTAAATGATGGAATTAGTCTTGACACGAAATTCTCTGCCTCATGAATACGATAAAACAGGTACATGAAACTTTTATCTCAAACAAACCGTTTCCACAAATAGCCGTCCCAAGAGCTTTATCACAGTGTCAGAAAATGTCAAGTCTCCAATCAATAGAAACTGCCGGTCTGGCAAAACACACGTCGACCACATCTCACCTAAGCGGCACCTTCATTTCATGTACTTATTATAAATCGCAAGTTCATTAATTCTGCAGACATTGGAGAAAAAGTTAAACATGCTAGCAATGCGCAAGAGTTTACAGATGACTCTTTCACGTATGGGAGAACCTATGTAGGCTGTAATGTACTTTTTGTTTTCCCTAGCAACAGGACAAACAAACTATTTAGTTTCTACACATAACGCTTATAAATGTCTTGCACAGTAGTCCAGTCTCCTGCCTTGTCTTACAAAAATTATACTAAAAATCATGCCTTTCTAGACATCTTGATTGTCATTGAACTGTACGGTGTGATCATTGAATGCTGCACGGGGAAATACCGCCCAGCTGTTACGTGTCTCGGATCACACTAAACACGGACAGGAAAAGCTAGCAAAGTTAGGTTGTAAAACATGGCGCGGAAAAAGGTACGGCTCAACTTCAAAGATTGTCTCCGCTGAGGATAATAATAGCTGCACTAGTCTTTCAGTCGTCCTTCACAAACTACACTTTTGTTTTTGTCGGTTTTTTTTATTTATTTTTTTTTTTTTTAAAAGCCCTTGTTAGGAGAGCGTGGTATATTCCATTATAAATCATTGTCGAACAGTGGACACGGCTAAGTTTTTGTTCTATTTGGCTTTGTAATTAGGCTACGCTCCCCTAACTATATTCTGTTCTTTAATGAGTTTATCACTTCATCCTGTATGTTCTTGGCCAGGATAGCAGTTTGGGATTCTGATGGCTGCTCGCACAGTATCTCTCTCTCTTTCTCTCTCTCTCTGTCACTCTTTCTCTCACTCTCTCTATCACTCTCTCTCTCACTCTCTCTCTCTCTCACTCTCTTTCTCTCACTCTCTTTCTCTCACTCTCTTTCTCTCACTCTCTCTCTCGCTCTCTCTCTCACTCTCCATCTCATTCTCTCTCACACTCTTTCTCACTCTCTCTCACTCTCTCTCTCTCACTCTCTCTCACTCACTCTCTCACACTCTCTCTCACTCTCTCTCTCACTCTCTCTCTCACACTTTCTCTCTCGCTCACTCACTCTCTCTTTTCTTCTGTGTGTCTCTGTGTCTCCTTCTCATTTTTTGTATATTATGTACATATGTGTGTGTGGATCTTTGTAAGTGTCTATGTGTCTACTCACTCTCTCAATATAAGCGTGTGAGAGAGCGGAACCTGGCACTTCCCTTCAGATTTTTAAAAAACTACAATAATAATTGATTTTTAAAATATTGATTAAAAAAGTAAAGTAAATTATTGATAATTCCATATATAACCACAAACATCTGCTAATATGTGTCTGGAAAGTTCCTTGCCAAATGTACCCACAGTTTGAGCCCTAGGCCGTGTTTTATTTTGATCCTTTCTACTTCAGTAAAGATATCTTAAAATAACAAAGTTAACATTAGATATTGCGCAACAGACTTCATTTACTTGTCTGTAACCAATCGATAAGGCTGGGGGGGGGGGGGTAGGCGAGGGGGGGGGGGGTACTATCCTACTAAGCCCGGAACGGAACGGTGCAGTCAGCTGCTGGAAGAAGTGCACACCATAATTTCCTATATTATTTTTCTGAGTAGTAAACCCAGGAAGACCCTATTATGGTAAGCCCGATCAGACACAGTCAGCTTCAGCCATTACTATTTCTTGGGTGGACACTTTGCGGACAGCAACTGGCTGTGATGCTCAGGACTTTGCCCAATCACCCCCCCCCTCACCCCCCCCCCCCCATCTAAGCCAAATGAATTCATTTGGAAGTCTCAATATGAGATGTAATAAAAGTTATTTTCAGTCTCAGATTCAGGACTAGTTTGAACGGTTATTTATGTAAATTTGAATATGAGCGAGTTGCTAAACTAAGACCGTGAAACTTCTAGGCATTGTGGGTACAGGTGAATTACAATTCTACTCAGCGAGGACAGTTTTCAACGTGTACTGAAGCAATTAATCCTTGTAGCAAAGTTGCCATTTCACTGTGGATTATAAGGCGCAGATGTGGCTTTTGGGGACCTTGGTGAAAGAAAGAAAATAATATAAAAAGGTTAAATTTTATTGAAATCCAAGCAACTGGTGTAGCGGGTGAGGTTAAACATACTAGAACAGCTGCGGGGAGAGTCAGTGATGTTTATTTTTTTTTAGGTTTAGATTTAAAATGAAAAAAACAAAACAAAACAAGAAACGTTTTGAGAACTACGAAACAAAAGTGACTTACATAAGGCACACACAACACTCGAATAAGGAAATCCTAATACAATAATTATACATGCAAACTCCGCACAATAATAAATAATCAGTCACAAACATTTCTAAAGTATAATTATCTTGTCCTAAAGGAACTCTTACACTCTTTGAAAAGGTGTCATTTACTGATAATTAGGAAATAAGTATAATTTTCGGTTTGTTATGAAAAAAAGATATAATTGACTGTTTTTGTGATGTTTACGAGGAAAGACAATGTGAGCAAAGGTCATCAGAGTGCAGAATAATAGATAGAGCTATCCATTTCCAAAGTCCAAGGCCGTTGATATTAAGACATGTGAGAAGCTTCTCCAGAATTCGGTCACGTGGCATTCATCTGCCCTCGGTGCCTGTCAGTTCTCTAGCGCCTTTGCTTGTTTCTTGTTTTGTTTCGTCGGGTGTTTGCCATATCGTTGTATGAGCATTTTTGTCTTTTGGAGAAAATGAAGATTGAATTTTGGTCGGCAAAAGGACTAAAACGCATAAAACATTATGTCACAAACTCAATCTTATCTCGAAAAGTTTCTAACCGATTGGAATGATACGTACACGTAAGAAATTAGGAATGAGAGAATCACTTTCATGAGAAAACCTCAAAATTTGCAAAATGTCACATACAGCCATATGGCAAGTACCCCTCGTTGTGTTTGTTTGTTTGTAGAAGACACGATGTTATTTTCGTGTGGGTCTGTACTTGCGTGGGTATGTAATTATACCTGTTGTTGAATTCAGCGAATGAGTTGCCGAGAATTCGCTTGGCTTGGAAATAACAATAGGTAAAGAAAAGCTGGAAATAAGGGGAACGTTAATTGGAGGCGCTAATGTCCTTCAGAATCTTCTCTGACATTTGTTTCTGCCATAACATGTTTGTTTAGACCTCGTCAGCTTTACTTTTTGATGTTTTTGCTTTCTTTATTTCTTCCTCCTTCCTTTTCTTGACGTTGTTGATGTTGTTGTTGTTGATGTGTGTTGGTTGGAGTGAGAGATGGAACTTTGGGCAGAGATTGTTTCCTTCAGGAATGTATGCCGAGTGTGGCCTGGGGGAGTTTGTTTGTTTATTCCATGGGCATGTTCATCTGTGTGTTTGTTTGTGTTGCTTATGTGGCATTGTGGATGAAAAACATGCTTGACAAATAGAAAGTTAGATGCTAGTTATGTAATAATAATAATAATAATGTATGGCATTTATATAGAGCATATCCATTTAAAATGCTCTATGCGCTTTACAGAAACAACATGTCAACCACAGAGCAGAATGGAGCTGCCTGCGAAGCGCTCAACACACTACACTGCTTCTTTCTCTCTCCCTGTCCCGCTCACTCTCTCTCTCTATCTTAGAGCAAATTGTAACGCAGCCTGTTAGGCGCAGTTCAGAACTCACAACAGTTCACAACTCACAGCAGTTCACAACTCGCAACAGTTCACAACTCGCAACAGTTCAGAACTCACAACAGTTCACAACTCACAGCAGTTCACAACTCACAGCAGTTCACAACTCGCAACAGTTCACAACTCACAGCAGTTCACAACTCACAGCAGTTCACAACTCACAACAGTTCACAACTCGCAACAGTTCACAACTCACAGCAGTTCACAACTCAAATAATATTTGAATATGTATTAATAACAATATTATTTTGTTGTTGCTGGTTTGGGGGGGGGGGGGGGGGCGGTGATATGGATAAATTTTAATCTATTAATTTCAATTTTTAATTTTTGTCTTCCCTCCCCACTTATGTGGCACACTTACCGGCATTATTGCATATTTCTGTGAGTTCTCATTTTTGGTAAGAATGCATGGGGAATGCTTGTTTCTCCCCAAGGGTATTTCACCGTGTCTGCGTTCATTTCCGTGTGTAGGCTATACAAAACGCTGTCCAGAGTAATGCTTTCTCAAGAAACTGGTTTTTCTCAGTATCTGGTATAATCAATTTCAAGTATTTTGTGAATATTCTGTTTTTGGATGTGTTTGTCCATTGTTCACATTTCTGGGTGGCGGTTTGTTTGATGATTTTGTCCCAATGCAGAATATGTTGTCTATCTATCTATCTATCTATCTATCTATCTATCTATCTATCTATCTATCTATCTATCTATCTATCTATCTATCTATCTATCTATCTATCTATCTATCTATCTATCTATCTATCTATCTGTCTGTCTGTCTGTCTGTCTGTCTGTCTGTCTGTCTGTCTGTCTGTCTGTCTGTCTGTCTGTCTGTCTGTCTGTCTGTCTGTCTGTCTGTCTGTCTGTCTGTCTGTCTGTCTGTCTGTCTGTCTGTCTGTCTGTCTGTCTGTCTGTCTGTCTGTCTGTCTGTCTGTCTGTCTGTCTGTCTGTCTGTCTGTCTGTCTGTCTATCTATCTATCTATATCAGTCTCACCCAATGAGTTCTATCCTCACCCATAACTACCACTAGTGGATGTCCACGCCAATTAAACCAGCTGACCACACAGGAACTCCTCATTAACTCTTTTGGTGACAGTTCCCTGTACCCTCCACGCAATGGCGGCATCCCGCTGTTGGAGTCCACCCACGATAAGGTCAAGGACAGATCTGATTTCAGGACATTGGGGGTGGGTGTGTGTGTGTGTGGGGGGGGGGGAGTGCTTCCCCCCATGGCCGGACCCCCGGGCATTAGTGAATACCCACAAACTGAAATCTGGCCGAAATCAAATCTTTGCTGCAATGAGAGATCTTTGCTGGAGTTGTACAAGATAATGAACTTGGCAACAAAATCTAAACTTGCAATAAAAAGACTGCTGTTTAACAGGTTATTGCATGGTATTCTCCAGACTTCAGACTGATCAAGGACAGAAATAATCATTACAAAACTTGCTCAGATTCCGCATCCAGATAGTTCTAATTACTTTGAAAGCGATATCAACCAATTCTAAATTCCTCAGTCACAAGATCTGGGCCTTGATCTAGAGCATCTTGCAAGCATGATAAATTCCAGAATCAATGTTTAGAATATACATGTAGAATATCAGCTCTCTCTCTCTCTCTCTCTATCTCTTTCTTTCTCTCTACCTCCATTTCTCTGTCTTGTTTTCGCTCTCTCTCTTTCTCTGTCTTGTTTTCGCTCTCTCTTTCTCTATCTTGTTTTCGCTCTCTCTTTCTCTGTCTTGTTTTCGCTCTCTCTCTTTCTCTGTCTTGTTTTCGCTCTCTCTCTTTCTCTGTCTTGTTTTCGCTCTCTCTCTTTCTCTATCTTGTTTTCGCTCTCTCTCTTTCTCTGTCTTGTTTTCGCTCTCTCTCTTTCTCTATCTTGTTTTCGCTCTCTCTTTCTCTGTCTTGTTTTCACTCTCTCTTTCTCTGTCTTGTTTTCGCTCTCTCTCTTTCTCTGTCTTGTTATCGCTCTCTCTTTCTCTGTCTTGTTTTCGCTCTCTCTCTCTCTCTCTCTCTCACTGACTCTCTCTGTATGTGTGTTAATTATTCATTTCTGTAACCCAAGCGATCTAGGTTCCCAGTTTATGTACATTAACAAAACAGAAAGTTGCTGAGAATGCAGCAAACAGACAAGTTCCTACTTCTTGGTTAACATGAAAATGTAAAACCATCGAATTATTTACACTTCTGATCGTTCTCTTTAGGACACCGTCACATTAAATTCATATAAACAGTAGAATTCGTGAAGACTTCAGGTTGATGTTGTTATAATATCATTATTATCTCCTGTTTACACAGACTGCATCAGTAACACAGTGCTCTCCGAATCAGGACAAGTATGCATGTGTTCAGTGAACAATATACATTGTGCGGGCAGTGCTGCAACTTTCACGTGCGGGCCTACTCATAGTTCTTCCCCCCCCCCCCCTCGTCTTTTTGTTGTTGTTGTTGTTGTTGTTGTTGTTTGTTTTAAATCTCTGAGGTTGTGGGGGAGAGCTCGTGGCAGGAGTGGGGTAAATGTACGGTGGGGTTACATGCGGCTGGCGAACTGTCGGATTCGTTGGTTCATAACTGTTCTGCAAGACTCTCTTGCTAGTTTGGTTAGTTGGTGATGAAAACTTCATTGACGGTGAGACATTACTTGGATATCTTTCCATCTCTCACACAGAAATACCCAGGGTGGCTAAGAAAGAGATCTTGTCACTTCATCCCTCGCTGAAGGCTCGAGGCATGTGAAGGCTTAATTCCCACATTTTGTGCCACGTCATCAGTTGGAGATGATCGGAAACATCCGGAGTCTCGTGAGACCTGGATCCATGGAGCGCTGTCCACTGGACGGACTGAAGATAAGACAGAGAGAGGGTAAAAGTGACCTGGCTGGTGCAGTCCAGGTGCAGTCTGCAGTAACTGTGGTCTAGGTTGGTGGACGAGTGCTAGATAGTGGACAGTTTAGGTTGATAGATGGACAGACACAGGAAGGCTAGGCCGGTGTGAAGGGTTGGAATGTGACCTTATGGATGGGTAGATGGATGGATGGAGGGAAGGACTGATGGATGGATGGGTTGATGGATGGATGGATGGATGGGTAGATGGATGGATGGGTAGATGGATGGATGGATGGGTAGATGGATGGACGGATGGGTAGATGGATGGATGGGTGGATGGATGGATGGATGGGTAGATGGATGGACGGATGGGTAGATGGATGGATGGGTGGATGGATGGATGGATGGGTAGATGGATGGATGGATGGGTAGATGGATGGATGGATGGGTAGATGGATGGATGGATGGATGGGTAGATGGATGGATGGATGGGTAGATGGATGGACGGATGGGTAGATGGATGGATGGGTGGATGGATGGATGGATGGGTAGATGGATGGATGGATGGGTAGATGGATGGATGGGTGGATGGGTGGATGGATGGGTGGATGGGTGGATGGGTGGATGGATGGATGGGTAGATGGATGGGTTGATGGATGGATGCACGGGTGGGTGGATGGATGGATGGGTAGATGGATGGATGGAGGGAGGGGAAGACTGATGGATGGATGGATGATGGGTGGATGGATGGGTAGATGGATGGATGGATGGGTAGATGGATGAATGGATGGATGGGTAGATGGATGGATGGGTAGATGGATGGATGGATGGAGGGAGGGAGGGAGGGACTGATGGAGGGAGGGAGGGAGGGAGGGACTGATGGATGGATGGATGGATGGGTAGATGGATGGGTAGATGGATGGATGGATGGATGGATGGATGGAGGGATGGGTGGATGGATGGGTAGATGGATGGATGGATGGGTGGATGGATGGGTAGATGGATATATGGATGGATGAATGGGTAGACGGATGGATGGATGGATGGAGGGATGGGTAGATGGATGGGTAGATGGATGGATGGATGGATGGATGAATGGATGGAGGGATGGGTAGATGGATGGATGGAGGGATGGATGGAGGGATGGGTGGATGGATGGGTAGATGGATGGATGGATGGGTGGATTGATGGGTAGATGGATGGATGGATGGATGAATGGGTAGATGGATGGGTGGATGGATGGATGGATGGATGGGTGGATGAATGGGTAGATGGATGGATGGATGGATGAATGGGTAGATGGATGGATGGATGGAGGGAGGGAGGGAGGGAGGGACTGATGGATGGATGGGTGGATGGGTGGATGGATGGGTAGATGGATGGATGGGTTGATAGATAGATGAGTAGATGGATGGACGGATGGTTGGATGGGTTGATGGATGGATGGATGGGTGGGTAGATGGATGGATGGATGGATAGATGAATGGATGGGTGGATGGATGGATGGATGGATGGGTTGATGGATGGATGGTTGGGTTGATGGATGGATGGATGGGTAGATGGATGGATAGATGGATGAAGGTGGGAGGGGGGGTGGGCAGATATGTGGATGGATGGATTGAAAGATGGACGGAAGGACGGACGTAGATCGTAGATAAACTGTCAGATGTATGGACTAACAGATAGATAGATAGATAGATAGATAGATAGACAGATAGATAGATAGATAGATAGATAGATAGATAGATAGATAGATAGATAGATAGATAGATAGATAGATAGATAGACAGACAGACGGACGGATAGATAGATAGATAGATAGATAGATAGATAGATAGATAGATAGATAGATAGATAGATAGATAGATAGATAGATAGATATAGATAGATATAGATAGATATAGATAGATATAGATAGATATAGATAGATAGATATATAGATAGATAGATAGATAGATATATAGACAGATAGATAGATAGATAGATATAGATAGATAGATAGATAGATAGATAGATAGATAGATAGATAGATATAGATAGATAGATAGATAGATAGATAGATAGATAGATAGATAGATAGATAGATAGATAGATAGATAGAGATAGATAGATAGATAGATAGATAGATAGATAGATAGATAGATAGATAGATAGATAGATAGATAGATAGATAGATAGATAGATATAGATAGATAGATAGATAGATAGATAGATAGATAGATAGATAGATATTCCTCTCAAACTTCTGCCAGAGTTCGTCGTATCCAAAATTCTGTCCATCTCTGCCCTCACCCTAGGAAGAAAAAGAAAAGAAAAGAAAAATGGAGAGAAAGACCAGTACCGAGAGTGACCCAGATTCAAAGATGATATTGTTTTCAATTCGGTGGCCATGTTATGGTGGAGTGGGGGTGGGAGGTGATCTTATTCTGGCCGCGTGCGTAACCACTTCATTACGAAGCCTCCCAGAGAGGCAATTCATTAGCGCCTTTCTGCCTCCTTAACGATCTTATCCACCCCTCCCCCTCCCCCCCCCCCAGGGCTTCGGGAGAACAGGGTCAAGACCTCGAGCCGCGGCCTTATCTAACTGACTCTGTAGGCTTGACCAGCCGGCCTATAATAGTAATAATAATAATAATAGTCAGTCAGTTGCCGTAAGCTGAGTTGGAGGGAAGGGGCATCGACGCGTGCACGTGCCTATTGTCAGGGGAAAAAGTAACACAATAGACAGAGTGCCTATTGTCAGGGAAAAAGTAACACGATAGGCAGAGTGCCTATTTGACAGGTGAAAAAGTAACACGATAGACAGAGTGCATATTGTCAGGGGAAAAAGTAACACGATAGACAGAGTGCATATTGTCAGGGGAAAAAGTAACACGATAGACAGAGTGCATATTGTCAGGGGGAAAAGTAACACGATAGACAGAGTGCATATTGTCAGGGGAAAAAGTAACACGACAGACAGATAATATCACACATTGACAGGACAGAAGGAAGACCCCACCAGATGCAGTGGCCAACCACCACCTGTAAAGAACAGTCCTCAAGCAGTGCATTCTTTTGTATTTCTTTGTCCAGTTTGGCGAGACAAACATTTCAACACGCTCACAGACTGCTCAAGACATAATATTCAACTCATTTAGGGTTGGTCGAGCACGAACTCAAGACTGTTTTGTCTCAGCTTTAGTGTGAAATGTGAACCACGGGGTTAAACGGGACCTGGACTACTGGAGAGACTGAAGTAGGTCTGCAACTCTAGTTCAGGCTCTTCAAAAACTGTCTTTGAATCAGCTCGGGGAAAGACAAACCTCGATCATCCAGACAAAACAGACTTGAGTGTTAGCGCACTAGCAGTCTGAATATTCCAGAAATAGCCTCTGCGCTCCCCGCCCCTTTCCCTATTTCCCCAGAAACCCCCTCTTTCCCTCTGCCGTCTGTTCTTTCCATCCCATGAAAAAAACTGTGATGCGCACCAGAAAGCTAAAGACGTCCAGGAAGGGAGGTGTCGTAGAATTCCCGGAACAGGACGGCCAACTGCTCGCAGACAAGAACTGCACATCATAATTTCCTATGTTTTCTTCGTAAATCCGGAAAGACCCTATCATGCTAAGCCCGGTCAGACACAGTCAGCTGCTGGTAGACAAGAAGTGCACACCAAAGAGGTTATAGTGTGTTCAATAAGCTCTTTGGTGCACGACATAATTTCTTATATTTTCGTAGTAAATCCGGGAAGAGCCCATCATACTAAACCTGGTCAGACCACAGTCTGATAAAATACCCAGACTGGATGGTCCCATTGTGTGACGTCACAAAACAGAGAAAGGTCATGAACCATCCGCCATATTAGGTTTAAGGTAGCGACCGACGCTTCAGCATAGCTACAATTTTGAATGACACCATTTTGACGCGCCTACTGAACGCGGAAGTTTGGCTCCGCACCAAGAAATTAATACATGTACAACCAATCTTGACAAATGAAAAGAAATTTCTACTGCAGATAGAACTAGAATCGGAATTTCCCGAGCGGCGGCCATGTTGGTTATACGGTCGTCGCTCGGGAAATTCCGTAAAAAACGACACAGCCCGAAGCTCGTGTTTCCAGTCTGGTTAATTTATTAGTCTGTGGGTAAGACACAGTCGGCTTTTGCCATTTTTTCTTGGGTGGACATTTTGCTGGTAGCGAGTGGCTCTGACGTTCCGGGATAAGTATGATACCCCCCTCCCCCCCCACCCACCCCCCCCCCCCCCGTTACAGAGCAAGCAATGGAGTTCCCATGTCAGAAACATGAAACGGGTATTCCTGTTACACCAGAGCTCTCTGTGAGAGACGGAACGTCAGCAAGTAGTCTTGCTTCAAAGCGATTTGTGACATAAGACATAGAGCAAAGTCGTGTTCGTACCAGCCTGTTTTGTAGAAACATCACTTCCTCCCCGGTCCCATCCTCAACCCAACGATAAACAGTTATCACATTTGTAATGTATTTCCTGTAAATTTTTACATTGACGTGCAAGAAGTCTTAAACGACACAGTTCTCCAGCGAACAAGATGAAAGTAATTATGTTCAGAAATGCATTAGAGTATAGAGAGTTTGTCTTTATGTGCCTCTCTTCTTCTCTCTCTCTTTCTCCGCATGCCTGTCTGTCTGTCTGCCTCTCGCCCTCTTTGTCTCTGTGTCTCCTTCTGTCTGTCTGCCTCTCTTTACTTTAAGTCTCTTTCTCTGTATGTGTTTATCTCTCTCTTTGTATTTCTTTTTGTCTCTGTGTCTCACTCTGTCATTTTCTCTATCAGTCTGCCTGTCTGTCTACCTCTCTCTTTCTCTCTCTGTCTCTCATTATCTCTGTCTCTGTCTCTTTCTGTTTGTCAACTTGTCTGTCTGTCTGTCTGTCTCTGTCTACATCTCGAACACCTTCACAAGATCAAATTATAGAATCAGTCAGAGCCTGTTCTCTCCCTCTCTCTCGGTAGCCTGTCCGCCCTCTTGTTTTCTCCTTCACTCCTCTACCGACACAACATGCCGATGATGACAGAGTAGAATCAGCGCTCACACCAAACTATGCCCAACTCTGTTTGACCTGGTTACAAAATCCAAGGTTGATCTGTCTCAGATGTGCTCCGCTCTTTGAAGTCTGGCCGGCTAATGGCTACTTTACGGCTGCGCCAAATGACAGTACCTCTATTTATGAGTTCTGTGTATGTTGAATAGCAAATGTAGATTCACAGAGCTGGCCACAGCTGGACCTTTTTTCCAGTTCCAACGCTCGTTTCCTATTTTTAGATGAAAGAAATGGCCAGACCTAGTTAACCTGATGAGTTGACTTCACGCAAAAAAAACAACCGATAGCTCGGTCTTTGAGTCACATCACACTAGCAACAATGGGTTCTTACTTTTCACAAATGCCTAAACATTCACTGATGCCAGGAGTTTCACACGGCCAAAAAACTACCTTAGTATAATTATATTTACTAAAAAAAAAGCTTTAAAAATCCAACTTTTTTCGCGAGGAGATCGGAAAATACCTTGTACGTAAAAAAGAAAATGAAATCATCAGTACGTTAAAATTCCAAAATTCGACCTTGTATTTTGCGGTCCATTTTACTTTGTTTTACAATCACTGAAGATCTTTTCATTTCGCCATTTTTGTCTATGAAGACCTTTTCGCTTGACCTTTTTTGTCTCTGAAGACCTTTTCACTTTACTATTTTTGCCCCTGAAGACCTTTTCCCATCACCATTTTTGTCTCTGAAGACCTTTTCACGTTACCATTTTTGTCTCTGAAGACCTTTTCACTTCACCACTTGTGTCTCTGAAGACCTTTTCACTTGACCATTTTTGTCTCTGAAGACCTTTTCGCTTCACCATTTCTGTCACTGAAAACCTTTTCATTTCACCATTTTTGTCACTGAAGACCTTTTCACTTGACCATTTTTGTCTTTGAAGACCTTTTCACTTCACCATTTTTGTCTCTGAAGACCTTTTCACTCCACCATTTTTGCCTCTGAAGACCTTTTCACTTCACCATTTCTGTCACTGAAAACCTTTTCATTTCACCATTTTTGTCACTGAAGACCTTTTCACTTCACCATTTTTTTCTCTGAAGACCTTTTCACTTTACCATTTTTGTCTCTGAAGATCTTTTCGCTTCACCATTTTTGTCACTGAAGACCTTTTCACTTCACCATTTTTGTCTCTGAAGACCTTTTCACTTTACCATTTTTGTCTCTGAAGATCTTTTCGATTCACCATTTTGTCTCTGAAGACCTTTTCACTTGACCATTTTTGTCTCTGAAGACCTTTCCACTTCACCATTTTTGTCTCTGAAGACCTTTTCACTTGACCATTTTTGTCTCTGAAGACCTTTTCGCTTCACCATTTCTGTCACTGAAAACCTTTTCGTTTCACCATTTTTGTCACTGAAGACCTTTTCACTTGACCATTTTTGTCTTTGAAGACCTTTTCACTTCACCATTTTTGTCTCTGAAGACCTTTTCACTCCACCATTTTTGTCTCTGAAGACCTTTTCACTTCACCATTTTTGTCACTGAAGACCTTTCCATTTCACCATTTTTGTCTCTGAAGACCTATTCACTTCACCATTTTTGTCACTGAAGACATTTTCGCTTCACCATTTCTGTCACTGAAAACCTTTTCATTTCACCATTTTTGTCACTGAAGACCTTTTCACTTGACCATTTTTGTCTCTGAAGACCTTTTCACTTTACCATTTTTGTCTCTGTAGACCTTTTCGCTTCACCATTTTTGTCTCTGAAGACCTTTTCACTTTACTATTTTTGTCTCTGAAGACCTTTCCACTTCACCATTTTTGTCTCTGAAGACCTTTTCACTTGACCATTTTTGTCTCTGAAGACCTTTTTGCTTCACCATTTCTGTCACTGAAAACCTTTTCATTTCACCATTTTTGTCACTGAAGACCTTTTCACTTTACCATTTTTGTCTCTGAAGACCTTTTCACGTTACCATTTTTGACACTGAGGACCATTTCACTTCATCATTTTTCTTTTAAAATCATGTATTTTGAACCTTACTTTTCACTGACGACACTACAAGATCCATCAGTCAAAACAAATATGGAGTTCGCAATTTCCATGTGGTCGGTAAGGCAAATGTCCATGGAGACGTGAAGTGGAATCCTTTTGAATGTGTATCCATAGACCACTTAACCTCATTCTTCAATGTGTCCAGTGCGCGTGTGTATGTGTGTGTGTGCGCGCGCGCCCGCAAGCATTATTTTGTGTGTATGTACTTGTGTGTGTATGTGCATGTATATTTGTTCATGAGTACTGGTGAGAGAGTGGGAAAAGGAACACCAGAGTGTAATTTTATCGCCCATCCGTTTTTTTCCCCTTTTCGCCAAAAAAACAACAACAACAAAATGTCCTAAGTCTAAAACCAGCAATGGATGGCCAGACATGAGAATATTGAAGACTTTGTCTGTCCAGCATTTAGATCATCTCGATCAAAAGCTGTCTAGGGACGTTTACGCACGGGTCGTCAAATCTTGACATACACGGATATCTTAGACAATTACAGATGAAATATTCTCCTACGGTTACCATCTTTCTTTCCGCTCCACCCCACGAAGAGAGTCAACCCCGCGTCACTGGTGAGAAAACATGGTGAAAGTTAAGCAAATACATGGGCGGCTTTTCTCCGGCATTTCGTCTCTTTCAGGGGTCGGGGCTGAGTACTTTGTGACCTTTCCCTTGCCACACACCGGCCCGAGCCCAGGGGGGGTTTCAAGTGTGGGTAAAGCCAACAATGATTACGGCAGTGGCTGGGAATGAAAGGGGAGACATCTTGAGGCGTCTTTCTGAGTGCTCGAGACATCATCTTAGAGGGCACGTGGGTAGAAGTAACAACACATTTATTATAACACACGTGCAAGATTCCGTTTGGGTTGTGTTTGAAAAATATATACTTTTTTTTTATTAAATGAAGATCAGATTTAAGTTGTAGAACCGATGACTTCGGGTTTATCAACTGTCCTCTCTCTGTATATTAAATAAACTCGCTGAAATCTCGAGGCTTTCCCGGAGATCAAATACATGTTCTTCTCGTGGTATTATTTTAAGAAGCGGAGAACAAAATTTCCAGTTCTTCTTGACCAAAATTCGTGTCTCTTTTTTTTTTTTCGCCCCAAAACAATCACAATAAATTAAATTAGAGACTGGATTTTATCCAGATTAGACTGACGATGTGTCCTCGTCACTTATCGTCAAAACTTGGAGCCAAAGACAAGGATTCATCATTTATTTTTTGGTCACGTAGTCAAGAAGTTTTCGCTGCGTCCAAGTTCATGTTGAACCCCGAACTTCCATTATGGTGTCATGAGTTTTGTTTCCTATTGGTGGAACAGGTTCGAATGTTCAAAGATTAACACCTGATAATAAATATTATGCAATGCCTTTTCATGATATCATATCGCAATACCCAACCGCGGCCATTTTGAGGTGGGACAGAAGTGGACTCTTTTTTCTTCTGGTATCGCATTTTAACTGAACAGACTGCCGAATGAACGCATTGAGTGTTTCGCTTCCCGGCCCACTTTACCCCAAGGCAAAATGGCACCGTGAGGACTCCTGAATTGACCATGCACGCTGTCGTTGGTATTCAAATAGAGCACAGAAATCTATGAAAGTGCGACGTTTTCCGCAGCTGTTCCAGCAATTAAACGTTTCAGTTGCCCCAATTTCAAGAAAATTTCGACAAGTTGAATCCTTTGACCTGCAGAACGAAAGGCGTGAAACAAAAAACTCCTTTAGATACAGACGCCATTGTAAGAAAGCAAGAAACCAATGTGTGATTTTTTCATCTTACTCCAATTGCAAATTTCCATTCGTCGTTATAATGACACAGATGAAATAACAAACTATCACACACCTGCTGTCTCTCGCTCAATAACCTGCACCTTCCACAGCAAACTATTGCGTTAAAAATTAAGTTATAAAACTTCCCAACAATGTGTTCCATATAAAAAATCGGTATGCACATTATAATTATTATCATTAATAAACAAAAATGTGTGTTTGCCTTCTGGTAAAGACAAAATTAAGCACCAAATCACCTGCAAGCAAATTTGAATGTGTAGTTAATGTCCCAGATTTGAAAGAAACGCCTTTGCAAACATCATTGTTCACGGAGCGGTTCCCAAAGTGTATCAGGGGCGGCTTTCGTGTTTGGCTGTAAGTCAGACTATTTGCAAACATAGGGCAAAGAGATCGGCTAATTAACGGAATGTCTCATTCAAAGACGGCATTTCACGGCCCGGGGCTAAAACATGTCAGTGTTTGGTGTCAAGAACTTTTTGTGTCGAGCTCAACTTGACTTGAAGCTTACCAGGCAGCCCCTACATTTTCTCATCACTGGTACAGCCTAAACTTCTACTGGGCTTTTTAGGGCTTTTTTGCTGTTCTCACAATTGGCGTGAATAGTTTTCAGGTGAGCCGCAAGATTGGGTTTAAGGTGACACCTGTCTTGGCGGCCGGTGACATTTTGACACGCCAAACTGGAATTTGTTCAGTATCTCAAGTATTTTTCTGTTCACATTTCTGGGCGGCGGTTTGTTTGATGTCTCTGTGGCGGTGCAGAATATGTTGATCTATCTATCTATCTATCTATCTATCTATCTATCTATCTATCTATCTATCTATCTATCTGTCTATCTATCTATCTATCTATCTATCTATCTATCTATCTATCTATCTATCTATCTATCTATCTATCTATCTATCTATCTCTCTCTCTCTCTCTCTATCTATCTATCTATCTATCTATCTATCTATCTATCTATCTATCTATCTATCTATCTATCTATCTATCCATCCATCCATCTATCTATCTATCTATCTATCTATCTATCTATCTATCTATCTATCTGTCTATCTATCTAACTAGAGAGGGACAGAGAGAGAGAGTGTGAGACAGGCAGACAGACAGACAGACAGAGAGAACAGAGACAGAAACTGGGAGAGACAGAAGAGAGAAAGAGAGAGAGAGAGAGAGAGAGGAGAGACAGAGAGAACCAGGTAAATCAATAACTGTATCATTTAAACTCAGCCTGTCTGTTTCACTAAAAGGAAGAAAAGAAAACTGTGAAGCTGCAACAGTGCGTCCATTGGACAATACATGCAGTGAATCTGAAGGTGAAATACATTTACTGGGGGGAGGGGGGGGGGTCTAATGTAAAGTTTTGGTGGGGGCTTTTTTGGTGGTGGGGGGGGGGATTTTTTCTATGATAATTTATAACCACTACAAACATCACGATATGCCTTGCGTCAACATGTCTGTTGTTTATACAAAATTTCAAGGTCTGAAAGCCGAACCAGGATGTCGTGTACGCCTGCTGTAGACATTTTTTGTTATTGGTTTGTATGAAAATTATTGTGTGTTTATGTCTGTCATTTTTGTGTGTATTATTGTTATGGCTGTTGTTACTGGCTTATATTGTATGTCATACGACAACACCGCCCCATCCCCCCACCCTGTCCGTTTTAAATTCTTTTTCTAACGTTTTGTCACTGCTTGAAATAGAGAAAGGAAACAAAGGGAGAGAATGAGAGAGAGAGAATGGGGGAGAGGGAGAATGAGTGAGAGAGAAAGAATGAGTGAGGGAGAGAGAAAATGAGAGAGGGAATATGAGAGAGAGAGAATGGGAAAGAGGGAGAGAGAGAATGAGTGAGAGAGGAGAGAATAACTGAGGGAGAGAGAAAATGAGAGCGAGAGAATGAGGGAGGGAGAGAGGAAGAGTGAGAAAAGGAGGGAGAGAGAGAGAATGAGATAGGAAAGGAGCCAGAGAGAGAATGGGAGAGAGAGGGGGGGGCGGGGAGAATGGTTTAACAAACAAGTGCTGTGTCTAGCACCTATCAAGTTTGTAAAGGGCAACAGAATGCAAGATGGCCGGGATTTATCATGCACACGCGACAACAGCTAAACTGATGGAACAAACAAATCCTCCATTGCTCCTAACCAGCATCAGCCCAGAGAAAATGTTCATAACTGGCGACACCATGCATAAAGTACGTACAATGGAGTTTGGCGATTTTTACCGCCCCCTCTTCGCATTGTACGCTTGGCTTCAACAACCCCCCCCCCCCCTGTCCCGAACCTGCTTCTGTCTTGTACCAGCACGCGGCCGTTAGAGTGGCGAGTTCGAGAGTTTGAGCCTGGAGAAAGCACAACCACTTGACAACGGTCTTATTGTGCCAGGAATAAGCAAGAGGATAGGACAGAATATAGCAGAACGATAGGACAGAATAGAGCAGAACGATAAGACAGAATATAGCAGAACGATAGGACAGAATATAGCAGAACGATAGGACAGAATAGAGCAGAACGACAGAATATAGCAGAACGACAGGACAGACTAAAGCAGAACGATAGGACAGAATATAGCAGAACGATAGGACAGAATATAGCAGAACGATAGGACAGAGCATAGCAGAACGATAGGACAGAATATAGCAGAACGATAGGACAGAATATAGCAGAACGATAGCACAGAATATAGCAGAACGATAGCACAGAATATAGCAGAACGATAGGACAGAATATAGCAGAACGATAGGACAGAATAGAGCAGAACGATAGGACAGAATATAGCAGAACGATAGGACAGAATATAGCAGAACGATAGCACAGAATATAGCAGAACGATAGGACAGAATATAGCAGAACGATAGCACAGAATATAGCAGAACGATAGGACATAATATAGCAGAACGATAGGACAGAATATAGCAGAACGACAGGACAGAATATAGCAGAACGATAGGACATAATATAGCAGAATGATGGGACAGAATATAGCAGAACGATAGGACAGAATATAGAAGAACGATAGGACAGAATAGAGCAGAACGATAGGACAGAATACAGCAGAACGATAGGACAGAATATAGCAGAATGATAGGACAGAATATAGCAGAATGATAGGACAGAATATAGCAGAATGATAGGACAGAATATAGCAGAATGATAGGACAGAATATAGCAGAACGATAAGACAGAATATAGCAGAAGGATAGGACAGAATATAGCAGAACGATAGGACAGAATATAGCAGAACGATAGCACAGAATATAGCAGAACGATAACACAGAATATAGCAGAAGGATAGGACAGAATATAGCAGAACGATAGAAAGAGATTCCACGAGAAACGTCCACTAACCCACCCATGAAATTTCATGCTGAAAATGTGACGGAATTGGTCAAATCATGAAATGTCCACTTTGTCCAAAATTAGTAGACTGTTATGAAAACACTTCACAGGCCATTTGATTTCATTTTCTGTGTATTTGTGTGTGGGTTGGTGGGGGAGGAGGGGGGTGGAGGGTGTCAGTTGGAGTATGAATCAATAATGTTGGCACAATGAAAGGTATCTAGACACATTAATTTATCATGGCGCATTGAAAGATAATGGGTGTTGCGTCAAATACACGCAATTTGCAGTAGAACTTCCTTTCAACATTTTAATTTGTGTTTAATGACTTTTCGTTTCCGACAACGTACACGGGTGAATCAATACAATTTTTGTACTTGAAATCAGCAAAAACTAGAGTTCCCACAAAGCGGGCGTCCCCATTAACAGCATCCCAGCTATCAATAATAAATCAATGCAGATTTTTACACAGTGAATTAACGGAAACCAAAGTCCAAAAATGTTGTGTTTGATGCGGAAAGCAGTGAGTCATCACTGGACATTGTAGGGCCCACAGGCCTAATATTTCTCTCACAGTACCGGATTTATTCAGATGAGGCCCTAAGCTATAGAACTAGGACGATCGTGGCTAAAAACTTACACCAGAAGGTCTCACAAAGGTAAATACCAAAAACAGGATCTTGAGTTGGACAATTGGAGACATAATATATTATTTAGATTTAGGCCTGTTAATTATAAATTTAATAACAAAGTATTTAAGGTAAAGACTGAAAATTTCTTCTTTTATTTGTCAAATTAGTAGACAAAAAAGTTGCCCAAAAATAATGCATGAATTAATTAGAGTAAATTAAATTGAAAGCAAAAAAATAAAAATTTGAAATATTGTGAGCTCTCTGCGGATTGTGGTACCACAGGCTGTAGCTTACTGTGCTTAAATGTCTTAAGCCATGTTTTCATGTGTACGGAAATTGAAACGACAACGGAAACGTCAGACATCCATCAAGTAGTAAAAACAAAACAGTGTTTCCATGTGTACGGAAACGGCGCTTTAGAACACATGGGAATATTCTTTCTATTTCACTATTTGAAAGGTTTTTTACTTTTACGTTCTAAACACTGATATTTCTACCCACTGATTCATACATTCTGTGTCAAAGTTGTGGAGTAATGTGACATGTATGTGACACCTTTACTCTCAGCTTTAAAAGTGAATTTAGTTTATATTTTTAAGCATAAAATTGAATTCAGTTTTCTTTAAATGTAATATAATCATATGATTACAGGATTAACATGATTTTTTATTAATATATATATATTTTTTTTTTTTTTGGTTTCAAAAAAAAATAATGTAATCTAATTTATCTGAAGTTCGCTTTTCATTGTTGATATGACAAAGGCGCGAATTTGTGAAAACTTTAAACTTTTTTCCTCACTTGCGTGAATTTAAAATCCAAGATAAATGACAATATTATGCTAATTGTCAGGTAATTACTTGCCACGAGAAAATAATTATGTCCGAAAGACTTTTTTGGGCATGTCGGAACGAGGCCGAGTTACTATGGAGGTCAGTGTTGGCCCGGAACATCCACCAATCCTTATGAAGAAATCGAAAGTGAAAGTAGACTGACAAGCTGTTTGGGACAGTTGTATTTTCCAAGTACTGACCCACTCACAAGACTTACAGCATTTCTATTCCTCTTCTGATATTCCTTTCAATAACAATAGCAGTTTCAGTTTCAGAACAAGATGCCTATCACTTCTGGTCAAACAAATTTAGCCAAGAACTTTCCACGAACTCATCTGGTATTACCACATGAACAGTTAGGACGTTTTAGGGCGTGCTATTTTTTTAAATTTAAGTTCAGATATCTGAACTGGGGATTAAGATCCCAGGGATAAACTGGTTGTCCTCGTGCCTTCTTTGATATCGAGGGGTATAAATTGTCAGGGTTAATCTTGTAATTGTCGTGCTGGGTCACGACTTGTTTTTTTGTCACGGTTTCGTTGATTTTAACCAGCGGAAATGTCCTTGAACTGTTTTCGTGAACAGTTTGTTTTTGTAACGCTTTTTCTTAGAGATGGAAAGAAAGTGGGGCAAGATAGAATAAATGGATAAGTTAGCAGTGACGGTGCAGTTCTCGACCCCGTGATTTTGATGAACTCTAACAGGGGAAGAGAAGGGGTGAGAAAAGGGAGATAGTAAATTCGTACATAAAACGTAGAGGGTTTAGAGACTTTAGGAAGGGTTTTGACATGTTAATTTGCAGCCGGCCGCACAGTATATAAGCGCAGCCATTCCTATGTTTGATCACTCCATGCAGAAATATCCATCTGTGCAGGCGGTCGGCGGGATTCTGCCAGAAGAATCAGAAGATTGTTATATTCACGTCTATGTCCATTATAGACACTGAAATGAGACCATATGCTCTTTGTGAGAATTATCCACTGCTGTTATCTACTGTTCCCTGATTTTCTGATCAGGGACCAAGTGTAAGTGTCTGCCTGTTGATTCAACAATGAACGTGAAGCTGACCTTAATTTTCCAGTAGGAGTGCTACCGAAGAATGCAAGACTTCCATGTATATTAGCTTGCAACTAGATCTAGCATGAATGTCTGGCATACACATTTGTAAATTGAAATTGATGTGTCTGGATGAGGCTGGGGATTGCCAGCCCATCCTAGAGCAGATCTAGATCTAACTTAACTACGTCAGTTGTATTGACGAGTTTGATCCATTATAAGCGGTAGGCACGGATAACTGAGATAACATTGTCGTCTGAGACATTAGAATATTATTTGTTAGATAGTAGGCAGACTATATCTGAGAAATAGATAAGTAATACTTAAATTGTGAGTGAGACAGAATGATATAATCTTTTAGGAATCTAGAGGAGACTTCTAGTGACATATTATTGAATTTTCATTTGATGCTGCTGATGTTGTCTTTTTAGTATGTAAGAGCTAGACGAAATTGTTAGGGAATAATAAGTAAATAAATTTGTGGCCCTGCAGGTCTCGATAAAAACCATTCAGATTGTTATTAGTATGTGGCATGGTATGAATGAGTAATTCCTAAAAACCTCTCGATTTTTAAATGCAGTCGTAACACCTATAATTCCTTAATACCCAACTCGTAACATAAATAGCCATATTGTTGTATGTGACATTTTGCCGATTTTGAGGTTTTCTCATGAAAGTGGTTCTCTTACACCTAATTTCATCTAGACTATATATATTTGTGGACGAGATTTTTCGTTGCAAAAGGCTTCTGAACCACTCAACACTCAGACTTCAAATTGTATATGGTGCATCAGATTGGATGTAAGGGTGCACAGTTTTTAATAGAAGTCTCAAATCGGTATGTTCTTTTTTATTGGAAATGTATTGTTTCGCCATCATTTAGATCTATTTCGAGTCATGGTTCGCCATTTTAAGGTTTCGTTATCACTTCCTGCGATGTGTTCACTATCAAACACACTAACCCGTGCGCAAATCATGCTGATGTACGGGGTGCCCAGGGTGTCAACTCACAAAGGCAGAGCAGTAAGACTTATTTAAAAACAAACAAACAAAAATAAAATAAACAAATAGGAACAGGCAAGATGAAGCAGGTCCATAATAACCACACAGAGCTGAAACCAATATTCAAACCGATTTATCCCGGGCAGGGCCGGGGACCTCAGCTAGTTACGTATAAATGTCATTCGAATTGGTTGAAAACTTTTCGAGATATGTGTTTGTGTCGTAATGTTTTATGTGTTTTAGCCCTTTTGCCGACCAAAATTCAATCCTCATTTTCTCGAAAAGGCAAAAATGCACATACAATAATATGGCAAATACCCAATGATATCACGGCAGAGTTGTCTCAAAGGTAGGTGTCAGAATGTTCGTACAGAGCGGAATTTCAATGCTTGCCATGGGGCTATTTTCCGTAGATACGCCCCTGTATGAAACAATAACTCTTCTCTTGGCAGGGGCGCTTCCCTTGCTTTGCTGAAAACGAAAATTTGAAAGTTAATCTACTGAACGTTTATGAAAGATGTTGCTTTCTGTTATAAAATTGCATATTCATCAGTGATTCCACCCCCGAAAATAATAGTTTATCTAAAAACACAGGTTAAAAACCGCAGGATAATTATAGGCCCCACTTTCCGATCTCCTTATTACCTTGTCGGCAGTTTCCCCTTTTGTGTATATATGTGTGTCCCTGTATGTGTATGTAAGTGTGTGTTTTCTCAATGAATCATCCCTATGGTGGCTGCTGAAAAGGCTATTGTCGGTGCAGTAAGAATGCACAAAGACCCAGATACGATGGGGTTTTTTTTGTAATCGGATGTATGACGTATTTCACACCATGGATTACTTGTCTTACTCAGGGCGACTACAGAAATATTGTCTTTGTAATCGGAGACAAAAAGAGCCTTTGAGTACGGTAGTTTTGTCTCCAATGAAAATGAGTATCGTTGTAAGAGTTTGGGTGTGGGAATATTTTTTTTTTTTTTTTGTTGTTGTGGTAAACTGATAGAGGAACGATAAATTTCAAGTTTTATGGCTCGTATCGGGTTTTTTGGTGAGAAATCGTGACCGACTGACGTGCACACGGGCGTATGTTCATGCGTACTTTTAACTGGGCGGAGGTCTCGTGAATACATGCCAGGATTACGTTTTGTCCACAAGTGTCAGGCTTTATTGTGACAGTTCGCGAGAATATCCTGAGGATAATTATATGGGTGTTTCAAGGCGGATTTTGGTCCCGTTTGAATCATCTGGAGATGAGACTTTATTTCTTTTTTTCCCGGATATTCTGAGTTTATTTGACAAAAAATATTTGAACGCTGACATCCCTATACGAAAAGCCTGCTGAATGCAGTCAGCTATCGAACAAAAAAAATTATGGGCCCCAATATTTGCAATAACTATATCCTGATTGACTCTCAAACGTTTCGCATGAGTATCTAGTGATTGTTATAACAAAGCAATGATTAAGGACGGACTTGGAAAGTTTATTGATGTATGTCATATTTCCTAAATTTTGGAAACCCGTCATGGTTTTCTTTGTCACCATTGACGTCGTGGAGACGCGGATGCTTCTTTTTAACAAAATATTTCCATGGCTAAGGTCAGGCTGTCTGTATGAATTAAACATCAGTAACTTTCCGTTTGCTCGTTAAGTTCCCAGAAATTGTATGCTATCTGGGTCAGGCTTGTATACCCGGCTGTGATATCCTGTTTTTTCGAAGGACAACTGCCCAGCCAATGAAAAGAGCTCTATGTCAACACGCATGACTGTCGTGCAACGGAAACAGTCGTGCTGGGCACGGCTCCGACACCAGTGTCGACTCCTTAGGGTACTGACCTTCACCTTAGGTATCCGACACCAGAACCTGGTATCGGTACCGACACCAGTGCCGACACTGCAGCGGCTCTCTAGTTTTCTTCCTCATTACCGCTGCTTAATGTGCATCAAATACGTGTAAACATTATATTACAAAGGTACTGTAAACCTCCCACTGAGCCGTGAGTGAGCTCACTTTGCGTGAAAAAGCAGAGAATTCCACACCCCGTATCTCGGCTTTCAATGTATGGAAAATATTGATGTTTTTAAGATGGTGCAAATTATATCGCATTTATCACTTGTCATCATGTTTTGAATCTCGTGTGAAAGTATGAGTGACCTACTTTTTGAAATAGTGAAGTGCAAAAATGGGGTTTCATGCAATTACGCAATATGCCACAAAACTCTTCAAACGCACATAATTTTCTTTAAAATTTAAGATACAGAGCTCAAATTTGTACCAAAAATGCTCAGAATGATGAGTTCTTTGCACTCACATGCATTAAAGCAGTGTTACTATAATTTTCAAATTTGGTTTACAGTACCTAGAAAGATTTTAACATTTAGAGAATTGGTTCTGGGTCCCCGCCCCCCCCCCCCCCGCAACACTACAGCACCGCACCAGTGTCCCGCAGCAGACAGGAGACAGCAAATTAAAGTTTGACTGTTCATCTTTGCATCATGCAAATTCTCAGGATCAGTGCTTGAGTCGGGGTCTCGGAGTGGACAGTAGGGAAGTGATGGAGTCTTGACGTCAATATATTGCTCGGGGTCAATGTCAACACCAGTGTCGGAACCTTTCAACAAGGACCCGTGACGTCAGTGGGGTCGACGTCGGTGTCGGTATCGGTGTCGGTGTCGGTGTCGACTCCAACGAGAAGTTATGGTGTCGGAATGGGAATCGGCCACACTGAAAAAGTGCTGGTATCGCCCAGCCCTAGGACAAAGACGCCGAATCTTGGTCAAATTCATTTTCTTAAACATCAGCAAGGGCGAAGCGTGGCTCTCTGCAGAGGGCAATCGGAATTTAAGCTAATAAGATCCTTATAATAGGACGTATCGCTACATCATATTTACATAATTATAAATGCAGCGACTAAAACAATGAAACGGGTGCTACGCACTGCAAAATCTAAATAGCGGACTATTCTTGTCAACAGGACAGGAATGCAGCAGTTTACAGGCCAAACTAATCTGAAAATATCATTCATTCATACTGACAGACTTATAGACTCATATTTTGCATCCATTTTTTAAAATATAATTTGAACGGCAAGTTTTCATTGTCATATTCATAGCCAGAGATTTTGTTATTCTACCATCTCATAAATTTTCTCGAAAAAGACCCATTAATATTAAATGGCAGAAAGTGCTTAACTGGCATCTCTGTGACACAACAATGTGCAGCGATCTCGGAGAAGTGGCTATCTGCCGTTGCGGTATAGGTTCGCTCGACCTATCAAGTGAATTGATGTTCTTAAAATACGTTCTACTGATTTTGATCACAATTATTTCTAGATCTAGACTATACATTATTCTGCTTTGATAGCTCTTGCTGTGCGTAGAGTAAATTATTCTTAGATTACCTCAAACAAACAAACAAAACTCCACACAAACTCTTTCACTCTACTCTTTACCTTTCGATTGGGATGAAAACGACCGCATAGTGAAAAACCTGCATAAGTACGTAATATCGGGTCAAACTTTGATTATAAACCTATCCCCCCCCCCCTTATTTTGCTGTCTGCGGCGCCACTTCGGCGAATACAGGCTATGCTCAAGCTAGCTTCTGGGTGTAGTCAAGTCTTCTTCGTCCTTGTTAATCACTGTTTTTGGACCAGTTCATATGGTGTAGGTCCCTACAAAGATGCTTTTCGATGAGGGGTGTTAGACTATAACAACAAACCAAAAATAGCGAGGTAGAATAGAATACTGAACTGACCAAATGGACCTGGAGTTGGGCTCGATCTGAAAAGCGTAGTAATTCTAGAATTAATATTCGAAGGGTAATCACTGATTATTTGATTATGAGGAAGCCTCGCCCCTGAACATCAGTGTCTACAATAAAATATGCTCCATCTTTCTATCCGGGTATTAATTTTTCTTGTTTTAATTTTTATTTTGACATCACAAAAGGGGACACGTTAGCCTCTCATGCCGAAGGTAGCGGGTTCGAATCTCGGTCGGTGCAGGCACTTGTTGGAATTTGGGATTTTTCTCATATTTTCCTGTCCCTCATCATAATGGTAGGTAGGATCGAGCACCTAGTCTTCTCGGATAAGGACTAAACACTCAGAGGGTCCGTGTTCAGGTTGCGCACGGTAAAGATACCTTGGCAGTTGGAAATCGAAAAGAGAAGGCCGAACATGCCGCTGCCGGGGCAAAATTAATTAAAATTTATCTCTACCACTCCCCCCCAAAATAAAACCGCCGACCAGCGCTGCACTGTGGCCGCGACGACTTGTCTGCTCCAGTTTTCACTGGGCTGCAATGACACTAAGGCAAATTTCCCAGATGGGATTAAGGAAGTATACACAGTACAAAATACAAAATACAAAACTTGAAAGACAACAGAGAATGAAACATCCTACAAAAACAAAAAAGAAATGTTTGTTGGCGACTCCGGCAATTTTAGATGTTGGATTGTACAGTCGTTTCCCAGAAACTGGCGTTGTTGTTCAGTAGTTCTCAACCTGTTGTGTCCCGGGCCCCACTTCAATTTCACACACAAAAAAACAACACTTGCGCCTCACCATGATCGGACCAAGTTTGTACAAAGCGTATACAAAAGGATTTTAGAAATATGTACATATTCAGTATGTGTACATTCAAAAGAAGTTTGAATTAAAACTGTATTTCAAGTTTTGTTCACTTGTTTCTTGTTTCAGTGGGACTTAAAACAAACTAGGGAATTCAGATTGCTATGAACAAAAAAATCCCCACGCCCCATTCTGCAGACCCACACCCCACCTAAATATTGTCAGCCACCGTCCAGAGAGACACGGGTTTAGTGTTTGGGCATTGTGACTTTTACGTCTTCAGCGTCTTATTCCACTGCAGACACTTTGTGTTATTTATAGGATAATTGTTGTAACAGAATTGTTTCGCTTACCGTCTCCACTTTTGAAGCTGCATTAGATTTGAAGTAATCTGGCTTTCATTCTTGGCTGTTGTTACTTGTAAGTACCCATCACAAGCGTTTTTGCGCTAGGGGCGCGTACGTATACGTACCTATCCCTAACCCCGTCCTTATCCTCAACCCTAAATCTTATCGAATCCCTAACCCTGTCCCCGTACCCTTTCAACCAAAAAAACAGGAGGAAAACAAAAAGAAAATCTGAAAGAATAAATAATTGAGGCTGTTGTTAGGAGTATTTCGGGAGGAGATCTCTAGCCCTGGAGTCATAAAAGGCTTTAAAAAACGTACCCCTAGGGCAAAAAACTTGAGGGACATACGTACTTGTAACAATATTCTTCATTTACATTTAAGAATAAGTGCGAAAGGCTAAAAAAGTAGACCTTCAATGTAGTAATGCATCATCATATGATCACGCGAGGGGCAGCCAAAGAACAGGTCAATGTGACTCAATGGGCGTCTGTCTGTTTGTCTGATCGTGCGACAGATAGCTTAAATGGTTACTGAAATACTGATATCTTTGGCAAGCCTGCAGAAACCCATCCTTTTTCCCCGACTTCAGACCTGGTGTTAAATGTTTGATCAGGGCGGGCTTGTCTGTACTAATTAAAGGTCTGAGCCTTGAGTGGCAGGTCTCAAGTCTTACCTGTTTCCTCAACAATTTTATTGAAATAGAAAAAAAAACTCTCACAATGTTAACTCAGGACACTGAAGATGATATGACTTTCTGTATGCAGTATCCGCCCGTGAATTTCACATTACTTGAAACGCGAGAGATGAATCAGAAATAACGGCCAATGCTTTCTTGGGCCTTGATCAAGTTAACCTTCAGTGCCCGGATATTAGAATAGCTTAACTAAAATTTCTTCCACATTCTAACGGTTGTTTTTTTTGAAATAGCAAAAACATTTTTAAAAATCTTCACATACACACACATACACACACACACACACACACACACACACACACACACACACAATTTGAAAAAAAAAATGTTAACTGATAATTTAGACAGGATCATCAAAATGGATAGCGGGACCTCCTCGTGTGGAGGGAAATGGAGAGTTCAAACAGAATAAAAATTGCAGGGACGGGTAAACGCAGTAAATGTTTTAATGGCGAAACCTTCGGCCAAACCAGTTCTAATCGTCCGTCGCCATCCCTTCGCCCACTCAATGTGTTGTTAGAGCCTCCAAGTTCCATATTTCAAGCTATATTTGTTTACCAGTGTCACCTCAACCCATGTCTTCGCTTAAGATATTTTTTAAAAAATCTTTGTGACGTCCGACGTGAAAAAAAAAATCAATCAGAACAAAAACTCTATAATTATGTTGTTTTGAATGTTAGGAGAACCAATCTACAACAGACATACAAAGCAGCCTAATTCCTGCCAGTTGACTCTGACAATAGGGACCAATCAGTGAGAACATGACATTTGCCGTAATATATGAAGTATGGTTCGCTGACAAAACGCCGAACTTTCAACTTTTGCAAATTTGAGGAAACAGAAGGCGACCTTACATAGTGTGTAAAAATATCTTGTTAACACAGCACACAATAGAAATACTGTGACAAAATTTTCTGTGTCAGTTCGCTGTTTCCATATTTAATCAGGATTTGTTTCTTCCTGCCGTAAAGGTGAAACTGGCCGTTCTAGACCTGGGCAGTTTGTGCTCACAGGACATCGATTTAGGAGGGGGGGGGGGGGATGGATCTACCAAAGATCCTAGCCCCAGTCCTGCAGGAGGCCACTATATTGCTCCCCGCGTAACACGCGAGACACGGGAGGCCATTATTTTGTCCGACACGCTTAACCGCAGGTCCTGCGGGAGGCCACATTTTTGTATAACAACGGTGCGCCTCGGCTTTGTTTATTCGGTTGCCAAGGCTGTCGTTGTTGTGTTTTTTTCACGTTTTTTTTTTTCCACACAATTTTCGCGTGTTTATCTATCCTGTCACCCCTACTATATCTAACAAAATGGTATCGTCCGATTACGTTTATTACGATGCAACTATTCGTAACTATTCGTCATACTCGTGTAATAGTACTGGCAGTCTGAAGTTTGAACTGGGGAAATTCTTGGGGAAACTTTTACTTTGATGCTGGTTGTCGTCTACACGTGAAATGAGAAGAAAGGGGCCATGTGCGTATTTGAGACGCCGTTCTACATCTGTAATTATGAATTCCGATGTAATATTAGGGCATGCTGCACAAGGGCGTCTGTCAGTAGGTTTTTCATCAGGGAAAACTGGGAGGAAATGACCGATTTTGTTGTTGGTCGTTGTCTTTATTTGATGTGGTAATTAGAGAGATATTGTGTTCCTTCGGTTAAACCGCTTTTCAGTACATGTATGACTGTGCTTTACGACCTGGAACTGGAAATCAAATCTCTCGCTAAAACTAACATCATAGTACGTGGAAGCTTTACATAGTAGAGGAGGGAGAAGGCAATGTCACGATACATGTGGTTAGTAAATTAAGCGAATGGCTTAAAAAATAATTTGTTCACCTGAATGGCCTGACATAGGGACAGAAAAAGCGCAAAGGTCTTGGGAAAATGATAAAACATGTGTTAAACGGCATGTAAATGCAGAAAATTCTTGATTTGGGCCTTCCATTTCACAAAAAACCTACTGCATATCATCACAAGTACTTTATAAATATCATAGGGGTCCCTTACGATTTATCCACCGCTATTACTGTTATTGCGTCCTGAAGTATACGCGATACACGTGTTCACAAGGACCCGACTGACCCGACCGCCGAGATTATCGGCAACACGCGAACGATCGGCTGACTGGCCGCTGGCTATCCCCGCACGGGGCGTTACGTGGACGAGTTCACTCAACGCGGGACGAGGACTAGAAACGATAAGATGAGACACTCAGTTCTTCGCACCTCTAGAATATTATGTGCACACCGTTGCGCGCTGATTGGAGCATTACATGAAAAGAATGCTTGATGTAATGATAAATTAATGACTCTCATTTGTTACTGTGCTACTGCGACTAAAACAAAAAAATGCTAGCGTTTTCCCACAGCGATTGAAATTATAATTCCACAATAAGTGACGTCAGTCAAGGCCTACAGCGATAGCTGAACAATGAACAAAATTCAGTATTTTCCCTATTTGGCTTTACAAAATATCGCATTGTTCATGACTTCCGCGCACTCACCGCTAGGTGGCGGTGCGAAATCTGTGCACGCTATACCCTCTAACTGCCTCATCTTATAGCATCTAGTATCTTTGATAATACCAAGCCCCGAACGTCACAGTCGGCTGCTAGAAACAAGAAGTGCACACCATAATTTCTTATATCAATAAAAGTGAAACTTTACGACAATTCCATCCCGCCTTTCGCTACTCTTCTGTTAATGCTGATTCGGTGGCCCTCAGATTTTATACAGCGCTTAGTAAAGACTGTCGTCGTGTCCCCGGCACAGAAAATAAAAAAATAATTAATAACGTAGAACGTTTGTATTAGTTTCTAGGTTGCGACACATTGGCGTTCGGTCTATTTTTTCGGCAAATTAATGTAATTGAGATTGTTTCCAGCATCTGTATCACACTCACAAAACAACTTCCGGTTAGGACTGGTTTGAATGACGAGATTGGGTTAGACTATCAAGTATGAAACTTTGTGTGTTCTCTATGTGCCTAGACTAGGAAAAAGAAATGGTCTGGAATTGGGAGATTGACGCTGCAGGGCCAAAAGTACAGGTTTGTGTTTTCAATATGCCAAGGAAAAATTAATATTATAATATTTCTTTTCCATCAGCAAATGACGTTCTCACTTCCTGCGATGTGTTCACTAACAAACAAACTAACCCGTGCGCAAATTTTGCGCCTTTTGACGGATGCTGGCGGGACGCGCAGGACGTCAACGCGCAAAGGGAGAGCAGTAAAACGTATCTAAAAACAAACAAACAAACAAACAAAAATAAAATAAAGCTAAAGGAACAGGCAAAATGAAGCAGGTCCATAATAATCACCCAGAACTGAAACAAAATAAATCGATTTATCCCAGGCAGGGCCGGGAACTCAGATAGTGATATTATATTTTCTTAGTAACTCCGAGAAGAGCTTATCATGCCAAGCCCGGTCAGACACAGTCAGTTTCTGCCATTATTTCTTTTTGTGAGGGGGGGGGGGCAGATTGATATGCCATTTGGAATATATTCCCTGTGTGCATGACCCAGCGACTACAGATCTGATTAGATAAATAAGTACATGTACATAGTTCAAAGAACACAATAGAAGTAGCAGATAGATGTTTATTCTTAATTTAATCAGTAAAGGAATTTAAAGTGAATAAACAGACAAAACAGAAATGAGAGAGAGGGAGAGCGAGGGAGAAAGAAAGAAAAAGAGAGGGAGAGCGAGGGAGAAAAAGACAGAGAGAGACAGGCAGTGAGAGATAGACAGAGAGTCAATCAAACAGAGAGAGAGAGACAGTCAAAAAGAGACACAAAGAGGACAAGAGAGGGAGGGAGAGAGAGAGGCCTCAGGGGCATTACATTAGTGGTTGTCTGATGCAAGTTGGAACGTGGTTTCCCAATCATCTCTGTGGTAATTAGGGCTACATTTCACACATGCACAGTTGCCCAGCAATGCTGGGTGGTTTTCACAGTGGTCACTTGTGGACCTTCTGCTGCAACTTACGAGACTAATGAACTAAAAGAAAAAAAAACAACTGGGCAAGAAGTGGAATGTATTTTTTATTGTTGTTGTTGTGAAAGGTCAGGAGGTATGTGCTAACAAAATGTCTTGAAAGAATGTAAAATAATATTATTCTAGAAAATCTTCACGGATATCAGATATTGTCACGCCATTCCACAATTGTCTAAGTCACTTTTTTGGGTGTTCTGAGATGAAATGCTCATCTTAATCAGGCAGTCACGCCGCACGGTTCAACTGTTACATTAGTTTCTTTCGCTGACTTATGAGTTCTTCAAATAGTGAAAATAGAGTTGTGTTCACCCTCCAGCTACAGCTTTCAATGTAAAATGCTACGCCTCCCTAACAACAGCTACCACTATATTCGAAGTGAACAGTTTTCTTTGATTTTCGAAGAACACCAAAACATGACTTATGCAATTATGGAATGACTGAGACGTTATGATGTTCCATGACTGTGGTAAATATATCAGATGGGTCTATGGCCAGATACATCTGAAACAATTCATGCATAACTCCCCCCACCCTCACCTCCTTTAACTAATTTTGAATAGCCGGACTTCTTTATCATGCTCATATACTTTGAGGATTCACAAGTGACTTGTCTAGTATTCATATCAATCCTCTATCCATACTGCTGTTCGAAATGGTGCAATGACACGGTGAAGACACGCCTTGTGACTGTAAGACAACCGTGTGCTGTGATCTTTACAAACAAAATTTGCCGATCTCACATCACCTTTTATCATGCCTGCTCCAAGTGACCTACGAAGTTCCTATCTAACCACCTCAATAACTCTCATGCCGAAGGTACCGGGTTCGATCCCAGATCGATGCAGGCATGTTGGATTTTTTTAAAGGGAAAAATTCCTGTCCCTGATCCTATAGTAGGTAGGATCGAAAACCGAGTCTTCTCGGATAGGGGCGAAAAACTCGGAGGGCTCGTGTGCACACTGCTCACGTTAAAGATACCTTGGCAATTGTAAGTCGAGAAGAGCAGGCCGAACAAGCCCCTTGCCCGGGCAAAATTCTAGAAAATTAGTCCCTACCACAAAACACAAAGAAACATGAACAAGAAAAATAGAGACAAGAAAGTGAGGTGTAAATGCCAAGAGCAGATGTCAGGAATTTCCTCTAAGCAGATAGAACAATGCTGGAAACCTGCAAATACTTTGACATTTTAGCATACAGAAGGGCTCAGAGGGCCACTGGCTCGGAAAAGTAAGGGCTGTTGTTACTTGTACGAACGTGCCACAAGCGTTTTGCGTCAGGGGCACGTACGTTTAGGTACCTATCCCACATAGGCAAACCACATGTAGTACGCACGTACTTATAACAGCGGTAAACGCGAATATGAACAAATGAAACAGAAAATGTGTTGTCTATTTAATCCCACGGACGTTCTCGGATTACAATAAATAATTATCCTATTGGAGATGAGCTATAATGGGTTTAAATGTCATCCTGTTTGGTGGCGTGTTGTAAATGATACAGATTTCTGATCATGGAATTTCTCATCAAACTTTCATTTGTATCTCATTTCATCCTGGCCAGAATAAAAAAGCCTAAGTCCATTTCTAGAGATGACAGTGTGGATACTTAATATTCCATATTCCACATTTTGAGCTAGAAGGAAACTGCATTTGGCGACACAGATGAACGTCACAGACAAGAAGTGGACGACGAAAGTTTTCAGTCTTTTTGTGTCAGTTTTCTGATTGTCTGTCTGTGTGTGTTTGTGGTCTGTCTGTCTGTCTGTCTCTTTCTGTCTCTTTTTTTCTTTCTTTCTCTCTCTCTCCCTCCCTCCTTCTCTCTCTCTCTCTATCTATCTATCTCCCCCCCCCCCTCCTCTCTCTTTGTGTATGTGAAAAATTTCAGTTTTTAAACTCTGTCTAGTTGCAAACTTTGTATACCTTGTATTCAAATTATAACAGTTCTGACACCACTTTTACTATCACTGAGCATAATTATCTCAATTGTCTTATTTGATGAGCATTCCCTACGGTGTCCGGATGAAGACAAAAGCTTGCAAACCGCTGACGTACAGATGCGACTCCCTAACCTGTGTGTCGGCCTGATCTCTGCATACACAACTGGGCAAGCCCTGGACAAATACATCTGGTCAGGGCCACCCTGACTGCTGCACTCTTTTATACCTTTCCTTCTTTCTCTCAATCCACTGTCTCGTTTGACCGTCTTTCGAAGAGCCTTTCTGTGTCTGTATCATTTTGTTGTGTCTAGATTTTCTTCTTCTCTGCCTGATATACAACATTGAGGTGTCTTTCTCAAGTTTGATTATAACATAGAATTCAATACGTCCCTTTACAATGACAAGGTTCTATCTCCAGTTTTTGGCTGAATTAAGTTATACACACTATACACTGCTTCTACGGGCCTTCTCCATTGTGTGTCAAAGTATCAAACAGATTCCGTGTGTAGTTTGTAAGTATTACCAAAAAGAAAAAAATCCTTTGCTCTAAAAGCTATGATCTCATGAAACTTCAATCCTCGATTTCTCAAAAGTTGACAGAAGGGAGTTAGAAACTTGTCATTCTAAGAGGACAAGACGAATACTCGACCTGACATGCTCAGACTGTTAACTTGTCACCTTTTTTCCCTTTCCTGCCTGCTTTTATTCTTTCCTCCTTGGAGGTTATTCATTCGTTATGTCTAAATATGGTCATGTTTCACAGTTTCTTTCCTATTGTGTTTTTCAATTCATTTCTTCTGCCTTCTTCGTTTTGTTCCTTCCCGTGTGCTTTTGTTCATCTTCATATTCTTTCCTCCTTCCATTCATTCGAGTTTTCAGTTCTTAAGATTGTCTCTCCTTCCTTTCAAATAAAAGTCGAATGAAATGAATTTCTCCTCCCCCCTTCCGCCCTCCCCATTCGATATTGTGACGTCTCCATTGTTGTCTGCAGGGTAGTTTATACAACATGCTCTCAGCGCTCTCTTTCTCTCTCTCTCTCTCTCTCTCTCTCGTCAGGCACACATACACACACATCAACAAAGACACACACTATTTATTTTCATGTATTTTCAAAATCTCTAAAACCACAAACTGAAAAAAGCCGTCTGCACAAACATCTATATTATTGCAATAGGAAACTGATATTCCTGTCTATGCAGACGCCGAAAGCCTTCAAAATAATTATCCAATTTCTAACTTACATCCCTACCACATTACGACTGGAGTACACTTCCATGCTGAATTACTAGAACAGCGCCGTAAGTGCTTGTCTACACAAACAGGCTTCCCTAACTGAAAGAGGAGAACAAGAGAAGTGCCAGAAAAGATGGGGGGGGGGGGGGGGGGGAGGTTAAATCAACAAGAACAACAACAGCAACAGCAGCAACAAAATTGAAACCCCTAGGTGGGCGATACTTCAGGAGATTATCCCAGGCAGAAAACTCACGGCCAATAAGTACTTGTGTTACTGTCAATGACTTCCTTACACCCTGGGGGGTATATAAATATACTCTTGCATAATGATTATATTAGGACAAGTTTTAAACTCCAATAGAGACCTTGGCCTCAAAAACATGCTATAAATTTTGCATACAGAGAAAATAAATGGAATCGCAACACACAAAGAAAAGTCTGACGTCAGAGAGTGCTGTATTCAATGGCTGTCAGCGGGTGAACGGTCTAACAACAAAATTCATGAGTCACGAATGGTGTGTGCAACTGCCACTCAGGTCACGAACTGTTGAATAGCATGGATTGGATTTGAAGATTTGGTTGAAAGATCGTGAGATACGAGCTGAACCACTCTGCTTCCTAGAAATTGTGGTTCTTAGCTTTTTTAAACTTGTTTCCCGTACAATCATGTCTCACTGTGACTCTGTGCCCTCTACAATCATGTCTCATGGTTTTGATTCCCCTACAATCATGTCCTATGGCTTTATTTCCTCCTATGACCACCCAATCATTTTATGTGTTCAAAAACCAAGAGTAGAATTCTTAGACTTCTCACAGATCGTTTATGTGTGAACTTAAACATTAAAAGCGACATTTGACATAGTTGCTCCTCAACCGATTCTTCATTTGAAGATACAGCAGTTGTTGGGGAGCAGACGTAGGTGTCACTCATAAGTACCTACGCTCGATTTTGGCAATTTTTACTCCCCCCCCCCCCCCCCCGCCCTTTCTGTAAACATTCCGCTTTTCACACACTTGACCTCATCTCCCCCCCCCCCCAAACACACACACCTCCTACATTGTGCATACCTGAGGCTATTAAAACAGTAGATGCAGTCAATAAAACCTTCACGTTCCTCGACAATAAGCGGCGGTACTTTGCACTGATTATTTGATTGCTTCAATGAAACATACATTTTTTAAATATAAAATCGAACGGTTTAATCTGCTCGAAAAACGCAAATAAGAGCAAATGTTTAAATCATTACCACAATTGGAAAGCTTACTTACCCTGTCCAGACACCCCCCCCCCCCCACCGTACGCATTTCATCCTCTGGGGCACCCTCCCCCACAAGCAACACCCCTCACCTCCATCCACGTTTACCCACTTCATGGATGTCCCCTGATTTCTCACCTGCAATCCCGGAATTTCTCCCCATGGACACATCTCCCCCAGTGTCAGAACCACTGTCATAGAACACCATTATGCCAGGCACAACAGACCATCTAAACGGTTCTGTTTCATTGGCTGAATAAAAATCACACGATCCACATTTTGCACTGACGTCTTCAAAATAAATGTTATAATTCAAGTCCAAGGTTTGAAACGGCAGGGTACATGACCGGTTACAATGGCTATGCGCTGCGAGTCACTGCATTTTTGCACCACCGAGATTTTCTCTTGCATTGTACAGGATATCACCTTAGCTTTGAAAAAGCAAAGGTCGTCATCTTATTAATCCGGGATCATTTACAAAAAAAAAAAGCAACAAAAACAACAACACAAAAACCGCATTCTGCCCGGATACAGACCAAGGTAATCCATCCAGCGTCAGACAGCTTGAACATGAAGAGCTCAGTTTGACTTAAACTAAAGCAATATTTTGTTAATGTTAGTGTCAGGTACAAACGCACCAGGTAGACCTCTCCGAACAAATATCATATAATCAAATTTGAAATATCAGATATGAGCTAAGCTTGTAATCGTATAAAAACATATTCATTCTACTGATTGGAAAATTTATACTTAATAAATTTTTTGTTTTGAAAAAGTAGTTAAATATTGAATAGACACACTTTACTTGTATCTGAAACGTGTTTTGTGGCCAAAGATATCACTGAATTGCCATGTCAATTGTTTAGAAACTGCTGTTACAGGTAAGGTGACGTACAGAACAGAATGTCGTCGACAATGCTAAATGCTAAGCGTTCAGATCCTGGTGGCGATCAACAGAGTGTCTGTGGGGTGCTAGAAAACCACTGTTTAATACTGCGGACAACAGGTAAGATTGCTGCCACTATGATCAGAGAAAGCGGGTTCAAATCTTGTCATAGCCCAACCAACACTTTAGGCAGATGCCGATGTTCCGCAAGAATCGTGACAAAATGTGTGGTAGAGTTTGAACAGGACTAGTCTGAAATCATCATTTGATGGGTCTTCCTCACATTCGCTGCAGATGAACAAGAAATTGAAACAGTGGAAGACTTTGGCTGCTTTAAGACAAAACACGAAAGTGCTTGAAGACACAACTTTTAGTTTCAGTAAGATCCCGCGCACTAGCCGATTATTTTGTTCGATCTCAATGAAAGCCAAATGTCGTGACGTCATCATCCAACTAGCCGGCCGATCAAAGTTCGGCTGGTGCACGCCTAGGTCGACCTCATGAGGGCACAAATATTCTACCACCATCTAATGCGTTTTGCCTTCATGAACAGCAGCTGCTGATTTCCAAAAAATGTTCAATCCTTCTTTGTCTGAAAAATCCGACGCGCTTTGATGCACAAATTGTTATCTATATTAAGTGATAATTGCCTTTCTGCTTCGTCTTCTACGTCTTCCTTTTCATTCCCAATTTAATTTTAGGTATAATCAGCAATGCTGCCTCGGACTTTCACCAGAAATGAATTTTGACGTCGTATTTTGTTAAGGACATTTGGTTTCTACTATCGAGCGGGGAACTAATTCATATCCAACGATTCAACTCGCGAAACTTAAATGGATGAAGCTCTGAGTACTAGTACCAAACATAAGTAGAGTACCCAAATAAACAGTGAAAGATGCAAAGTGGCGGTTATCTTGCTGACGTGCCATAGAACCCAAACTCGAACTCAATTTCTGTGGCATTTTCTCGCCGTCAGTCTATGCGTAGGCAGAAAATCGCACGGCGTGAAGATGCTGCAAATAATGCTTTGATGGAAGTAGAGACAAGGTGAGGGGTAATTAAGAGGATCAGCAAAATGAAAGCCAAGGTGCCAACAACTCATTGTTTGACATTCTAGGTGGCAAGCGTACCTTTTGTTATGACCTTTAATTGTTTGACACCACTGAGGATGCTCGGTTTTATAGGGGATCACTTTGTGACACCGGGGAAAAGGTCGTAACCGCTATGTTTACAAATGACACTAGTAACATTTTCAACACTATTAGACTTACTGTGGCCGCATCTAGGGGGAATAACTCGAATGTAAGACATCCTTGCATTTGCTACAGAAAAAACATGGAAAGAAAATGAAAGAAAAAGATGGACAAAAGGGGAAAGGAGAAATGAATGAAAGAGAGAAAGAAAGAAGTAAAAAAGAAAGAATACGAAAGAGAGAAGGTACGGTGAAAGGAAAAGAAAGAAAGAAAGAAACATTAGGAGAGATATCATGAGAGAAAGGGAAGCTAATGAAAAAGAGTGGAAGAAATAAAGGAACAAATACGCAAAAAGGTAATGATTTAAATCAAACCATTGTTGGACAATGTTTGCTGGTAGTTTGTCATTTTGAAAGAACAACAATATTATTTTAGCTTCAAAATCAGCTCTTTTTTCTAGCCAAAGCACATTAGATTTACCTGTCACGAAATGATTGTCACCGTTATGTCAACACAGCATTTTAATGAACACAAAAAGTAAGACATATAATTACAGAGGTTCGACTTGTAGGGCGTTCTGTTGTGTCAGCCTTTGGCAAAGCCTGTGTCTACGCCCTCCCTTTGAAGCTTAAGCTTTGCAAAGATTGCTGACACGTACAGGCGGGCAGAAACAATCGGGAACTTTTCTTGGGAGCTGAGTATGAAACTGTGCCAGTCGCCATATTCATGAGTGTATTTGATTCTGGGTCTGTTATGCTGAAAACATCTTAGGGTAACCTTGAAGTTTAGACCAGGCATTGGCAACCCTGTCATACAGTAAATCTGGCAGTTTGTGTGTACGAAAACGGAAACGACAAAAACACTTCAAGTAATAAAATAGAAAGAATGTTTTTCTGTATAGGAGAAATGCCGTTGCCGTACCCATGGAAACAATCTCTCTTTTTACTACAAGACGGATTTTAGCCGTTTCCGCTGCCGTATCCGTTTCTGTAGACATGAAAACACGGACTAAATGCCAGACCGGACAAATGACACAAAATAGTATGATAAATAAAAAAAAACCACAACAGCAGAAACTCTGTGGAGCAGCAACCGCCAGGCTTGAAGATTTCTCTCCCTTTCCTTGGCGTTTGATTGTATCATTTCTTATATTATTTCTCACTCGAGGATTTGCTGCATGCAACTTTTTCTTTTTGCCACATTTTAACTTCACCTACAAATTTATGTGAAAATACAAGAGGCCGGACACTCTCACCTCATATGAAAGCCTTTCTATAATTACCATGTTATTTATTTGGACGTTGATTTTTATAGAAAAATATTGATTTATTTTGATTTTGTTGGCGGAGTGGCTGGGTGGGTGCACACGTGTGTGTGTCAAGTTCATTTAGTTGTATAGTTTTCTAGCTCAGCGACCGGTGTGTAGAGTAATCTTCAATCAACCCCGGGGACCGGCCAAAATTGCATGTTGGACCGTAGATTGCCCATGTCCTTGTCTAAGTCTGACTTTGGAACGCTTGTAAAATCCAAAGTTTGGACAAGAAGCTGGAGGTCCATAGTTATTGTAGCAGATACGGACAGGATAGGGAATGTCAGTTTTAATCACTTTAAATTACTGATCATTTACCTCGCCCATTTCACCTACCGGCGTGTGGCTGATTGTGGTGGATTTTTTTAGTTATGACTACTTTATCAGTGGACATGGTGAGATATATATTATGTTCTCTCAGAGTACTGTAGCGATATCTTTAATCGTTTTGAAATTATAAGCATCCACGATTTTACCACGTCATGTTTGTCAGTATGAAATCTCACTCGTACTTTGAAATGCCCTCATGTCAGCTTGGAAAGTTGTTGATGCGCCAGGACGCGACGGTGTACGACGATTTGAGTATTCCGATTCAGACCTGTTAAACTTACCTTTTGTATTGAGTTCCTCGACTCAGTTTAGAACAAGTGGGTTAACCGAGATCCATACTGTCCTGGGCACAAAGTAAACATTAGATTCTCTTGGTCTTCCATAACTTTATTATGAAGAGGTTAAAAGGTCGTTTTTACTCAATAGAAATCCATATTATTACGGACTAAAGAAGTACGCCGCTAAAAATATTCTAAAGAACGCTAAAGTAATACTGAAAACAAAACAAAACAAACGATAAGTTAGTCCAAAATTGTAATGTTCTATGGCCACGTAAGTGACAAAAATTCAATGCATTTTTTACACACTCGACGGGTTAAATGACACACCAAACAACAAGTATCGCCTAAAGGGATTTCTACATTGACTCCGTCCTCTGGTCATTTCCCCCCCCCCCTCCCTCCACACACACACACAGTGTCGATATTAGCATTACGCGATATTTGAATTCAAAGAAGCAGTCGTTTAATATTATTTCAGCTGGAGTTCTGACAAAAATGATTTCCAGCGGCACTGTAACGAATCTAACAAGTTTGATATACCAGTTAATTTCCGCTTCCTATGATCCTATCTCTACATTCAGTTTGATGACTAAATATTTCAGAGGTGTCATGGGTGCGCATGCACGCAGTAGACTGTGTCCTGGTCGTGGTGAAGAACCCAGACAAATGGACTTTATTTCATGCTTCAGATGTTTCAGTTTCCGATTTAAGGTATCTGACACGGACAAAAAAGGTATGACCTCATGGTGCAAAAATTGCCTACAAGTTACAGAAACACGGCCTCCCTCTTTAGTAACTTAAAATATTTCTGCATTTTGTCATTCCACGCTTGAAGACAGAATCGCGAAGTAGTCAGAACAAAGGGCTTTGAAAATCGTGCACGTTCAGCAAACAGAATTTTGTCTTCAAAGCTTTGACATCAAACCGAGCGCCTTTTGGCTCCAGGGCATGTATGTTGCCTCTGTACCATCTTTGCCCCCGATGAGGGCGTTCGTGAACTTGAATGTGCTATTATCAAAATTGCTATAGCATTCATCGTATCGTAACAAAGAAGGTGCTGTACTCGGATTCAGTGCTGAATATAAACTGGTAAATTTGTTTACTCTACTCCAATAATACCAATGAGCACAATCGGTCCAAGTCTGGATTTATCAAATGTACTGGAGAAAAACAAAATAAAATTTATTAAATATCGAGAAAAGAAAATGAAATAGATCATATGAGCGGAGTCTTAATATTCTAGTTCTAGTGTGTTCTGTGTTTTTACTCACGATGCAGAATGACTTCGTTTTCTGTTTCTATCGAAGCAGATGAAAAAAAAAATGATATTTCGGAGTTGGGCGATTTGTGCCAGGGATCATCGATCATGCCGCTGAAATTCCAAACCCACGCACTCCGATGTACTTAAAACACATCATCCGGAATAAGTCCCAGTCCAGAGATTTCAAATGTCTCCTATCCTCTCACCAGGATGTAGGTTTCGGTTGTGGGCGTACAGACTTGTGGGGATGAAACAGCCTGATGTTAGCTACAACAGCTATTGGAACAGCCACGGTCTAAGGACTGTAAGTCACCGTGTCAAGTGTGTTTGCCGAGATATCAGTGCCAAATGTAGTTGAACGGGATCCTGATCAGTGGTTGACTGAAATAAACTACATCTCGCTAGTGGATGCAAAAAAAGTTCAAGTCTGAGTAAGAAACGACCCAAAAACACTTGACTCAGTGCGCTGCCAGCCTACGAGCAACTTTCAGTTATGGCTACATGAAAACAGGTCACTTTCTTCATATCAGCTTCCAAAAATATCAAACATAAACTACCTGTCGTCTGAAAGTGATATGATGGTATAAAAGATATCAATGCGAAATTGAAACGAATCGTCATGAATAATATCTGTCTGCCTGTCTGTCCAAATGGCCCTGGCTGTCTGAAAATACCAATACTATAACTGGAGCTACCCAAGAAGATCAGCGTTTTGCCAGAGCCTCTGCCCTTCCACTCAGCTTTTCTAGGTGCGAGCATAAAAAGTTTGTTGCATTTTCCCCATGTGCCACGTGACGATGTATTATATATCAGCTGTAACAAGCGATAACCGACATGACATGTAACACCAAAGAATACTGCTTGAATACTGCTCTAATACTGCTCTAATACTGCTCTAATACTGCTCTACATTCTTTGGTAACCAGAGGCGGATCTACACTTTTTGGGACCCTGAAGCTTGAACTGTTATAGGGCAACCATCAGCAATAGAGCAGCCCGTCCGGGATTTAGGGCACTGAAGCTTCAACTGTTATAGGGCAACCATCAACAATAGAGCAGCCCGTCCGGGATTTAGGGCACTGAAGCTTCAACTGTTATAGGGCAACCATCAACAACAGAGCAGCCCGTCCGGGATTTAGGGCACTGAAGCTTCAACTGTTATAGGGAAACCATCAACAATAGAGCAGCCCGTCCGGGATTTAGGGCACTGAAGCTTCAACTGTTATAGGGCAACCATCAACAATAGAGCAGCCCGTCCGGGATTTAATGCACTGAAGCTTCAACTGTTATAGGGCAACCATCAACAATAGAGCAGCCCGTCCGGGATTTAGGGCACTGAAGCTTCAACTGTTATAGGGCAACCATCAACAATAGAGCAGCCCGTCCGGGATTTAGGGCACTGAAGCTTCAACTGTTATAGGGCAACCATCAACAATAGAGCAGCCCGTCCGGGATTTAGGGCACTGAAGCTTCAACTGTTATAGGGCAACCATCAACAATAGAGCAGCCCGTCCGGGATTTAGGGCACTGAAGCTTCAACTGTTATAGGGCAACCATCAACAATAGAGCAGCCCGTCCGGGATTTAGGGCACTGAAGCTTAAGCTTCGTTAGTTTCCTGGTAGATCCGCCACTGTTGGTAACACCCAGGTAAACACTGACGTTTTGTATCTTCTATGACGAGATGCGGCATGGAGGAATTCTACATACCCGGCGTGTGGGAACAAAGTACCCCTTTGAAGAAATGCGATTCTGTTGACAGAACTTTCTGTACTTGACCCCAGATGATATTTTGTATTCAGGGTCAGTCACGTGTCTGGAAAAAGGGTGAGAATATGTAATTGCTGGAAACCCTGGCCCAGGGGCGACAATTAGGGTTACGTATTGGGTTAGCGTTCTTGCTGATTGGGCCCTTGATAGTAGTAGCCACATTATACGGGAGTTCTTGGCCCTGAAATGCTGAAGAATAATGTCGGTACCTGAGGATGAAAATGGCAGGTAAAAAATGTCTTATTTGATGACGTTCATTACTTGTTAGGTTTGCTGAATGGGCAGATTCAACCATGGATTTGGTGACTAACAGGTACATTCAGAAATCGATACCAGGGTAAATGGTCCAACCTGAGATTCCAGACGTTTGTAACACTCGTGTAAGAAGGTAAGCGTACATATAATCACTGGTCGCATAAATGCAAGGGTTGATGACCTTCTAATGAACTCGATCATTAACCCAGTGGAGCCTGTCACTTTTCTCGGGCCCGAAGTCAAAATATTGCAAAAAGAAAAAGTTGTAGATAGCGAAGCCTCGCGGGAGAAATAATACCCAAATGACACAATAGAATGCAGTCTTTCCTTTCCGTTTGATTGTGTCGTTTTGGTATGATTTCTTACGCCAGGCATTTGCTACATGCAACCTTTTTCTTTTTGCCGTATGATAACTCCGCTTCAAGCCTCACTGCGACCCCGCAGTTTTTCTGTGATTTTTATGATAATTATTTGGTCACTTTGTTCGGGCGTCACTTGTTTCACTGAGTTCAGTGGTACCGTAGTACTGGTAGTGCTTATTGTCTTGTCATCGACTCGGGCGTTCACGCGTCCAATGTGCCAAAAGCTCTGGTGTCTTTGGTACGTGTAGTCCAAAAACCAGGGCGAATACTGTGAATTAAACGCGTACACCAGAACCCTAGCATATCCATAATAAATGGGTCTTTGTGGCGTCCGGGAAAGGAGCCGTTCAATAAGTGTAACCATGACACAGGTATACGAGCAGTTGCTTTTGAATGCAATTCGTCGACGTTCCCGTAAAAGAAAAAAATATGCAAAGACAAAAATTTCAAAGCACTTTATTAAACGAGATTTGCACCCCAGCAAACAATTTACTATTTACATGGGGGCATGTCAGGTACTTCAAACATTATCACAAGGTACAACGGCTAGCTGTACTTAACACGTTTTCTGCTAATGATCACTCTACAACAAAACAACTTCAGATAGACGTTAAAGAAAAAAAAGCAACTGAAATGGAAGAAAGAAAATGCTGTTTTACGAAAACCTAGATCTAGTTTGAGATGAACATTATCAGTCCTGCCGTTTTCGTTACTGTACGATCTATGACATTGGAGGGGTTCTCAGAGAATGCCTTGCGAGCCTATCTTTATGTATGGAGATCTCGTAGGACTTGCCACAGGAAAGGCATCCAGACGAAAGAAAAAATTCAAGAATGCGTCTGAGCTGTGGAGATACATCGAGTTATGCAGAACTGGTGACGTCATTCCATGCACCAAAGACGGCGCCCAATCTCTCGTGTTTAGGTCAATATTTGAACACGTAGGACGGGGACAGAACTCTCGGCCGCTGCGATGACAGACAAGAAATGATGTTAAAACGTGGGGATTGAGAGTGTCGCCCCCTTGGGAACTAGGACGGGTCAACATGGGGAAAACCCGAGGACAGAACCCGTCAGCATCACGCTTGCTACCGCCGTCGGCCTAGAAAGAAATGGCACTACCAAAAATCCGCTAGTTCTCTGAGAACAGAAGAATATTATTCAGACCGAAATAATTACCTATACATCTGTACTACGATATACTTGTCTTACCATGTTTTTTTCTATTTTTTTCTTCATTATCACATCGCCTTCAACTTTTGTTTTGCTTTAGTTTCGGGAGAAAAATGAGTGAAGGGATTTTAATATCAGTACATTTTGCTGACCTTGAACATTTCACTGACTCTGAACATATAAATTATTTCCAATTACTTCCCCGCGGTGCCGGGACTGAGGTACAGCTGTCATTATATACTATAATGACAGTGTGGAGTATTCTGTAGTTCAGTGTATTTCGCATTTGCGTGGTGATATGAGAAAAGGCGTGCTGCTGCCTACCCACAATATGGCACTACTCTTCATGTTCGTGGATAGACAACACGGAGATCTTTTGTTGCTTTGAGACAGAACTGAGAATCCATCGGTCGATCACTCATCCATATATCTAAATCCTGTCAGTCTATTATCTCCCTATCTGCCTTTCAAGCCAGCCCATTCATCCATTCTTTTCGTCCATCCATCCTTCTGCCATTCCCCCGACCAGATATTCATCCATCCATAGTTCAATTGTTCCTTTTATGCATCTCTTCATCCATCCATCGACTTACCCACCTGTCCATCCATCTTTCTATTCCTCCATCTACCACTCATGCCACCTAGCCAATGTCCATGTATTCGTCTATCCATTTTCTAACTGTCCATCCATCATGTCATCCATGGTAACACGCATCTGACCACCCATTTATTCTACTAGTGTCACGATTTGATTTTCTATCTATCTATCTATCTATCTATCTATCTATCTATCTATCTATCTATCTATCTATCTATCTATCTATCTATCTATCTATCTATCTATCTATCTGTCTATCTATCTATCTGTCTATCTATCTATCTATCTATCTATCTATCTATCTATCTATCTATCTATCTATCTATCTATCTATCTATCTATATATCTATCTATCTATCTATCTATTCATCTATCTATCTATCTATCTATCTATCTATCTATCTATCTATCTATCTATCTATCTATCTATTTATCTATCTATCTATATATCTATCTGTCTATCTATCTATCTGTCTATCTATCTATCTGTCTATCTATCTGTCTATCTATCTATCTATCTATCTATCTATCTATCTATCTATCTATCTATTTATCTATCTATCTATCTATCTATCTATCTATCTATCTATCTATCTATCTATCTATATCTAATTCTTTCACGTTATTTATCTCCTGCTTCCGTAACTATCCTTATTTTCGCACCTTTTCCCCCACGCCTCCTTTCGTTCAGCCCCGCCAGTTCTGCACCTCACCAACCCATTTTCACACCTGTGTACACTGGGAAACATCGGCAGAAATGGTGGATCAAATTTACTGATGTGTCAAGAGCAAACAAATCAGCCAAGCTGGCAAACCTTGCAACTACTTGCCAGAGACAATGCGGGAAGTCGTTAACTCCCACATTCTCGGTCAAGGTGAAATGGCTGATCAAAAGGAAAAATCTGTGACCAGTCTGGCATACCTATTTCTCCAATATCAAGACGATGTTGCATACCGTCATCGTTGCCTATAACCGTATTTATTGGTTTGGACCAATTTCCAGGAGAAACAAAAAACTGTCTACTTTAGCACTACAGGTCTAGTAACGATGACTTTCTGAATATTTGCTATTCGATTACATGTATTTCGGGTTAGGAGTCTAGAACTAATATCATTGAATGCGGCTTTGAATGTAGTTGAATATAATTATACAACAATCAATATTGCTACTACAATATTAGGGAACGGTGACGATGCATACATGTCTTGGAATTGTTCTATCATAGACAATGTTTTATTGTTTTTTTATTTATTTTTTTCTAAAAATCCCACACGCAGACACACACAGTCACGTTAGCCTAGACGTGCTCTCGCCGACTTTGAGTCGCCGATTGGTTGAATAGTGACGTCATGACGCTGTTTCCTTGAGACCTCGTGCACTGAGATCTCACAGAGGCTGAATGTCATGACGTCACCATTGAACAAATCGACCATTCAAACTCGCTTAATGCCCGCCGGAACTAATAGAAATCGCAACTGATGAAATAATTTTAAAAAAAAAAAAAAGGGATTTACTTGTCCAACCCCAGAGATGTTGATTTTTATACCATTCCAGAGCTGTTGTAAGGCGTTTCTCATTTTACATGCCACCATATTTTCAAAAATTGGCCTGCGCTGCGAGCGAGTAAAAATACTCCGCTGTGCTGAGATATAACACAAAGTCAATATCATTTGCCAGACGTTTTCCTACGACAAGAAACAATGTAAAGTCCATGTGGGAAATTTAGGTGGGAAACAGAAGTATAGATCAGATACGGTAAAACATAAGTATAGATATAGATAAGATAAGAAAACATATTAAGTATAGATATCTTATAATGTCTTGTTGAGGCCAATTGCGGGGGTGGGGGGGTGCATTAAATAGAAACGAACGCCTTGTTTTGCAAGAGGTGTTTTTGTTCCTTTCTTTTCTTTCATTGATTTCTTTTATTGTTTTCCCTTTTCCACCATCTCTCATGTCTTATCAGGGAGTATAACTACATACTCTCTAGTACTGTAGAGGTTATAACTGGTGACTACAGCAGCTATGTGTTCTATTAATGACCTTATCACTCGTTATAATCTCTTTGCTTGGGCATGGCAACAAAAAGCTGAATGGCAACGTATACATAAAACATAAAAGATTAAACCGATATGCAGAGACGAACACAGCAGGCCCTCATGACAAAACCATATTTTATAAGATGCTAAAGCAAAATAGATATTATTATTATTATGAGATCTTTATCCATTGTTTCGTGAAATGTTTGTGGATGATATGGTATTTGCAACCATCAGCGCTAAATTCTTGTTGAAATGTAGAACATTTTTTTCTTCAAATAGAGGAGGAGGGAGAGAAAGAGAGAGAGACAGAGAGAAAGGGAGAGTGAGAAGGAGGGAGAGAAAGAGAGAGAGACAGAGAGAAAGGGAGAGTGAGAAGGAGGGAGAGAAAGAGAGAGAGACAGAGAGAAAGGGAGAGTGAGAAGGAGGGAGAGAAAGAGAGAGAGACAGAGAGAAAGGGAGAGTGAGAAGGAGGGAGAGAAAGAGAGAGAGACAGAGAGAAAGGGAGAGTGAGAAGGAGGGAGAGAAAGAGAGAGAGAGAGGGGAAGGGAGAGAGGGGGAGCAGGGAGAGAGAGAGAGAGCGAATGTGTGTGTGTGTGTGAGTGTGTGAGTGAAAGAGAGAGACAGAGAGAGAGAGAGTTGTATAAAATTTTAATGTAATTTATTTTATTGCTATTTCTTGTATAATTCAGTGTATAGTTGTCCCAGGCCAAAGAGCCCTTGCTTGCCTTCTCTCTCGACTGTTTCAGATGTGACATTACTACTGTAGTCGCTCAGAAAAACTGCTATTGTCATGTTCGGTATAGACGCAACCTCGTGCGAAGAAACCGGTGAAAGATCACGACCAGATGAAAAATGTAGACCCCATTTTTAACGGCTGGTTAAGTATTTGTGTTTTAAAAGATATATATGAAATAAATTTGGAACATAGGCTGGTTTCAGCATTTATTTACCTATATTTAGTCTGTATATGTATTAAGGTTTTAGAAATCTTCTTTAAAGAAATATTTTTTGCCAAACTGTTCACTTTGACCCTCTTTATAATATCAGTATTCTTTAGCAACCCCCCCCCTTTTCCCTCTACCATAGGGAGCAGACCCCCTCAAAATTGTAGGCCTATGCCAACAGTATCGGCCCATCGACCCCCCACCCCCTCCCCTTCCCACCGCCGGGCTTGTAGAGGCTGACCTTCTAGCTCAGGCTATGACACCAAATCCAAAGCGCTAAAGCTGTCTGTTTCGATCTTTATTTTAGGAGGTTCGCTGCTCTGGCATTTTTACATCTCACTTTTTTCTTGTTTTGAAGGGTTTTTGTTGTTTCCTTGTTCTAGTTTCTATGTGTCATTGTGGTAGTTTATTTTTTAGAATTTTGCCCGGGCAGCGGCCTTGTTCGGCCTGCTCTTCTCGACTTTCAACTGCCAAGGTATCTTTGAGGTGCGCACAACGTGCACGCCGGCCCTCTGAGGTTTTGGCCATTATCTGAGAAGACTAAGTACTCGATCCTACTTACCTACCTTAGGATCAGTGATGGGAATTCTCTCCCCGCCCCCCCCCCCCTCCATAAAAACAAACAAACAAAAACATTCCAACACGATTGCACCGACCGGGGATCGAACCCGGTACTTTCGGCGTGACAGGTGAGCACCTTGCCTCTAGACCAAAGCACTAGAGCTAAACCCACCTGAATAAGGCCTCAGAATTCACCCCCATACATTGTCACAGCTGCCACAGGACGCTTGACCAGTGGTCACTTTGACACTGTTTGTAGCCAGGTGCATGACACTGTACATGATGGAGGTGTGTTGTGTACCCCATCTCTGTTCTCATTAATGACCGCCGCTTTGGTGACTAAAATAATCTCATCCTCCGACAGCTGGCACGGAGAGAGAGGAGCTGGCGGAACCAGTGGTTTTAAGGCGCAAGGTCATCGTGACCGTGACACATACACACACACACTCTCTCTCTCTCTCTCTCTCTCTCACACGACACACACACTCAACGATTATAGCAAAATTATGTAACTTTATATTATTCAAATTAAATTATTAATATATAGGAAAAAAAAGCGAGAAAAACATTTTAATGATAATTTTTTTTAATTTGTGCGGCAATAAATCTAATACTCGTGTATGAAAAGTCGAGATGATGTAATGAATTTGTTTCTATGCACCTGCCTGTGGCTATCAGCACTGCAGTTTCCGCCCTGATTCATTATCTAGTCTAATTTCTTTCATTGGCTTAAAATAAAAAAAAAGTTTTTCAATTTCTTTGAATTTTTAAAAAACTTCTTTGACACTTTTATCACCTGTAGGTCTTTCGTCTTTATCTCACGTGCGGAAATCTTTTTCATAACTTGTCTTCAAGAATTTTGTATTACTCCAGCCCTCTGGCAGAGACTTGTTACTGGCTTCACAATTATTAGTGTAGCTCTGGTTCATTTTGGCTACTACTAGTATAAACCACACACTTATACAAGATCTATACTTCAGATCGTCGTCCAGATTCCAAGAAAAACAGATGCAAGCACTGCTAGGGGCCAGTTCTGGGAAAACCAATTAATTAATCACTTTTTTCAGTGAAAGTTAGTGTGGGCATTTTTCTCCAACCTGCCTGGTACATGTAATACAAAAAAAATCTCGAACAAAATGCCGTTGTTCAATTCTTATCACACGTTACGTTCACGGAGAAAGATTTTGATGTCCGTACATAAATCTGACTTGCCCCCCTGTTTATCTCCAGCAAACATATAAAACAGATAAGAAGGTTGGTTCGACTTTGAGTTTAAGTCAAACTGGCATGTTTTCCACCCAATAACTCAGCCAGGTAGGATCTTACAGGTGCTTTCGCCTTTCCCTTCTCAAAGGCTCAGATGTTTATCTCACGAGAGTATTGCTATTTACACTCCAGCAATGAGAGGTCATGAAAAACACAAGAGGTATTTGGCTGACACTCAGAATCTGGAGGGCGAATGTTTTCAAATTTTGTATTGAGAGGATCATTTTGTTTTATGGAGTGTTGTCACTGCCAGTAAAGAGAATTGAGAAATGTTTCAGGTATAATAATAATGACGATTAAGGATTTCACAATATCGACATCTATCTTATGGCGAGAGGCTTTTATGGGATGTCTCAATATAGTGTATTATTACACAAGTGAACCAGCTTAACGTTGCTGGCAACTGCTGATTTGTTGAACTGCGTTGTCATTATCGTCTGGCCATAACGCCAGTGAATTTCAACACCTGTGTGAACTCAAAAATAATTGCGTAATCTTTCCTCTTTAATTTGAATAATAAATCTTGGACGTGTCTTAATTTGAGGCTGTATTAATAAATATCCAAATTGTGTATACCTTTTTTTTCCTCGTTTTTTTTTTTTTTTAGAGACTGTGTAACTGTAGATTTTGTGCTTCAGGATACAACACAAAAAAACTTTTGAAATGGTGCCCAAATTTTGTTTTGTTTCATTTTAGCATCTGTTTCCCAGACATGTTACAGTTTTATGTTTTTATGATATTGATCATTGTTGCACTTTACAATGCTGGGCTTCCCAGAATTTCGAACTTCGTACGTGTAATAATTTTACTACTCTTTGGCAGGATTTTATTTCAAACATTAAATTTGCTCACGATCCAGTGTTAATATAAAGGCTTTCTGCTGAAAGCGTTACGTATTCGTTGATATAATATTTATTTTCCCGATAAACTTTTGGACACATTTCTGTTGCAGTTGTTCTTATTGTTATTTAGTTTAGTAAATTTATTAAATTTATGAAATGGATGTCAACGAAGCGTTCAGACTAAGAGAGAGCGAAGCATGGTTTTTTTGTTCATGCTTGGCCAAAAGCTGTTGTTTCAGTGCGTATAACAACTAGAGCTGAGTTTTCATGTACAGGGAAAAGGAGACGTAAAAAATCCATCAAATTGTAGTAAGAGTGGGTGTTTCCATGCGTGCGGAAACGGCGTACCTGTACGAAGGAAAACATTCGTTCTATTTCACTATCTGAAGGATGTTTGACGTTTCGGCTGCCGTTTGCGTACACTTTATGAGAACACAGCTTTACCGGGAACGGACATAATGTATGGGAAGATCTTATATGTCTCAAAACAGCAAAAATTCTACACTGGAGTTGTATTCCTCAAGCATAAATAATTATGATCACCTCCCCCAAGTGTGTGAGAGATGAGCGTCACTTGCCGTGAGATTGTAACTTTTCATGGCCAGGGACGAGCAACCGTTTCGATTCACGTCAAACAGGCCAAAATGCCAATTTAAAGTTAAAAATAATCAACGTTGATTTCCAGTTAAAATCTGTTTGGAACGCAGCTACACTAGCTCAGTAACACAAGTTGCATCAATTCTCTGTGGATCGAGTTAAAACTATATCACGCGGCTTATATACGCCAAGGTTATTTCTTGTCTGATGTTACGTAACACTTGTAGTTGCATAACCAGCCAGCTAGGCTATTAGATCCTGTATTAAACAGCCGAGAGAGAGAGCACAAACAACCGCTGTACAGTAGGTTTCTATAAAAGACCAGGTCCTGAATGAAGAATCCATTTTTTGGATTTTTGCAATGTTTTTCACTCGGATTCCTATTGCCGTGCTTGTTTTACTTGTGACTCCAGGCTCGAACGATTAAAAAGTTCAGTTTTGAAAAATCAGGAATAGTTTCGAACTCTCGACAGCTGATTATTTCGTCACATGCACACATCAACTCATATAGACACACACATCCACGCACCTAGACAAACACATACACTCGGTCAAACGCTCTCACTGAAAAACAAGTACAGTGTAATTGAACCTTGAACCTTGAACCTAGGCGTTGTCCCTCCACTGCAGGATGTAGCCCTCTGACAATGCCTTCCATTTGCTTCGATCTTGCGCACTCCTTGTCCAGGTCGCACCTTCTGTTCTTGTGATGTCGTCTCTCCATCGTCCTACTGGCCGTCCTCGTGATCTTCTCCCCGTCCTCGGTCTCCACTCTGTGCATCTTTTTGTTCATCTGTTATCTTGTGTCCTGGCTAGGTGTCCTAAATTAAAATGATTAAAATGGAGATGGGCAGGACACCTAGCCAGGACACAGTGTGATTAGTCTAGATCAATTCAAAAAAAAAAATATTCGTACAAAAATAAATAAGCGTGCTCGAAGTGTCAGTGGACAATAGTAAATCAAACGATATGTATTTTCAATTCCTACCCTGTAACCCAGAGATCGATAATCTGCTGACAAGTTCATTGCATAATCGATTAGAGGTTATAAATTACTTTCTCACTTTCTCTGCCTCCTGGTCGATTACACTGAAACCTTCCTCTTTTGAAAAAGACAGATCATAGGTCGACGGGTACTCGGACAGACAGACAGACAGACAGGCAGACAGATTGATAGACAGACTGACAGGCAGGCAGGCAGACAGAAAGAAAGGCATAAAGACAGACCAATAGATAGCCAGTCCACCCGACAGACATACAAACAGAAAGAAAGGCATAAAGACAGATAGCCAGTCCACCCGACAGATATACAAACAGAAAGAAAGACATAAAGACAGACAGATAGACAGACAATCCATCCAACAGACATACAAACAGAAAGAAAGACATAAAGACAGACAGATAGACAGACAGTCCATCCAACAGGAATACAAACAGAAAGAAAGACATAAAGACAGACAGTCCGTCCAACAGGAATACAAACAGAAAGAAAGACATAAAGACAGACAGTCCATCCAACAGGAATACAAACAGAAAGAAAGACATAAAGACAGACAGTCCATCCAACAGGAATACAAACAGAAAGAAAGACATAAAGACAGACAGTCCATCCAACAGGAATACAAACAGAAAGAAAGACATAAAGACAGACAGTCCGTCCAACAGGAATACAAACAGAAAGAAAGACATAAAGACAGACAGTCCATCCAACAGGAATACAAACAGAAAGAAAGACATAAAGACAGACAGTCCATCCAACAGGAATACAAACAGAAAGAAAGACATAAAGACAGACAGTCCGTCCAACAGGAATACAAACAGAAAGAAAGACATAAAGACAGACAGTCCGTCCAACAGGAATACAAACAGAAAGAAAGACATAAAGACAGACAGTCCGTCCAACAGGAATACAAACAGAAAGAAAGACATAAAGACAGACAGTCCATCCAACAGGAATACAAACAGAAAGAAAGACATAAAGACAGACAGTCCATCCAACAGGAATACAAACAGAAAGAAAGACATAAAGACAGACAGTCCATCCAACAGGAATACAAACAGAAAGAAAGACATAAAGACAGACAGTCCATCCAACAGGAATACAAACAGAAAGAAAGACATAAAGACAGACAGTCCATCCAACAGGAATACAAACAGAAAGAAAGACATAAAGACAGACAGTCCATCCAACAGGAATACAAACAGAAAGAAAGACATAAAGACAGACAGTCCATCCAACAGGAATACAAACAGAAAGAAAGACATAAAGACAGACAGTCCATCCAACAGGAATACAAACAGAAAGAAAGACATAAAGACAGACAGTCCATCCAACAGGAATACAAACAGAAAGAAAGACATAAAGACAGACAGTCCATCCAACAGGAATACAAACAGAAAGAAAGACAAAGACAAAGAGAACAACATGAACAGTACCTACATGTATGAGTTTTGTAAACAAAAAGTCACAACCAATTCAAATTTATTTTTATATTATTTCTATTTTTTTAATGAATTTTTTTTTTTTCACATTTCATTTTTTTTTTTTGCAATTTTAACAACTTTTTTTTTTTGGTATCCATATTGGATGTTTTTCTAAAAACAGGTTTTGAATAATTACTTAAATATATATATTTATAATAATATGTATATGACCATGTCACATTCAGAAATAAATCATAAAAATAACATAATGTCCATCACAAAACAGTAGAAGAATAAAAGTAGGATATTTTTATATATGACAATATCATTAAAAAAAAAAGAAACAAAAAAGCAAAAAAAAAGTATCGACTCGAGCAATACCTATAACGAAACACAAAAAAGCAGTGACGAACTGGGAAAGTTCGCGAAGAAAAATAATATACTATCAAAAAATTAATAAAACAGACTTAAATAACAGGACAAAGTCACAGTGATTGTGCTGTAGCTGGCAATCTGCTGTCTCCAGTTTTTTCTCCCCCGAGTTGTGACCGTGACAACTGACACCAGGGTCGTATTAAATATGGGACCATTTTCTACTTCAAAATGGGAAATGAAGACCGGATTTTGGGTTGTAGACAATTAACAAGATACATCATCTCTCTATTTAAAGAAAAATGCAAATTTTGACATTCTGACATTGTGAAATGTGGAAAAGTTCCGAAACTTTGAGGCAAGTGCCTTTCAGTGCTCTTTAGATGGGTACAAAGGAAGGATTTGTTTAATGAGACTACTTTCAAGGCCAACACTATGATGCCACGGATGTTACCAACACAATAACTGTCTCAAAACAGGAGACAATATGGACAAAGGGTTCTACTTGTTTACAGCTTCTGGACATGGTTCAACTAATCAAAGATTTGAAAAAAAAACAAAACAAAAAAAAACATTTAAGTTCTACTGTGTAACACTGGTCAGATGATGGGAAAAAAAAAACAACTTTATCCACTGTTCGGCCTGAAACCAAATCATCGATCTGATCATGAAACTGAAATGTATCTCTTCCAATTTCTTCTGGAAAAATTTTTTTTTTAATGAAATCCAACTATTTCATGAAAAACGGATAATTCAGTTTCATCCTGAACAGCTGCATACGGTTAAGCAACAATGTAAAGAAAAAAAAAATGTTAAAGTGAACTATTGGCTACAAGCAAATATGTACACTTAATATTACACGGAAAATATATGCCTTTTTTTTTTGTCTTTATGTTCTTAGAGCACCATACGTTTATGTGTAACATACATGTACAATCATTACGTAGTTGTGATATAATACATGATGTGAAAAGAGCACTTTACAACAGAGAGAGCTGGGTAGATCATTCACTGCACAATAGTCACTGTTTGGTTGCAAAAGAAAACCAATCACAACAATAACAACAACAGCAACTGCACTTTGACATGATGAAACATCAGAACATCACCATAAACACATCAGGTTATTCAACACAGGTTTTGGTGCCACCACACACTGACACAAGGTCAACTGCTGCTTGGTCTTCTATCCAACTTACACTACATTCAAAACTGAATGGATCACAAATTTTCCTACATTTATCCTACAACCAATGGAATGGCCGATTGTGACAAGTTTTCAAATTGCTGACGGACACAAGATTAGTCTCATCAACATTCTCTACTTGATTTTTCAAGCTGGCTTTCAATGTAACCTAGCTCTCTGGGCCAACAACATTAAATGCTGACTGAGGCCCTGATGAAAAAAAACCTTAAGCTAACTTTCAAATGGACCAGGGACTACCCTAGAGGAAATCCACAGCGTGACAATTTTAGCCATCAGGGGGACACAACTACTCAAACAAAATTTCCATTAAATACACTGTAGTATTTAAAGTATTTTACAGTTCATGTACAAAAAATGATTACTTTGCTATTATAAACTCAATGCGGATTGAACCACTTCTTTAACAATATTCACTGGCAAAGATGGGGAGAGGGGTGTCTTTATCTTTTCCTATCAAATGCAGTTTCAATTGTTTGCAAGCAAGTCAATGCCATGGACTAGGTTTGGGGTGTATAATATTGGATTAAAAATATCACTTGAGAGATTTCAAGAAAACAACTGTACATTTCTGCAGTATCACAGCAAAACAGTGCGTCCAAAAACGTTAAATCTACGTTTTTTTATCATAAATTTTTTCCATTCAAGTAATTTGCTTACATTCGGGGCCATCAAAAGTGGATGATAAACCAAGACATTGCTCTGACCAGCAATGCTAAATAGATATGCCTCAATAGGAACAAATTCCAAGCGAAATCCAATGGAGAAATTATAGCCGCAGTTTGACTACAAAACAAGCTGAAGTGATGACAACTCAGTTGTTGTTTTTTTCCTCTATTCAGCTTCTCTTAGAACTGCCCCCATGAATGCATTTCCATGTTAAACAAGATAGTTGGTCTGCACTATTTTGCTGTGGATCGCAGACTTTTGTCTCTCAATACTTTTATAGGACCCGGCCAGCGGTGAATGTTATCAAGTTCAATCTCAAACAAAATGAAAAAAAACACCAAAAAACTCTGTCAATGTCAGCAAAAACCAAGTGCTGCATTTCAAAATTTCAAACTACAGATTTCCTTACCAGCAAGTCTGTAAAATGAAGATAGCATGAGTAGGGTGACAAATTAAATTAGATACATAATTCACTCAGTGAAAATGAGCACAGTGGTGTCTATTAGTCATGGATGCTAAACTTCCACCGGTTTCTATCTGAACAATGATTTTATCATAAATAGATCAGATATAATATAGATATTAATTCTTCATTCAACTAAGAACAAGATTTGTATAAGGACATGCCTCACATGCAGATTTGCCCAAGTCAGGTCTAAAGAAACTGTCGTTCCAGGCCAAAAACTGTCAGTTGATGGTGGATTTTCCATTTAAAATACTGAAGAGGATTTGTTCTCTGGTTGCCATAATCACATAAACAACTAAATATTTCTGCTTTTTTAATTTTACATTTATTAGGACAGTTTCTGGGTAAACAAGCTGTCCCTTGTAGCATTAACCATACCCAATGCATGAGTATGTCACTAATCATTGTAGTGTGAACAGCGAGAGAAGCACACAGATAGGGAAAAAAATTCATCATGAGTGAAGACAGAGGTGCAGATTTGCTGCACAGAACACGTCTAATATTCTGCTGATCACAACATTGGTCGGAAGAAACGGACTTCTTTTATACTGCTGTAATATCACCTTTTGACATGCATGCATGATGATGGACAACATTTATTCATCATGAGCAGCGAGAGCTACCACGTTCATTTTGTGGTGAAACTAACTGGGCAAATGTAAACACAGACCATGAGGGAAAAAAAACAACAAAAAAACAGAGCGCTTTAATTGAATCATAAAATGGTACTAGGTATTAGTTATTACCCAGATCAGAAATGATGAAAGTAAAGCAAACTTTGAAACAATCAAAAAAAAATATTAAAAAATGAAGCAAACATTGACACAGGCTATGTAATTTTGCAAATAAATTGGTGATCATGTGAGCAAAACAAAGCATTAAGAGACATATCATCAGCAAAAATTTGGACTTGTTTCCAAAGATATATAATCAGATTATTTTCTGACATCTATGAAGAAATTGGACACAATCATGTAGTGATGATGTACAGAGAAAGAGCTTTGGCTGAACATTAGTAGTTGGTTTTTTATCTTCTTTATAATTTCTTTATACAAGAGGAATGGCAGTTTTTATTTTGTTTTGACAGTACTAGAGGAAATCTTTGAAAACACGAGACTTGAGTGAGAGATATACCATACAGAATGTGGGAACACTGAGGACAAATGTCATACAGGAGATAGACAAAGGCAACATTACCAGAACACGCTAACTGATCAAATGACTGAGAAGATTTCAAATGTAAAGACTAAAAGAGGCAAGAAAAATGCTCAGGGACTGACAACTGTTGTCTGGGGAAAGTGTGACTTATGAAACCTGGATGACAGAAATGTTAACATCAGTGCCCACACAAACTAGAACCAAGCTGAGTTTCTGTGGCTAAGTACCTGGGGAAACACTGAAATAACCTGTGTGAAATTGGGCACAGGGGCAGGCGTGTAGCAAGTCCAGTTTTGATTTGGTCCTCCCAGTCCAAAAAGTTTACATAGTACATAAGTTACTCCCGGCCCCACTTACCTACATCTACACAGGTATACTGCTGAAAATGCTGCACCTAAGCTTCAGTGTGTTATGATCAGAAAAGGAAATATGTCTATTTATAGTGATGACATAATTGTGTGATCCACAAGTCAAAACTGACACTTTCCCCTTCCCCTTTTTTAAAATTACACCTTCATTTCTCTCATTATTCCGGTACAGTGTTAAATTTGCTTCCCCCCCCCCCCCCTTAAAATGGCTCCAGACTTCATTAAACAAAAGCACTGGTTGTTTCTGGTGTGCGTGTTGCCCTCACAGGCAGACAGAACAGAAAGAGCCTTCAAACGTCAACTGATAAAGTTTTCCCCTGAATTCTTGGGTCACCCAGCTTTTCTCTACCCTAATTCTAATGGCCTATGTCAAAATCTTCCACCCTGATAAGCACCCGCTTACATCTGACAGCGGCTGATAAAAATTTCTAACCCTGTACACAGCTCAGGGAGGGAAGGGGACGGGTAGCCGGCAGGTGTTTACACTTGGGAGGGTTAACATTCACCATACAGGTTATGAAATTTCAGACAGTTGCTGATCTCACTGTGGCCGCAAAGCAAATTTCAATTAACACTCAAGATCATCTTTGTTTCCTTATCACATATCTGGGAAATCTCACTGCACTTCAAAAGCCCCCCCTTAAAGACAAAATTGTTTACAGTGAATGGACACTTTGGCTGGTCTGGCTGTGAATCACCACCACAGCTGACCCTTAAATAGCAAACACCCCCCCCCCCCCCAACACAAATTTTATGGCCCAAGGCCAGATAGGAATAGACTGCATAAAAATAAAATTTTATGGTGATGGAGGTTTTAAACCAGTAAGGGGCCAGTGGGGGCAGAATGCGAGCAGGGCACTCAACCATGATGGATAGATACAATCAACACTGTCTGGGCAGGACACAACTTATTGCCTTCCCTCTGGTGACAAATCAAAAGTTGGGAAGAGATTTGAACTTTTTTATCTTTCCATAACAGTGCAAAAACTATACCAGAAACATTTATATTGTCCTCTCTAAAGAAATCTCAACAGATAAACTAAAGGGCAGAATTTTGCAGCTGAGAGATTATTTGCACTGACATTTTCTCAAATCCCAACTATCACAGATAGATGCAAAGTATCACTCAATTTCATAACAAGGTGGACATATTTGGTTTAGCATTTCTGATTTAATTGCCAGGTTAAAGTAAAAGCTGGGTGACTGCAGAGTTCACTGGCAAAACTCGGACAGTTACAAACCTATCACTGGACAGAAAGCTTCAGTTGGTTTTTATCTGCCAAATATGAAAATGAGGGAAAAAAACCCAAATACCCGGCACTGGGGAAAAGATAAGTGGCTGCATAAAATTCTAAAAGGAATGTCACTGATGTATGATATAAACCAATGCATAGCAAGTCTGTTGGCTTTTATAGAGATAGGTTGGCTACATCTGTGCAATAAGACCCATCCACACAGGTGAACGAACACCCAGTTACTGGGACCAAATGAAGTGAACAGTACAAGAGCTCAGATCTTTTAAATTACAGAATTGAGGACCAAAAATGATGACACTTCCCTATCCCTCTATCACTTTTTGGTTTTATCCATTTTTTGTTCTTTCCTTTCTTTGAATGGACAGAACAGCTGAGCAAGTCTGGTTTCAAAGTACACACACAGCAAAGAAAATATTACAAAACCTTGGGAATATTTCTGAGAGAAAGATATCAAAGAAAAAATTAAAAAATCAAAAGATCATTAAGATAGCTGGGAAAACTTGTCAGTTCTTTCCAATCATATCAGTTTGCATTCATAAAGAGAAAGCCATGCAGTGTTACTGAACACAGAATTTGTCCAAAAGATGAGTTCCCTAACACGCCCAGTGGCAATGAAAGAGCTGGAGATCGCTCAAACTGCCACTCAGAAAACTGACTGTGTAATGATACCTCGACAGAAGATAAAGAAAAAATAAAAATGCAAATTTTAGGAAACAGAATAAATCAGAACTCTGGCCTTACTTTTATACTCTGAAGGCAGGTTTGAAGTTGGAGATCAAATGTTATGTCATAACTTTACAAAACCAATGTACACTTACTTAAAATGGCCACCGAAAAAAAAAAAAAAAAGCCAATGACTGATTGTACACTGTAATTTGAGGTGACAGTCAAATTCCACACAATGTAATTATGTTTTATTCAAGATCAAATCATACATAACCTGACTAAAATGCAATTGGTCAGTACGACATGGTGAAAGATCTTCTAAAGCTTCCTTTGATCAGTGCTTTGAGAGAACAGAGTCATGAAATATAAAGAAAATATCAACAAAGTGACAACATCTCAGTGACAGGGATTTGGGATCATGTACAGGGATCCCCATAAAGTCTTTCCAGTAAAACAAGGGTAGAGAATCACAAGGAATATTGATACAGTGTATAAGAATCTGAATTTGTGAAGTATGTCAAAATATCACATTTATTAAGACAAGATGAAGGGGAAAAAAGGAACAAGTAACACGGATAGACTGATGAGCCAGGGGAGGAAAAAAGCATTCACATTATATCACAAGGTGTTCAACTAAATCCTGATTATGATTAGCATACAGTTTTATCATACACACAAACACACACCCTTGAAACTGAAAACTAGTAGCTTCTGAACTGATTCCCTTTCTGATCCAAAGAATAACAAATCAAACACAAAATTCCATGTTGGAAGACAAAATAATAAGAATAAAAGTGATAATTTAATAAAAACAAATGTTGAAAATCTCATGTGTGTCTCAGTCTGTGTGGCGTGGCTGCAAATTCTCACATTTACATTTGATTAATTACCTGTATCTCATCAATATATTATTTTCATGGTAGACAACTCATTCTCATTAAGAGTTATGTCCCTGAAATACAGATGTGAAACCCTCCCCTGGTGTGAATACAATGGTATTTCCGGGATCAACATTAAGGACACATGTGCACATAAAACATGTCAACTAAAGCCAGGTATGACCCAGAGTTGTGAAACAGCCCTCACAATGCATAGCAAATTGGAAAACTCAACAGATGGTGACAAATATTTCATGCAATAATAAAATCAATGAGCCAAAATCTGTATGATTGTGTCAACATTAAGAATGCTGTGTGCAACAAGTTTCCTTTCATGGCTGAATGAATATGGAATGTCTAATCACGGCTGGTGGTTCTGATTATGTGAAAAGTATTACATCTCTTAACGCCTCATGAGTTCAAAGGCCGATAGTCACAAGTGTTCAATTATTGCATACAGAATGAACAAATTCAGTGCAGTCAAGCCATTCACTGACAGATCAAAACTACTTTTTCAGAACTGTTGGTGATTTCATCATACACAGGACAGTTCACACAAATTATAACATCAGAAAAATTGTAAAAAAAAAACAAAACACAACAACCTCTTGTTTGTTGTATCATTTTTCTTTGAACTTTTTCAATTTTAACTTTCAGAGTTTTTCCATGTTTGCATAAACTTATAATATAATGCATTTGTATCAGTATCAGAGAAGAGATTCTTATTTATAATTCCAAAATTTTTTCCTGTCACCTTTCAAACTAATATAATCACCCATTTATCCATAGACAATAGAAATACTCGGAAGCCATTAGGCTATTTATGTTCTATTACAACTGGTGGCCAAAAAGAAAGAAAGAAACAAAAACATCTTGTTATTGAAAGTCAGTGGCTATTGAATTATCCGAGTCTGTTGAAACTCCAAACAATTACAATCTGACAAGTACACATGACACATGATAAATGCAATAAGTGGATTCTCATCTATTACAATCTACTACTCAACACTAAATCACCCACTCTATGTCCGCCACTGCCAAACAATGATCTTCCACTCTTGTCCATGATAACATTTGATAATTTTTGACCTTAAGTAGTACTTGTCTTGTACTGTTGACATTAGCATAGGTTCTGAGACCTGATGAGGTACAGTACAATCTATGTCAGGGGCATCAGCTGACAATTTGGCAAATGCCCAAGGATAAACTCTAAATGGTTTGTGACACTCATGATCAGTTAGGCCTGTAGGGTGAAACACTATTTCATTACATGCAAAACTGCCTGCTGTGTGGTGGTGTGACAGGCTCATTAGTGAAATCAACTGCCACTTGCCTCCCATACGAACCCCCCCCCCCCTCCTCCTTTCCCCTCCAATCCCAGGCAAGAAATGATTACTACCATAGGCTGGCCTAACAGGAGATACACATACATGTACATTATATATTCTGATTTGCAGATGGCAAGCTGTGCTGTGGCACATCCCCAAATTGCTGAGTTGTTGAATCAATAACCTTGTCACATACTAATGAAATACCTTTTTTAAAAATAGCTTCATAATTATGAACAGAGCTCATCACCAACTGCAAATCAGCACTTTCGCATCAACTGCACAATTTTATTAATTCATAATGTTTCCCTTTCCTACATGGCCAAAACAAACAGAAAATTGTCTCAAACTGTTGGCTATTAATAGGAATAGGAATAAAGTTAACTATGACAACATTCTACACTTGATTCTACAAGATATTAATTATTATATAACATGAATGAGCTGACTAGCAAAAATGCGGAGCTGGAATGATTAATATTATATTTAGATATCCACATACTGTACAAATGCTGTTTCAAGAGAACAACCTATAAATTCAAAGCTGAGAACAGGCAAAAATGAGATGATAATACTAACATTTCATTTACAATTCTCATGACCTTTTGCACATCAACGAAAACTAGCAGGATTTTTAGTACATTTTCCAAAACAGACTGCAGCTCAGATACTTTTGAAAAATGCCCCCCATTTGCAATCAGAATCCCCCAACAGCAATTATAGGAATGCTGAGCTCTGATGTAGATCTTCAGGTGTTACACATAGAAAATAGAGTATGTAAAGGTTTCATAGCCAGCAATCAATATAATTAAGGCACCATCTGTTGCACTTTCAGAATCAAGCCGTTTCATTTCATAAATTCTGCCGCAAAAACATCATGCCCACAAGCAGTTACTGAAAACTTTAGTAGGGATGAATATTATTTTTAGTTAACTATCAATTATCATGGTTGGATATAAATCAATATAAAGCCAATAACTGCGGTAGTTTTAGTATTCATTTATGACTCTTGAGTTTTACACTGTGATTACCTAATCCTTCTTTCCCTTTCCACTGTCTGCAAAACACAAGTGGCCGAACTGAAGATATTTACGCACCAGATAAGAACTTGGCTTATAAATATAGCAAATTTACACGACAAGTCTCTTATGGCAGGCCATAAAATTGAGTTTTATCAATCACACTTAGTTTTGTGGTGATTTCACACAGGCAACAAAAAATGAGTTTCTTCATGCTACAGCGTGAAAACTTAACTGAAACATTGTGTTATTTCATGCATATAAATTTACTTCCGACTGCATGGAAAGTCTGGGGAAAAAACATTTGGGCCTTCAAATCAGTTTTCGTTTATATTTGCCAATACAGAATGTAATTGTAACTCCTGGTATGAAATCGTCTTGCTCTACAGTGTTCACATGAAACATGCATTAGGCTATAGATTTCCTTGACTTTTATTATTTAAATTTGAAATTAAATATTTTCCTTCATATCAGCCGTTCACATGGATCATTACAGCTTTAGAATACGACCCTGGTGACAACTGGTCAACAATGTTCGCTTTTCTCTTATATTCTTATGGAGTGTTGTTATGTTGTGCAATACAGTTCAGAAGCAATTTCTACTGCGTAGATGTTACATTTAATATTTATATACCTGTCCTAATCATGTGAAAAACTGTCCACAATTTGTAGGGTAAAGAGCGATTAAATTTCTCAATGTCATTATTATCACAGCTATAAAATCACTGACAAATCTACAACACCTTGACTTTGTCCAATTAGAATTAACACCAAAAAAAAATAAATTAATAAATAAATAAAAAAAAAATCAAGAGAAAAAACTATAATCTTGATCGTATTTTTGATATACACAAACAAATATAGTGGAGGGAAAAAAATGTTATCAGAGAAGTTGCTTGCCACCAAAACTGAACTAAAAATCACAAAACAAACAGGAATTGCATACTGTATTGTCTCCACCCCCATCCCAAAGAGAGATTAAAAAAATTAAAAATATAAAACTAGTGTGAACGACTGTGTATATTTGTAAAGATTGTAGCAAAAAAAAGTTCTGGAGTGTGCCCTCTTCTTGAAAATCAAAACATAACATTGTTAACCATAGTAAATTGTTAGATCTTAATCTTCTCATGTTCTTAATCAAGAGCGCCAAAGTCTTGAAGCTCAAACCTAAAATTTGATTTTACAGAATCACTTCAGTTAGTTCAATTAATCTCTCACCGGAACGTGAGATTGAAAGTTAGAATGGAACAAAAATAAAAGTGGCATGACTGTAAACAAATCTGATTTAACATATATATGTAAAGAAAATAATTTTCATGACAAAGTTTCCTGTTGTAGATACTTTGATGAATTCAAAATCGAACGATAAATCATAAAGAGTTTGAGGAAAAAAAAGTTAAACTTAATAATTAAAAGACTATTTTTATATGACAAACATGAATACATATCTGTTCAAACATAACTTACTTGTAAATGTAAACTTCATAATGCATAACTCCATCCCGGTAAGAATTTCATCTCTGCTTTGTGCAAAAGTGCGGGGCTCAACATTTCTTCCCTTTGCGCACCTGAACAGCTCTGCTGCTCTTAACGATCATCACTCCTGCATCCCATAATCACACCACAAGTTACTGCTTCAACACATTTCTCATAGAAATTTTACGCAATAGATCACAACAGAGAAAAACTGAAGAAAACTGCCAAGGCAGCCGAGCTCAAGTAATCCGCAACATGAAGATCAGATTAAAAACATACACGTCACATTGTTATAAGGTAAACTTCATGGGAAACATATCATCACCATAAATATAATTTTTATAATACATTTATCTGGAAGATAATATGTTTGATCATGTTAAACAATTTAGAAGACACTATTTTTTTTTTTGAGGATATCAGCAGAGAAACACATCATCATGAGCAGAGAACAACAAGATGGCAAATATAGATAGATAATACGGATTTTCAAAGTCATTTATATCCATAATAATTAATATAATATGTAATGCACAGAACTCTTGATCAAAACAGAATATTCCACGACACTCTGTACAATGCAGACAAAGTTCACCAACAGTCATGATTCAAAACTTTGAAGAGCAACATCGTTCTCTGCCTTGCGCTTTCAATGCAAAATCAACAATGTATCATATTCATAATCATATATCACCGAAAATCCAGAACTGAAATTGAGATCCTCATCTGCTAAATGGCTTCTTTTCCTCAGAAAATGCAAGAAAGAAAACAAGTTTAATGCAAGGTCAGTGTTTTGGAAACAAACCTTGTGTGTAGTTTTGTGCGCCATCCTCTCCTAAGAGCAGTGCAGGAATGGGGGACAGTAGGGGCAGGATGAGGAATTGCTAATTTGGTGATAAGAAGAGGAAGGCATTGGATAGTTGAAGTACTGGTTGCTACTGCCATTGCTGTCAAATGGCCCATAGAAAACCTGGTCGATAACAAGATTATTGAGCTGATCCAGCTGATGCAGTTCCACACATTTCACCTGTGCCTTCCGTTCCTGAGCCATGTACACCTGGTAAGCAAGCAGGTGAATGAGATTGAGTGTCTGTCGCCGCTCATGGCCCATAAGGCAAATGGTGCTCTCATCGACAACGCGGTACAGGGTTTGCAGGTACTCATACTTCATATCCTCGTCTCCATTGAAGTGATTCACCAGATAGGCTTCAAGCTTCTGACGCTGCTGATTAATGTCACTAAAGTCAATGAAAAATCTTGAACACATGTATCTTTCCATTGTCCTGATATCAATCTCATTGGCTGGTGTATAACCTCTGACAAGAAGGTTACAGTATTTGAGCAAACCGCCACCTCTGATCTCCTCTGGGTTTCGGGTGGCAATAAGTTTGTTATCAAGATGATACCATGCTTCAGAGAAATCCCCATACAGACTCTCAGCGACGATGGTAGGATAGAAGTGCTCTGTCATGGGCGCCTTTGATATATCATAAAAAGTCAATAGGCTATCTAGAATAATTTGAAAAGAATCTACACTGAACTCAAACTGCCGTTTCATTTTATCCACGAATTTCAGCTCAACATTCTTGCGTGTCTTATGTGATAACGATATGAGACTCCAGCGATCTCCGTGTTCATTGCACACTTTCACCATTTTCTGAACATAGGCTTCTTTGAGACTACAGCTGCTGATTTTATCTTTACTGATGCCATCTGGAAGGAAGTTGACAAGGCACCCTAACACACAGTTGCGAATTTTTTGAAGCTCATTCTGGTTAGACAAATCCACTCCGAAAATCAAGTCCACATCATTAAATTCTTGAGCGTTTGTGGTGCCCAGAATGTAACTAGCAGCGCCTCCATTGAGACGGACATCCCTGACTCTGACACCATCGGCTGTCAATTTATCTTTGACAATCTGAACGAGATCTTTCAACTTCACATCAAGTGTGGGAAAGTTACCTCGACCGTGGATGGGAATGACATCTTCCATGACTTCATGTAGTCTAGCCACTTGTTCATAGCAAAGAACTTGAAAGCGGTTGCTACAATTCACAGAAGCCATGCCGGGTTCACTAGAAGGTAGATCTACAGCCGTGTCTGCAATGAAAAAAAATGCAATACTGATGTTACGAACGGCCTGCCTACCTAATCACAGACTGCCAGCTTACCCGGCAGAGCGTAATGTGCAGATTTAGCAACTTGTTACGCATTCAATAAAGGGCCGCGGCACTGCGTCAAAATCAAATTCGTCCGCCGCACTAGGCTGTCTCGTAATGAAAACAATACAATTATCACTGTAATGACGTAAAATTAAGTGTCTAAATACCTTCAATAGTATCTTTTATGCGTTTTTCAAACACATATAAGCTAAATTTCGTTCTAAAGGTTTCAGTCAGCAACTATTTCTGATCAATTGTCTCGCTCCGCCTATACAGCTGATAGTCGATTTAAAGCACTGCTCCGATTGGCTAAATTTTCTATGTCGTTTTACTGCGCAGCAAAGGTAATGTCAAGCTGTGGTGCAACGAAATGAAATGTAAGCAAAATTTACTTGCTGCAGATAATTGACTATCAGTTCGTTCATTTAATTTTAACTGAAGCATACACGATCAGCCTAAATTTTTAACTCGGCGTGTTGTCAAACTAAGCATGCTGAAAAGCGGTCTAACATAACACTCACGGAGCTACTCAAGGTGAAGGACGTTTTCTTCCCTCTCTCCGCCAATTACCTTATTTTTCATTCACCCGCTCACTTTATCTTATCTTGTTCGCGAAAGTATTATGTTGCTTTCTCTAATGTATCAGAGCTGAGTCCACACGCTTATTGGCATTTCTTTTGCACAGAGTTATATATTGTCGCCGCGGTCTTTCTGTACGGTATTGAATTTAAATAATGCTTACTTAACATCAGTCGCCAACTACTTGGCCTATACATAGGCCTACTACCGTGCATCCAATCATTATAACTCACAGCAAGTAGGTCTAGATCTAGACTAGATCTATACATGTATACTATAAAACCCTGATGTAAATCAAAAACAGTATTTAAAAGGCATTACATGTATTTGGCTGTCATACTTACGCAGAATTATTAATCCAAATTATGAAGAAACAAATTGCTGTGTAGCAAAACTCCGTTCCACAAACAATTTCAAGTGAAACTTAAATGGTTAAATAATGCAGAAGAATCACATTTTGTGGAAATCTTCCGAAAGAATCTTTTTGCTCAAAGAAAAAAATGTTACAATTGCTGTAATATTTGGTGCAAAAAACTGTCAGGAATATCCTGCCACTATAGACTGTTGAACACAGATGCAGCTTGCCTCTGAAACAGACACACCTTGCACTGTCAGTAAAATGAAGTCCTGGCTTGTGTAAACGCTCTCTGATCAAAACTTGCGGAGCGTAGATCCAAGTTACCGCTGTTGCTCGCTCGGCGTCTGCGTGACTACTGAACACCCCTAGCTTTCCACTCGGATAAAAATGGCCTGTCCCCGCCGGCTACGCTGTGCCAAAAATAGCTGCGCTCGCCGTGGAGCTTCCTTCATTCCATTCATAAAAATTATTGGCGAGCGAGCCGGGGAGGAGAATTATTTACGTCACAAATTCTACACGTGAATAGATTTCTTCCTCTACGTCGTTCTGCCACAGGTCCCAGAGTGAGGGAGGGTGGACACTGAGGGTCCTCACTGGCTCAGCAGGAACTGCTTTTACCATATATGGAATGCCAGACGCGAAAGTCGGGTAGGCATGGAAACGCTGTCCATTTCTGTGTGACGTTGTAGGGAATTGGAGGGCAGAATCAGATGAACAACACAAGGGAATCCCTGGGATGGCAGATCTACGGCAGGGTACTGTGAGAGGTACATCTCAGCCACATTGTTTTTCATTTTGCCTAAGGACCAAAAATAGCTTGCATTTACGATTTCCACCCAAAGTGGAGACTTTCACTGCGTCCGCGATCGATGTCGTTATGTGGCAAATTGTCCATCTAATAACATGAAATAGATAGATAGGTAGATAGATGGATAGATAGATAGATAGATAGATAGATAGATAGATAGATAGATAGATAGATAGATAGATAGATATATGGATGGATAGATAGATAGATAGATAGATAGATAGATAGATAGATAGATAGATAGATAGATAGATAGATAGATAGATAGATAGATCGATCGATAGATAGATAGATAGATAGATAGATAGATAGATAGATAGATAGATAGATAGATAGATAGATAGATAGATAGATAGATAGATAGATAGATAGATAGATAGATAGATAGATAGATAGACAGACAGATGTGAATGCATGCATGCTTGCCCTCTATCCAAAGCTCATCTTCTTATTGTTTCGTCTATCGTTTATCGTTGTGATAGATAATAAAATGTATCAACTTTTGAGGGGCAAGAAAAATAATGCTAACAAAATCGCCAGTCTTGAAAAGATGACAAAGTTTGACTATGATCGTGATTTTGCACGCTAAAATAGGAATCTCAAAAATATGTAAGTGTTTGGGGTTTGTGTGTGTGTGTGTGTGTGTGTGTGTTTGTTTGTGTGTTTTACACAATCAGATTACGATTCACGATAACACTGTCTTAAAATATAAAGAAAACTGAGCATATCTTATGATAATATCATATAATACATAAAATTATATATATGTATATTATACTCAAGTTATCGAAATTTTAAATCTGTATATTTTTGGAGAACAAAACCATTCATTCTAATACTAAACATAAACACATGATGCCGGATTTTTTGTTGTTGTTGTTACATCCCGCAAGATAACGAAGGCCAAATCCTGAATACAGAATTCATTTTGTTGCTATACATTTAATTTGTTTTTTAATCCATCAGATGTGGACGACGTCGTGCTCTCTCTCTCTCTCTCTCTCTCTCTCTCTCTCTCTCTCTCTCTCTCTCTCTCTCTCTCTCTCTCTCTCTCTCTCTCTCTCTCTTTGAAGGAACGTAATGCTGAGTTTGTTTGTCTGTATCTTGCTTTTATTGGATCTTTCCGATCACACCAACAGCACGCATGGTATTTCTTTCCAGCCTAGTGGAATATATTAAATTATTATGCTTTTTCCCCCCCAACAAGTTCCAACATTCATTCTGAAAGTGATCAGGTTGGAGGCGGCTGTGAGTACCTTTTTTTCAAAAATCTGGATTCCGGCTACTATCACAGAAAGGTTTGGTGAGGCAGTGATGTCTTTCGTCACTATTATACACATTAATAGTACAGGATAATTTCAGGTTCTGTGGTACAGTAAGTTATCCACAGTGCCTAAACTCAAACTGGCTGGTTATCTCTCGTATCTTGCAAGACCCTGAGTTCACTGCGGTAATGAGCGAATCTTTTAGGGTTTCATTTGAGGAGATTCACTGTCCTTTTCATTTACACGTCACTTTTTCTTGTTCTTGTTTCTGTGTGTTTTTGTGGTAGGGATTAGTTTTTCAGAATTTTGCCCAGGCAGCGGCCTTGTTCGGCCTGCTCGCCTCGACTTTCAATTGCCAAGGTGTCTTTAATGTGCGCAACATGCACACGGGCCTTCCGATTTTTTTGTCCTTATCCGAGAAGACTCGGTGCTCGATCCTATCTACCATAGGATCAGTGGCAGGAATTTTACCACCAAAAATAATTCCAACATGCCTGCATCGTCCGGGGATCGAACCCCGGTACCTTCGGCATGAGAGGCGAGGTAATGACCGAGTGCACTCATTGGCCGTTACCACTGAAGCCAGCTTACCTGCACAAGACTGCACAAGACCAGAGATTCCGTGACATGATGAACCACAGCCATTATCATTGTTCAGTTGCGTGGGCTAGACCATGCGTGGACAAAGACTAAGCAAAAGTGGGAGGAGCTAATTGCCAAGGAAACATTGCCGAAAGAAGATCAAAGAGCTCGCTCATCGTCTTCAGTTCCCTCCCGATCAGCGTATCGTATGGTAATGTGAAAAAGTAATAAAGACCATCGCGGACGAGTGTCAGGAGTGATCGGTCACCTCGCGGGCTCTTATCAAAGTAAACTTTCTGCCCCACTCGGCTTTCTAGCTGTTGTACTCCTCGTCAAATACACCGCACAAAGAGTTGTAAGCACTTGGCAGTACTAACTTTCGAATTTTATTTTAATTAATATCTCGTTTCCTATTACATGGGCATCATGCAGGCTTTATTGGATGTCCATGTAAAAGTTCACATTTTTACGCTGGAAAAATGATCAAACTAAATTCGAAGATCAGCAGTCACGTGGTGTTAATTCTGAGGAAATTTTCCCTACTGTCACATCCTGAGGAATGGACAGCGCATGCTATCTTGAGTTACGCAATGTTCACGTTCGTGATCAAATGGAAAGCGGCTGCTGGCAGGATGAACATCGTGTATAGCGACACACATAATGAACTGATTCCTAATGATGAGCACTGCTGGGCCAAAAGCCTGGTATCAGAAAAAAAACGAAACAAACAAGCAAACTCTCCCCGGGGAGGGATCGGATCTCAGACTCGCGATTAACCAGCGAAGGCGCTGGCCGATACGCTACCGCAGACCCTGTTAAATGGGGAAGGGACACTTCCAAAGAAAGACATCACAAAACCAAGATACCCACATCTACGAATAAGACCCAGAATCTTATTCGCAGATGTCTGCGAATAAGCACTTCGCATAACAATGACCTGGGCTGAGAGAAACGTAACGTATCAACATTAAAAATGTAAGTAGGTCAGTCTGAAAAAAAGAAAAGGCAAGTTATACACAAATTCCAAAGCAAATATTACAATCCATACAATTGTCAACAAGCTACATTAACAAACTAAACAATGAGTTGAAACGGGAATGTTTTTATCAAAATACTTTTTATAAAGTGACAGTGCGTTTCTATTATTAGGTAACTTGTTCTCAAAAAACGCGAACGCCTTCAAAACGAAACAAACACAATGACAATTATATTATTTCTGATTGTTCGTGCCTGAAAGCATTATGAGATGTGAATATTTATTTTGTGTTCACTCAAGCAATCTGGAATTTTGCTAACACCCTTGAATTAAACTGAATGGGATTGTCGTGGCTTCAGTCCAACGGAGCGAAAGAGGAAGCTGATCTCTCCAAACATTGGCAAATTATAACCAATCCCCTGTTGTTTCACATCGGTTACCCTCACAGGTTGGAAAATACCGTATTGTCGCGTGACAAAAATCCCTTTTGTCTGAAATGTTTCGTTTGATACGCAGGAACTGTTTCGAGAATAGGGAAAAATGTAAAAGGAACACGCCCACGATGCCTGGTTCAGGACTTCAATTTTCAAACGGGTTTTCCCGACCATTGCCTAATAAGTAACATACTCTCTACTAATTGCTAGATCAATTCGTCCCGTGCCTTAGGAAGAAAAGAAAGTCTTTGCACCTGCCCCCAAAAATTAATTAAAAGCGCGCCCACCCCCCCCCCCCTTCCACAACCAAAGCAAATTTAAGAAAAATTTGACGAACCCCGGGTCTTCGCGTTTTTTTGCGATCGGTTTGCTGGATGCAGCATATTTTCCCTCTGACTCGACTTTCGACAGCTGCAGTTGATCAGATCTGAGATAGCTTTGTATTGTTCTGCATTGTTCACGTGTGAATCCAGCGGAAAATTGAATTTAAAAATCATGGAACTGACAACAATAAGCAAAGAAAAACAAAACAAACAAAAAAAAACCAAGCGCTACAGTTGTCAATGCACAGATTGTACGCCGATAGAATGACAACAGGAGGATAAAGAAATCAGAAGACAGGCAAGGGGAAGAAGAACAGAACATGATGCAATTGAGACGAAAGTTGGAATTTTTTTTGTTTTGTATGTCGTTTCTATGCACAATACAGCCTCTCTACCTCTCTCTCTCTTCCCCCTCCCCCTCCCCTCTCTCTCTCTCCTCTCTCTCTGTTCTGTTTCTCTCACTTTCTCTCTTTGTGTGGCTCCCCCTATCCCATTCTCTCTCATTCTGTGTGTGAATGTGCGTGTGTGTGTGTGTGTGTGGCACTCTCTCTCTTTGTAATGTCTCTATATCTCTCACTCACTCTCTGTATGTCTTCCTCCTTCCCCCCCTCTCTCTCTCTCTCTCTCTCATTCCCCTTTTCCTCTCTCTTTTTCGCCCCTCTCTCTCTATCTCCCTCCACTATATTGCAATGTACTTTACTTTGAATATTTGATAGTCACTTAATTAACCTATTTTAGAAACTGCATGAATTTGACACCGGTAGACAGTTTAGTTTTTAATCTCTTGTTCATTCTTCCCCCGAGATGTTGACGATAAGGAAGACCATAAGGAAGCAATGGCGCCATTTGAGAATGTGACAGAAAAGCGTTGCCCCAAGATTTGGTCTAGCATCATGTTCACGACATTTAAAGAGTACCAGGGCGGATCCATAACGGAATTTCATTTCCAAGATAATTATCACAGTTATCTTCTTGCAGTTCATGGGACACCTGGGTCGACACAAAGGTTTTGAACACCTTGCTCTAACTGGGAAAATAGAGGGCAAAAAAAAAGCAGAGGTAGACAAAGAATAACATATCTAGAGAGTTTGAACAGATGGGCGACAGGGAAAAACCAGGACAATATGGGCTTTTTGAGAGCGGAGGAATGGGTGGCGAACCATGGTCGTCAATATCTGTTCCAGATCCGGCACTTGACGAGAGAAATCTTCTCATCACAATTCCTGAACACACTTTAAACCACAGATTTCCAGTGTTATTTGGCAAGTTAGACTGGGAAAGGTTTAGTCCAAAATCATATTCCAGGTCACGACTTTTTGACACAGTCTCATTAAAATTAACTTAAATATCCCAAGCTACGGGATACCCAAGACCCACTATACCAAGACGGTGCAATCGATTGTTAAATACAAAGGCGAAGAATTCCGCCTCGTGCGTTGTCTGCTAGACTGACCCAGCGCGTATGGTGTGCCCAGTCATGGCTGGGTTAGCAAAGATTTAATCGTGGCATGAAGTAAACAGTAATATTATCTTTATGTCCCATTGGATGAGATGAGGTTAATAGACTACCAAGACTACCAAGAATTGTACAATAGATCATCTATTCTAAGAATTCATTTAATGATTAAAGCAAATAAATGAATATAAACTGCAAAACTTTGAATGAAGTTCTTACATACATAAAACCAAAGGGGAACTGTACAAGTACATCTTGGGGGACAAGGTGGTCTAGAGGCAAGGTGCTCGCCTCTCATGCCAAGGGTCCCGGGTTCTAAACCCGGGCAGTGCAGTGTAGGATCGAGTAGTTCTTGGAAATTGGATTTTTCTCATATTTTAAAGTCCCTGGTCCTATTGGGGGGTAGGATCGAGTACCTAGTCTTCTCGGATAAGGACGAAAAAATTCGGAGGGCCCGTGTGCACGTTGCGCACGTTAAAGATACCTTGGCAGTTGGAAATCGTAAAGAGCAGGCCGAAAGGCCGCTGCCCGGGCAAAATTGAAATTAATAGATTAAAATTTATCCATATCATCTCCGCCCCCCTTCCCCCCCCCCCCCCCAGCCAGAACAAGAAATAATAAAACAAGTAAAGTGAGGTGTAAATGCCAAGGGCAGTGAACCTCCTAAAATAAAGACCTCAAATCCGGTACAAGTACATCTTCTAATCTTATGAAAAAGTGTAGGGATAACCAGGGTAGCAGAACAAGAGGAATGAAGTAGGAAAAGAGACCAGATGGGCCATTATTTAAATGATTAAAGCAAATAAATGGGTATAAAGCACAAACTTTGAATGAAGTTCTCACATACATCAGACCAGAGGGGAAATTTTTCACATCTAACTCTATGAAAATGTGTAGAGATAACCAGGGTAGCAGAAAAGGGGTAATGAAGTAGGAAAAGTGACCAGATGGGCGATTTTAAAAAATCAACAAAAACTCAACAAAATCCAGCCGCAGTATTCTGATGATAATGAATGTTGAAAAAGTGTTACTCATGTTGCAGCTTCTTCAGTTGTCCAACTTTCTTCCCTGAAATTTTCTGTTTTGGGGCACTATTTCTGATTGAATTTCTATTGCTTGAAGATTAATAAAGAAAAAGGAAAGAAACAAACAAACAAACAACAACAAAACATTTCCTTTAAAAGAAATTGGGGATGATCAAGTGGAAAAGTTCATTCACATAATTGCTGATTGTACGTATGGGATTCCTTAGCTTTGAGAAAGTTTATCAGTATTTGATCGATGACATTTTTCGGCTTCCTCAAACAAACAAAAAGACGATGCCCTTTGACCTTATATCGAAAGTTGAATTAGCAATTAGAGTTTTACGCCCCTCCCTCTCCACAAACACACACACACAAACACAAACACACAGCTGATGATCTCCATAGCACACAATACATGCACTAGTCCAAACACACAAATATTGGGACTATATGAGGAGTGCAAAGGTGTATAGACTGAAGTCCAATTTACTATAATAGACAGAAACTTCAAGACGGCAAACAGCCTTGCAAAGTGTTAATTTTGATTCACACGTACGACGAACCGCATGCCTGTGTTTACGATTGTACGCGCCGGACTATTTTTAGAAACTACTGGCTCGGCGGACGGAAGTGCTTGAATTGCACCGTCTTGGTATAGTGGGTCTTGGGGGATACCCGTGTCTCTCTCTCTCTCCTTCCCCATTCCCCACCACCAAATATCCCCCTCCCTCCCCCAGTCCCCGCCCCTACCCTACCCTCACCCCCATATCTCCCCTGTATCATGATATCAGAGCAGCGTCTGAATTTCACAACTCATAAAATTGATACGTGCTAAACAGATTATTTAGATAATTATCATTTCGGCAAATCAATGGCTAGATCACTTTGACCTGAACTTTGAAGCTGAAACTCAGAAACGCCTGACAACGGGAAATTATGAATAATTTTTTTTTGGGGGGGGGGGGGGGGGATAGATAGACCGAATAAGAATTACACATGTGGTGGGTGTCTGTATCATTTTGGCCACTGATATCATTTTTAATCTCGTCCAGATACTCGCATATTTTTTGTATCGTTTTTATCCCGTGACACATTAAAAAAAAAACTGTTTACTCCTTCAAAAATCCACTTTTAGAAAGGAATCCGGCAGGTCCAACCTTGCTGACGTGTGATTTCACAGGTTAAATCGTGACAGACTACATGCAAAGGTGGATGTGTGTGGGATAGATCGCGGGTCGAAAGTCAGGTGATTAAGTTTACTACGAGACCCATGAACAGAAATAACAGGTGAGGTCTTTGGGTGCAGTGGGAGAGAAAATGGCCAACAAAATACTCAGTTCACGAATAAAACAAAAAACAAACAAAAACTTGACCCTTTCACTGCCAAGGTGTAAAATTATTTAGCCTTGCTAAGAGGTAGAACTTGTATTGACCTGAACAATACAACAACCCCATTTCATTTCCTATGGTGGGTTATGGTGAGACCAACGAAGGTGGATCACGATATACGGTATACATACTTTGTGCCAAAAGTGAAGCAAACCCGTGGAAGTGTAAAAAAAGAAAAAACAAAAGGCAAATTTAATCCAGGAAAGGCTACAGTAAGGTTAACAAAGCTGGAACACAATTGTATTTTGTGCCAAAAATGAAGTAAAAACTTGCAAGTGTTAAATTTCAGGTTGTCTTCAATTGTCTGGCTGATAATCGATGTCTTTTCTCGACCCCGGACATCTCACCATCCCTTCAACAAACTATTTCGACTGTTCAAATTCACCCAGGGTTTTCGCTTTAAAAAGGAAGTTGAACCCGGGACAGAAAATCAAAACAGACCATTCCTTCTTTCACCACTATTATGTCCACAACTTACGCGAGTATAATCACGGTGAGTAGTACTGACAGATCTCTGTGGTACTACTCTTCTTCTCCAAACATGAAGGGGTATAGTGCGAATTGTTGCATTGGTGACATAAATAACACGCGCGCAAGTCGGCGGACAGAATTTGGCGAATTGAACCGTCTCTGTATCCGGTCTCGGGTTTAACTTTACTGATGCCACTAATAGATGTGACCTTGCAGCTCCCTCCTCCTCGCTCAATTTCAATCGCTTATTCAAATAGGAAAAACTCTTCGTTTCATTTGTTCCCCCCATTGCCTTTGACTTCAACTCTGACCCCGTCCCTTGCACCTATTACAATTTAAGAAATGTCGATGTAGGCTTTGTTGGTTTTGTCCTGTTTTTTTGTTTGTTAGAAAACCACAGAGTTAAGTCCAGTATGATGCATCAATTTTGCGAGGAGAGATTTTAACAACAGCGTTGAAAAACATGTAAAGAGGTCTAGTGTGGGTAAATTGGTTCAAATCGCCTGGGCGGGCGTGAAATGGACATGATCAGGTCTAGAGATAGATTATCATGCCCTGATTGGTTGGCACAGATGCCATTTGGGATAAACGCCCTTGGGGCATCCGTGTCCAAAACAGTGGCCTGCGCAGTACTCCGGCGTCCGCTTGACAAACCTCGTCCATCTTTACATGGTCATTTATTATCAACAAAATCAGTGACATTCGCGGTTCGTTCCTTATAACTAAACCACTTATATTGATAATGGAATGCAATTTGCATTAGTGTTGATCATTATGTTAAAGCTGAGAGTCTTATTTCATAAAATGACAAGCACTCCACTGTTTTGGTATATGTCGTGAAATTGGATGCACATGTGAGCCAAGAAGAATTTGTGTATCTTTGTTTTAATGACTCAGATCCCTGTGCTATGGCAAATTGTGTCAAAACACACCGATCCAATGTCCTGCGGGGTGAAAATTGTGATGAAATTGTTTGACGTTTGTTTAGAAGACAATTCTGTCCATGTCTGCGAAGATGAAAATTAATTGTGTGTACAATGTCAATGGCGTGTCCCGCTCGCTGTGTTTTCACATAAAGTCTAAAGGAAGATGAGACAGAGCGGCTTTCATCACCTCAGCAAGTAGATCTCTCTTGAGCTCCGTTGGGGATGATTGTCTTGTCAACCAGGGTCTCAACCCAAAATAATTTACGGTAGCGGTATATTTAAGATCTTAATCGGAAATAGTGAGAAAGTAAAACTTAAAAGATGTACAGAACGGTATTTTTGCCTCCACCAACATCTCGTTATCTTGCATTTTTTACTTCGATCTTTGAGTGATGGGTTCAGCTGTGGCGGCTTCTCAAATTATTTCCATTCTACATTTGAAGTAAAGTAACTTCCGTTATTTCTAGGATTCTGGAACATTGTAAAGGCTGAAATATCATAAAAACCACAGAAAAATTGTGGGGTCGTAGCAGGGCTATAAGCAAAGTCAAAATTTGGACAAAAAGAAAAGGTTGTATGTTGCAAAGCCTTGCCTGAGAAATAAAACCCAAACAATACAAAGCAAACTAAAGAGAAGACAGAAAATACACAAATTTTCGGCTTTTGTGAAAAAAAAAACAATAACGAACAATATAATTGGCGGACGGACGTGGTTTGGTGCTGCTAACTAAGCAAGAACTCGCAGCTAAGTAAACTGGTTCACTTCCTTCCTGTTGAAGTCTTTTATTGTTCGTTTTTTATTTTTTCACTGTACATCATGAGACAGAAGGAAATAATTGATAAACTGTATATCATGAGACAGAAGATGCTATACATTATGAAACGCCAGGAAGTAAGGCTCGGGTGTAAATCATGAGATGAGTTGGAATTAGAGTCATCAGAGTCTTGGAAGAAAGTGCCAGAAAGACGGTGAGCAAACGTTCTTCATGGGACGCGGTCACCCACGCCAGATAATGAAGCTAAGATATCTGAGCAGCACAGGCAAATCTGCACCCAGGAACTTAAGGCAACCTCAGAGTTTATCGAGGCCAAACTTGGAAAGTTCGGATACTCAGATTTTCTCATCAGAAGATTTGCAAATCAAACTGTGGGGTGGCGAAGGACATAATATCATTTAGTGTCACTTCTGATAGCAAAGGTGAATTCCGCTGATACAAGTTCTTCACATTAAACCTTCAAGTAACATTATCTAAAGTTGTTCCGACCTTGTCTCCCTTTGTCTATGACTTTGGCTGTTACGGCCCATGGGCTGGATGACGTCCGTAATATTATTATTGTGCTCTGCGCGGTTCAGTAAGTTACATCGCTGAACCATGAAAAGTGGGTGCATAGTAATCTACAGTATTGTTTTATCTATTAAGTGGGAAATGCATATTATGGAATCTGAAGCGTCTGAAAAGATTAAGAAAAAAAATATAAGAATCACCTTATTTTACTGTAAGGAAATTCGTATTCAAATAGCGTATCAACATACATCTTACGTAATGTTACGTGAACGTGTCGTAACTCAGCAAGAAGCGTAATACATGAAGTAACGTGGCATGGAAGTTCAATAATGTATTACGGCGCAGATCTAGCTAGAGGTTATTACTATTGCCTCAAAAGATCGTCCCGACTAACAGTTGAGTAATCCGACAAAACTCGCCAACTTTTAGGATGAATATTGTTGTGTAAGTTGTGTAAGATGACTGGAAGTCCAACAAACAAACACAGACAAACAAACACACCTGTGTCCATAACAGAGGGTTTGCATGCCACCTGCTTGTTTTAACGCTGTTTCTCCGAGTGGCTGTCCGGAGTTTTAATTCACTTGTTATGCTCTTAGCACGCAGAGGCAAGTCTATCTCGCGTCTGTTTAGGTTCAGTGTGCGAAGACCGAGAGAAACTACTCCTAACTCAATGCCCCACCAGCCTGATTGTAGTGTGTAAAATAGAAGTTGTTGTTGATGTTGTAGCAGCAGTGCCAGTGGCTGTAGATGCAGCTGTGTATTTGCTATTGTGGTCGGTGCACAGACTAATAAATAACCAGACTGGAAACACAAGCTTCGGGCTGTGTCGTTTTTTACGGAAGTTAATGAGATGCGGCGGTATAACCAACGTGGCCGCCGCTCGGGAAATTCCGATTCCAGTTAGTCTGTGGGTCGGTGTAGTTATTGCTGAAGCTGTAGTCTGCCTGGTGTTGTTTATTACCCGTTATTGCTGTTGTTGTTTTGCAAAGTTCAGCATTTCTGGTTAAAGTGAAGTGAAGTGAATGAATGGATGGGTTTTTTTTTTTTTTTGTATTTTTGTCCCCCCCCCCCCCCGCCCCCCTCCCCGTTCTTTTACTTGGTTTGGCCCGGTTGAAGAGATTCGGGTGTGATTGATGGCTTTAATAGCTTCGTATCGATCTAGATGTTGTTCTTGTGTTCATTCAATCCTTGGGAAAGGAGGTGTTAGAGAGGGGAGGGCAAGAGGAGTTGTTGCCCAGCATTTTTTTTTCTTTTTGTTTGAAAATCGATTTTGCGAACGGAGGAATTCATGACGTGGGCAGATTGTGACGATACCATTGTGTAGGCGGTATCCTGTCCACATCGACTACCAAACTGACAATTCTCCCTGGGACTGAAAAGGCATCAACATTATAATAAATGACGATTTTTATGACTTCTGCAGTCAACTGATCGATCATTTAACAGTCAGTGAATCAATCAGGAAAACAAAAGTGCACGAGTCATCAAAGTGGAGCAAAAATTGGCCAAGAAACCAGTAGGGGAAAAAAACAAAAGAATAAATACAGTAAAGAAATTCATCTTCACGCTTCTTTAATTAGTGAAGTCATACAATTTTAACCTACACGTTATAAAGTACGCGATTTTATGATTCAAATAAATCTACCTTGATACTCAGAAACAGAAAGTTACAATGTTCTTGTGCACCCCCTCCCCTCCCCCACAAAAAAATAAAAATAAAAATGTACGGAACTTACCAGAACTCACGGGCCTTTTCCAAGTTTTTATCAAAATAAGTAAACAATTCAATGTAAGAAGGAAATGAAGTGTAAAAGCCTGATCAACTTTGTCACGAGTGGAGTGAGTGCAATTAAGGGGATTGCTACAGAGCGGGTGTAGAGTAAGAAGGGCTCACGGTAGACAAGTAAGTTAAGCGTGCTGTTGTGAGTAGTGGGAGGGTCTGAATGAGGCGAAAGCGCTGTATTACTATCACTGCAAGTTAGAAGGTCCTACGGAACGGACCTGTGAATAAGAGCCCATCGGGCGGACATAAGGGGAGCAGTCGAGAAGACTAGTGAGAGAGTCTTTCCAGTGATGACTGGTATGTAGAACGTTGATTGATTATTATGATTGATGTATTATATTATATTCGTCTATTACCATGATGTAAATAAGTATATGTGAGGAATGTGGAAGTCCTTGGTATTGGATATAGCAATGTGCGCCATGAGCGATAGATGAAAGTGAGTTCATGGATTTGTAGCGCGAGTGAGTAGTGTGTACTCCGATGGAGGTGTGTTACCGTAAGATGTGTGGTGAGTGAAAGGTGAACTAGTGTGTGTACGCTTCATGGGTTGTAAGGAGAGGTGGAGTGAATAGAAATGGTAGGGTATTATACCAATGTAATGTTATTCTTGTAGGTGTCGAGGACGGGCGGCAGAGCCACCTCGATGAGCACAGGGGATAGGCCAGCATAGGGCCGGAGGCCACACATAGGCCAGAAGTGAGGCTGTCAGTGCAGGACAGTAGAGGCACATAAAGTCGTGGCAGTCAGGCCACGGACAGGGACGTAGATATGAGCGTGAATGTGATAATGCACTATTGCCATGTTGAGGGACTAGTGAACTAATAATGTACTGGTGAAATGATAATGTCTATTGAAATGATAATGTGTTATTGCCCTGCTGAGGTGCTAGGGGAGTGCTAAGGTGTATGACAATAGGAAGGTGATATTGAGAGACTGCGGTGCCAGTGAATTACTAATGTGCTATTAAGACCCTGAGGGGAGAGGCTGAGGCCGAAGTGCCTTTAGGAGTAACTACCGGATTGTGGATCCGAGGGAGAGTGTGTGTGAGAATAAGGCCGTTGTACGGCAGTTCATTTCAATAATATAATGTATGTAATTGCGCTATTATCTGTATAATTATGTTTAATAAATGTGTGAGTCTGATGGGTTGTTTTGTTAAGTGTTAAACTTGTTTGTTCGTGATTGTCGTCCTGTCATAAACTATTACATCTCCCAGTCTGGGATTTGTGACACTGGGGGCTCGTCCTGTTTACCTGTGGTCATTTTGACATTGTGTATACGTTATATCTAGTTGTTTTTCTGTTGTGCTAGGAATTCGTGCTGTTGTCCTTGTTCGTGGGATGAATGGAAATTTCATGATGATATGATTTATGTATGTTTATGAATAATAATATGTATTGATGCATGTATTTTGATGAATATGTATTAATGTGTACTTAAATTTCTGCAGAGTGTGTGTGCCAGCCTGTAGAGGAGTCAAGCGGCCAGAGCTCCGATTAAGGGGAGGAGTTAAACTCAAAATTTGAAAGTTAAGTAAAAGTCAAAATTTTTGTGCCCTGGATTGTGGGCTGTTCCTTTAATCTGTCTTTTTCTCTGTTTTTGCTGTTTTCGTTGTAATTGATTGTACGGGCGGTGGCGCGGGTTTGCTGTGGTGAGCGTAGTTTATCCTCTTCGGGAGGTGGGCTAAATTTGGAACTTCGTTCATCACAGTGAACAGTTCTGTAGGGACCTGTATTTTTGTTTAGATTGTGCCGTTCCATCTTCCTCGTTGTTTTAGGAAGACGTCTCTCTTGTCCCTCTCTTACCTTTCTGTAGATACGTTCTTTTTTTTCAGACTCTGTTCTTGTTCGTACCGTGTTGTGTAATCGGCGTAGTAGGTTGCATTTTTTTTTTCCATTATATTTTCTTTTTTAGGTCTTTGTCCTGGTCTGGTTCGTTGTCCTTGACGTACTTTTTGGTCCTTCTACTGAATTTCTTCATTCTTGTCGTTTCTATTTTCTTTTATAATTAATAGTGCTATACATTTTATAGATATAGAATTAGTTGTGCTGTAAAGGTAAATTTCTCAATTGTATTTGAGACAACTGGGTATTGTTATATCCGGTGTGATCTCAGGTCTCTGGTCGTATCGTTAGTGATCATACCGACAGGTTGGTCGTCTTATAATAGATACCATAACCATAAATCTGTGAAATGGCGGAACTCCAACAACTAATGAAGTTGGGTAAGGAACTTGGCCTTGAGGGAGAAGAGCTACGCGGCTGGATCAAAGAACAGCAGGCGGATTTGCGCGATGAGCGTGCTAAGGATAGAGAGCGAGAAAAAGAGGCTGAGGCTCATCAGCAGGAAAGGGAGTTTAAGCAACAGGAAAGAGAGGCTAAGGATAGGGAAGAGGAAAGGGAGTTTAAGTTAAAGGAGTTGCATCAGCAACAGGAGAGACAGGCTCAGGAGAGGGAGTTGAAGTTAAAGGAGATAGAGGCGCAAGTAAAGATTGCGGAGTTAGAACTCAAGAAGAATACGCCAGCGGAAACGGCTGAGCGGCAGGTACACAATAAAGGTGGCGTTAGGATTAAGCTCCCTACGTTCGACGACCGGAAGGACGACATAGACGCCTTCCTTTACAGGTTCGAACTGAACGCACAATTGCAATGGGGGGAAAAAAAGGAATTATGGGCCACGTACCTGGCGTCGCTATTGCAGGGGCGAGCGTTAACCTACTTTAAAGAGCTACAGCGCGAAGACGTGCAAGATTACGATAAGCTGAAGGCTTTGCTGCTTCGCCGATTTGCGCGTACCGAGGAATATTTCCGGGAGCAGTTTAGGCGGGCACGTGCAGATACCAGGGAGGACTTTGCTGCCTTCGTCGCGAGACTAACGGAGTATTTCGCGAACTGGGTAGACTTGGCGCATGTGGGCGCGGATTTTGCTAAACTGAAAGACTTAATGATCCGTGACCAGCTGTACGCGTCGTGCCACAAAGATCTGGTGGCTTTCCTGAAAGAGAACGAACCCGCGACGGTGCAGGAGGCGTCTAAGTTGGCGGAAGCATACCGTACGGCACATCCGTCCAAACCAGTCGCCAGGGCGTACGTCCAAGATGCTGGGTACGTCGCCGTTGTCGAAGGGTCGCCGGCAGGACTTAGGGACAGGTCGCGTCAGCGTGGTGCCTATAGTGGGCAAGCCCAGGGGCAGCGTAGGGGCTATCACCAATCACCGGCATATGGATCCGGTAAGTTTGACCGAGCAGGAGGGCTAGGTCGCGGTAATGGCCGGGGGCGAGTTGTGACCTTTGCCGATGACCGACGGCATAGGGACTCTAGTTCCGGTCGCGATGGGTCACGGGGACCCAGGCCTAGTGCAGCACAGGGAGCGGAGTGTTGGACTTGCGGACGCGTGGGTCACTTTTCGCGCGAGTGTAGGGCCGCGAAGTGTTGGAACTGCGGTAGAGCAGATCACATCAGCGTGAATTGCCCTGCAGGTAGGATAGCGGCGAACGTGGACAGTGGCTCCAGTCCATGTCCCCCAAATAAATTTCATCATGCGGCTGCGTGTGTTACATCGGACAACGGAGGCGGACAGTATTCTAAGTGTCCCAGTTGTGAGAAGTTATTATCTTCCGGTGTTTTACCTTGTGGGAGAAAGATCCCCGTTATAAATTCATGTCATACAGGAGGTGGTCTTAGGGTTTATCCGGGGTTTGTTGGGGACGAACCGGTCTCGGTTTTACGAGATACAGGATCTACCGTTGTGGGAGTGCATAGGGACTGCATTCGGGATTCACAGCTTACAGGTGAGACTGTCCCGTGCATCCAATTTTCGGGGGCCATTGAGAAATTACCCATGGCAAGAATAGTGATAGATACACCTTTCCTTAGCGGGAAGTCGAAGCAGTCGTTGGTTGTTTTCCAGGTGCCCAGCTCATCATTGGGAATGTATCACGGGTAGTTTCCCCTTCCGATGAGAACGTGCAAGCATGGTCGCAATCGAAAGGTTTTGACTTTTGCGCCGCGGTCGAAACACGTCGACGGGTAGCTGATAAAGATAAGATTAGACTTTTGGCGACGCCAGCGGTCAACCTAGATATCACGCCAGAGCGCTTGGCGAGATTACAAAGGGAGGACCCATCATTAAACCCATGTTTTGAGGAGGCGCGAACGGAGAAAACGAGGAAATATAAAAACGGGTCATCTTCTTTTTTTGTCCAGGGGGGCATTCTGTTCCGTATGTACGTCACAGTGGCTTCCGTTCAAAAGCAGGTCGTCATGCCACGGCCGTTAATTGCTACAGTATTGCGTCTGGCCCATGATGTTCCATTAGCGGGTCATATGGGAAGTGCTAGAACCAAGGAGAGAGTTCTGAAAGATTTTTATTGGCCATCGATACATAGAGATGTACGGCTGTATTGTAAGACGTGCAGTGCGTGCCAAAAGACGACGCATAAGGGTCGTACACCCCAGACTCCTCTTCAAAAGATCCCCACGGTTTCGGAACCGTTTAAAAAGGTTTCGATAGACCTTGTTGATTTAAGAGAAAGATTATCTTCAGCGCGCACTATAGCAGAAGAAGCGTCTAGTATCGCTTCAGCAAGAGCAAAGAACTATAAAGATAGAGGGTCCAAACTGAGAAATTTTAAGCCAGGAGACAAGGTCCTATTGTTGTTACCTAAGGACCATAATAAGTTATTGATGACATGGAAAGGTCCTTATGTTATTGAGCGAGTTGTTTCAAAGGTAGATTACGCTATCCACATTGATGGAACGAGTAAGGTTTTCCATGTTAACATGCTGCAGAGATTTCATGAGAGACCAGAGTATCTGTATTCTCATACTAGTGTTGAAGGACATACCTAATGTCGTGTCATTCTTTGACGATATAGCATGCCATACGTCGACATGGTCTGATCATATTCAGACACTAACAGTAATTTTTCAACGATTACGTCATTTTGGGTTAACTGCTAAACCCGCAAAGATGGATTTGGCATGTCCAGAGATAATATTCTTAGGACATATTGTGGGTAGAGGTGTTCAGAGACCTGAAGTAACAAAAATTGACAAGTTAGTAGGGTTGCAAATCCCAAAAACAAAGAAACAAGTCAGAAGCTTAGTGGGAATTTTAAATTATTACAGAAAGTTCATTCCAAATTTTTCCTCCTTGTCATCTTCTCTTACTGACCTTACTAAGAAGGGACAACCCGATAAGGTCCAGTGGACGTCTGAATGTCAGACATCATTTGATAATTTGGTGACAGCATTATCATCGTCACCCATTCTGATATTACCCGATTTTCGATCTAATTTTATCCTCAGAACGGATGCGTCGGACTCTGGTGTCGGCGCTTGTCTTCTACAGGAGAAGAACGAATGTCTCCATCCTGTATGTTATGTCAGTAGGAAGTTATTGCAGAGAGAAAGAAAGTATTCTGTGATAGAGCGTGAGTGTCTTGCCATTGTCTGGTCCGTCCAGAAACTAGGACGTTATCTCATGGGACGAGAATTTTGTATCCAGACAGACCACAAGCCACTGACATTTTTGTCGAAGAATCGTTCGTCCAGCCCACGCTTGTCTAGATGGGCATTGGCTTTGCAGCCGTATACCTTCGTTATTCAACCAATTCCAGGAACCAGCAATCATATCGCCGACTACCTTAGTCGAGCCTAGGGGAAGATTTCAGGAGCCTATACATCGGAGGACAGGAACATTGACAGGATCTGTGTGAATGAGTCGACTTTAAAATATTGACATTATAAATATGATATGAAGAATGGTTGATAGGTTGATTGGCTTTTGATTCTGTATTAGATATTGTGTTTAGTTAGCTATTCATGATGTGACACATATATGCATATTGCAGGCCATATTGATCCCCATATTTTCCCCTGATTTCGGTATTTTATATACTAGGGGAACTGCTAGGTCAGTTTTTTTTAGTGTAGGTATTGCTCACGCTCACTCGTTGACAGTCATCTTGATGCGATTTGAAATTAATTGCATTAATTTTTTTGGGGTGGGGGATGATGTCACGAGTGGAGTGAGTGCAATTAAGGGGATTGCTACAGAGCGGGTGTAGAGTAAGAAGGGCTCACGGTAGACAAGTAAGTTAAGCGTGCTGTTGTGAGTAGTGGGAGGGTCTGAATGAGGCGAAAGCGCTGTATTACTATCACTGCAAGTTAGAAGGTCCTACGGAACGGACCTGTGAATAAGAGCCCATCGGGCGGACATAAGGGGAGCAGTCGAGAAGACTAGTGAGAGAGTCTTTCCAGTGATGACTGGTATGTAGAACGTTGATTGATTATTATGATTGATGTATTATATTATATTCGTCTATTACCATGATGTAAATAAGTATATGTGAGGAATGTGGAAGTCCTTGGTATTGGATATAGCAATGTGCGCCATGAGCGATAGATGAAAGTGAGTTCATGGATTTGTAGCGCGAGTGGGTAGTGTGTACTCCGATGGAGGTGTGTTACCGTAAGATGTGTGGTGAGTGAAAGGTGAACTAGTGTGTGTACGCTTCATGGGTTGTAAGGAGAGGTGGAGTGAATAGAAATGGTAGGGTATTATACCAATGTAATGTTATTCTTGTAGGTGTCGAGGACGGGCCGCAGAGCCACCTCGATGAGCACAGGGGATAGGCCAGCATAGGGCCGGAGGCCACACATAGGCCAGAAGTGAGGCTGTCAGTGCAGGACAGTAGAGGCACATAAAGTCGTGGCAGTCAGGCCACGGACAGGGACGTAGATATGAGCGTGAATGTGATAATGCACTATTGCCATGTTGAGGGACTAGTGAACTAATAATGTACTGGTGAAATGATAATGTCTATTGAAATGATAATGTGTTATTGCCCTGCTGAGGTGCTAGGGGAGTGCTAAGGTGTATGACAATAGGAAGGTGATATTGAGAGACTGCGGTGCCAGTGAATTACTAATGTGCTATTAAGACCCTGAGGGGAGAGGCTGAGGCCGAAGTGCCTTTAGGAGTAACTACCGGATTGTGGATCCGAGGGAGAGTGTGTGTGAGAATAAGGCCGTTGTACGGCAGTTCATTTCAATAATATAATGTATGTAATTGCGCTATTATCTGTATAATTATGTTTAATAAATGTGTGAGTCTGATGGGTTGTTTTGTTAAGTGTTAAACTTGTTTGTTCGTGATTGTCGTCCTGTCATAAACTATTACATCTCCCAGTCTGTTAGAGCTTTGTGTAATTTGCGAGTGGGTAGACACATACATAGGCCCAAAAAAGAAACATCCCTCACTCCTACCCACACACACCCAGATAATTATGGTCTCCAGAGAAGAAAACAGTGTCACTGTAAGGGAGTGCGGAGTGAGTGAAAACCATAGTTTCTATGCGTGATTGTAGTACTGTTAGTGAGTAACCGAATTGGGAAGTATGAAATCGTACAAGGTGGCCTCGCCCACGCTGTAGGGCCACGAACCCGCTCAATTCGTCCACGGTGGTCAATTGAATGTGGGGGGCCCAAACACAAGACGGGGAATTCTCGTATCGATCGCTTGGGGCGAATGACGTAGATTTGACGTCGCCGACCCAGGCACTGCAGCTGTCACGAAAGCCGCTCGGGTTTGGAAACATTCCAAGTCCACTTAACTGAGACATTTCTGAAAAGGGATTTAATGTAAAGCGGACAATATATTTTTACACGCTGGCGCAGTTTAGAGTCAGGAGTAAGCGGGTACTGGCGGGAATGTGGAATTTGCTTTTTACACTGTTGTATCTTAGAGATCTACACGTCACATAGTTTGACACCAAAATAGGGGCTTGGGAAAAAAAAAGGCGGTGGGGAAGAGAAAAGGATCAGCGATGTCATATGAATATGTTGCCGGGCAGGGGCACAGACAGACATGCTTTAACTTTGTGTGAAAGAAAGACGCCTAAAACATAACAAATGAAGTAAAAGTTAAAAGTCTAATGAAAAAGACAGTTCGTTGTTTCTCCCATCAACCGTCCCATCTGTACGCGGATTGCCTAGCATGCCAACCTTCACTTGGAACTAGTATAGAGATATGGGTCACTGTGGGCTTAAACATATGAGATTACCCTCGGTTTGGGAACGGAACGAAACGATAGGATTGTAAGACCAACATTTACAGCTAGTAAGATAAAGCAACAGTCATATTTTCACGACTCCTTTAAGTCTAGATCACTCAACTTCTCAGCATTAGGCCTCAGGTTTGCCGCAGGTTGCTTGAAATTCCTCCCATATGATGACAATCTCGCCCGGGCGATATATCCAAACTGAATATTATTGAGAAATAACACCAGGATGGATATTAGATATTTCTGCAAGAGACTTGCAATTAAGCGGCACTGGATTGATCTGTATTTGCCCCGTTCTTTGAGCTGTTTAGACGGGAAAGCTTTATAGCAATGCGACGGTCATCTAGAGAACGTAGTGTGTGGGAATTGAAGACAGTTGTATAAAAGTGATACGTCAAGTAAAACAAACTGTCTCTCTCTCACGCCAACCGTGACACTGGAATTTTCCATGCTGTGGAATAAAACCTAATTTGACGTCAGCTGCAAGATTGTCAAGGACTTTCTATGAATATTCATGACCTGGAGGTGTGAAATAAACATTGCATTAAAGAGTCAAGGACAGGACTTTTTTTTTTTTTTAAAGAGATACTTCACTGTGAATAAAATAAAAATTAATGACTCGTGTTGGTGAAACAACATTCGTTATGTACTCGACAAGTAATACAATTTTGTTTGCAATGATCACAGCGGGTATTAATTGGTACTCACTGGTGGAATGCAATATAGCCATACGACTTGGACTTGAAATGAGATGAACAAAATGAAGGAACATTTTCCTCTCCCCAACTCCCCACCCCAATTTCCTGTCCCCACCGTAATCCCTCTTTCCTTATGCAGGATTCGAATTTGAGTCTTTCCGTTTCCCAAGCTTGAAAGTGGACGCCTTGACCACTCAGACTGGGAAATGGCTTGACTACTCAGACTGGGAAATGGCTTGTCTACTCAGACTGGGAAACGCCTTGACCACTCAGACTGGGAAATGCCTTGACCACTCAGACTGGGAAATGCCTTGACCACTCAGACTGGGAAATGCCTTGACTACTCAGACTGGGAAATGCCTTGACCACTCAGACTGGGAAATGCCTTGACTACTCAGACTGGGAAACGCCTTGACTACTCAGACTGGGAAACGCCTTGACTACTCAGACTGGGAAATGCCTTGACCACTCAGACTGGGCATTTGTCGAGCTAAAATGAGGTGTATTCTGCAGATCTATCCCCTCCATACACGTTTGGTACTTTCTCACACGCATGTAATACAAATCCCTCATGCTGTTTCTAATGCCATCTTTGTCCAAGACAATTCAAAGCAATGCACACTTCTCTTTCTTTTTTTACGTTCAGCGAAGGAAAACACTGACGGAATGAATGAATGAATGATAGCGGAAGTGAGATCTCTCTCTATATATATACATGCACGAAGGAGCTAGAGAATAAAAAATAAAAATATAACAGGTTAATTTGATCCCATACTAGACAACCTGGCCACTGGATGTTTTATCCATCAATAAATGTTGACGGCGTTGGTGTCCTGTGAGATGTGTAATGGGGCAAATTACGGCAGGCGCATCCATTGTAGTTGTTATGTACTCTCTGTCTGTCTGCTAGTCTTTCTGTCTATCTAGTTGGTCTCTGTCTGTATCTGTCTGTCTGCCTGCCTGCCTGCCTGCCTCTTTGTCTGTCTGTCTGCCTTTGAGTGTCTCCCCCCGTCTCTCACTCTGTGTGTATATGCACATCTTTACCTTTCCCCTTCCCTCTCTCTCTATGCCGCTCTTTCAATCCGTTCCCTCCTTCTCTGTCTTTGCCTCCCTGTCTCCGTCTCTGTCTCTCTCTGTCTCTCTCTGTCTCTCTCCGTCTTTCTCACCCTGTGTTTTTAAGCAGGCCTTTCTCTAACCCTCTCTCTCTCTCTCTCCCCTTCATTCTCTTTGTATGCCTCTTTCTCTCTCTCCTCGTCCCACTCTCTCTTTCTATCTCTCTCTCCCCTTCATTCTCTTTGTATGCCTCTTTTTTTCTCTCCTCTTTCTCTCTCTTTTTTTCTTACTCTCTCTCTCTCTCTCACATACACACACATTACTCTCTCTCCCGTCCTCCCTCTCTAGCTAAGACTCTCTGCGTCCAACCACAGAATTCTCCATCCCGTACTTTCGTTTGAAAAAAACTCATCCTGGCTTATTTAAAATCACATTTTTCAGCACGGTCAGCATAAAACTTTGACATTGAATCATCGTCTTCTCACACACTCCGACTTTGGTTCTAAACCAGATGGGCAAACATTGTCATAGACACAAGCCTACTGTAAAACGAACGTGAACCACCTACACAAAACTTCGCCATGACTTTGGAAGGAAACTATTCATGAATGTGACAGCTGTTTGTTTGCTTTTCATTTGATAACGTATATACAGACAACTTTTTCCTCTTTAGCATAACATAATTGAGTGGGGGGGGGGGGGGTGGAGAGACTCATGTGTGTGTGTGGGGGGGGGGGGAGGGGGGGAATCAACGTTTTTTTCTTGGTTTTTTTTTTTGCTCTATGATCGGGTGGGGGGTGAAAAATGTTTTGCTCATGGACTTAAAAAAACTTGCACGTTGCCCTCTCGTACAGAGGGTCATTCTATTTGAAGAAACGGAAGGCACCTCGATGTCTGGACCTTTAAGAAAAACCAAACAACACCTACCACATTTGCGTCATCATAAACAACTGCAATAATTCTTTTCTGCATAAACTTATGGTGAAATAAACGGTTTTGACTGTATTGTCTATGTGTATCTCAGCGATCGCCCACGCTGTCTGGAGATGATGGAAAGTAATGTTTTTTATAAATAATCGGCTTCTTTCCATGGAATGAGCCCCCCCCCCTCCCTCCTCGGCGTCCTGTGCCGTGTCTGCCTGACATGCCATAACAAAGAACTGTATACGCCAGAAGACAAACTTTGACAGACAAATGCCCCCCCCCCCCACCCCACAGTGTCCTGTGCCGTGTCTGCCTGACATGCTATGAAAAAGAACTGTATACGCCAGAAGACAAACTTTGACAGACAAATGCCCCCCCCCCCCACCCCACAGTGTCCTGTGCCGTGTCTGCCTGACATGCTATGAAAAAGAACTGTATACGCCAGAAGACAAACTTTGACAGACAAATGCCCCCCCCCCCCACCCCACAGTGTCCTGTGCCGTGTCTGCCTGACATGCTATGAAAAAGAACTGTATACGCCAGAAGACAAACTTTGATAGACAAATGCCCCCCCACTCCACAGTGTCCTGTGCCGTGTCTGCCTGACATGCTATGAAAAAGAACTGTATACGCCAGAAGACAAACTTTGACAGACAAATGCCCCCCGCCCCCCACTCCACAGTGTCCTGTGCCGTGTCTGCCTGACATGCTATGAAAAAGAACTGTATACGCCAGAAGACAAACTTTGACAGACAAATGCCCCCCCCCCCCACTCCACAGTGTCCTGTGCTGTGTCTGCCTGACATGCTATGAAAAAGAACTGTATACGCCAGAAGACAAACTTTGATAGACAAATGCCCCCCCCCCCCACTCCACAGTGTCCTGTGCCGTGTCTGCCTGACATGCTATGAAAAAGAACTGTATACGCCAGAAGACAAACTTTGACAGGCAAATGCCCCCCCCCACTCCACAGTGTCCTGTGCCGTGTCTGCCTGACATGCTATGAAAAAGAACTGTATACGCCAGAAGACAAACTTTGACAGACAAATGCCCCCCCCCCCCCACCCCACAGTGTCCTGTGCCGTGTCTGCCTGACATGCTATGAAAAAGAACTGTATACGCCAGAAGACAAACTTTGACAGACAAATGCCCCCCCCCCCTCCCCCCCACCCCACAGTGTCCTCTGCCGTGTCTGCCTGACATGCTATGAAAAAGAACTGTATACGCCAGAAGACAAACTTTGACAGACAAATGCCCCCCCCCCCACTCCACAGTGTCCTGTGCTGTGTCTGCCTGACATGCTATGAAAAAGAACTGTATACGCCAGAAGACAAACTTTGATAGACAAATGCCCCCCCCCCCCACTCCACAGTGTCCTGTGCCGTGTCTGCCTGACATGCTATGAAAAAGAACTGTATACGCCAGAAGACAAACTTTGACAGGCAAATGCCCCCCCCCCACTCCACAGTGTCCTGTGCCGTGTCTGCCTGACATGCTATGAAAAAGAACTGTATACGCCAGAAGACAAACTTTGACAGACAAATGCCCCCCCCCCCCACCCCACAGTGTCCTGTGCCGTGTCTGCCTGACATGCTATGAAAAAGAACTGTATACGCCAGAAGACAAACTTTGACAGACAAATGCCCCCCCCCCTCCCCCCCACCCCACAGTGTCCTGTGCCGTGTCTGCCTGACATGCTATGAAAAAGAACTGTATACGCCAGAAGACAAACTTTGACAGACAAATGCAAATCGCTTTGCGCCTCTTTTTCTTCCTTGTTCACTTTCCATGTTCGGGTGACCAAATGAAGCCATTGATCGTAGGAAATTGTAGCCTAGACAGAAGGAAATCGCCCAGTCAGAGTTCCTAAAGGAATGGAAACATGGGATTGACATTAAGTCTGTTCATCATAATGACGTTGTTTCTCGGTATATTCTCTAGTTACAGCGTCGTGCCGCCGCCAATTCATCGTAGGGGATTTGCCCCCTATGGTAATCCTACCAAGCTACGGGAATCCTGTAAAAATCTGCGTCGGAATGACATAGGGTCGCACACATTTCAAGGCTCAAAACTGAATTGTCTAGGACTGTTTTCATTGAAACTGAATGATGTCCCTTTTTTTCGGTCTCAGAGGTTTGAGGATGAGAGTAAATCAAGTGTTTGTTAATGTGTGTGAGTGGGAGCATGATGAATTGATTTCATGTTAATCCTGTTCTTAATTTTAGTTCAGCATCTTAAGGCCTGTATACACTGGTAGGTTTTAGGAATAGAAAAAAGGAATGGGGGACTGTGTGGGAAGAACTCTCCTGGCTTTCCGTCTTTTGTTTTCCGATTTCCCCCCTTCGAAACGCTGTTTGTTTACACTGGTCCGTTTTCTGAATGAGAAACGATGTTTTGGTCATGTTTCGAAGAGGGAAATCGGAAAACAAAAGACGGAAAGCCAGGAGAGTTCTTCCCACACAGTCCCCCATTCCTTTTTTCTATTCCTAAAACCTACGAGTGTAAACATGTCTTCTGAACGCGTCATCTTTTGTTTGGATTTCAGCACTGTACAAGTTAATGACTACATTGATTGCATTACATTACATTGACAGATGTTAAAATGTGAATTTGATCTAAACTGGCGAATGCGGTGTTTCGCCGTGGAACAGCCGTACGGTCATCGTGTGTTCTCAAGGCTGATTGAACAGAAAAGATGCTGCCGGAATGATCAAGAGTGAGTAAAGAAAAAGGTCTGGCGGGGCTTGGGGCTATCCAATCTGGGCCTTTTTGAGTCGCCAATGAGGAGGAAAAGACATGAGGGAAATAAAAATAGTTTGGTAGGAATGCGTGGGAGGCAAGGCGAAGTGGGAGGGTGGCGTTGGGCGAGGAAGACACGAGGGGTCCGTGAGGGCTGGTTGCTGACGTGCGTAGGAAGAGAAATTGTTGTTGAGGTGGGGGGTCGATAGAAATGGGCGCGGGGGGGGGGGTGAAGATCAATATCAGAATCGAAAATATATCGAAATAAAGGAGATTATATCTCGGCTCGCACGTGTTTTGGTGAGGGTGTGAAACTGTGTGGCTGCTGTCTGTGTGTGTTTGATATAATGTGAGTTTAGAAGGGTTTGTATAATACTGACTTGTGTTTGAATAATGCGTGGGTGTGTAACTGTGTGTGCCCGCAAGTGTGTGCATGTGTGTGTGTGTTTGTGTATGTTTGTTTTCGTTCGTTTGTGGTTTGTTTTGTGAGCATTGTCATTGAGCTGAGAAGTTCCAGATCATTCCATCAACAACCGCTTTGTGGGTGGGAATGTTTTTGAAATGAGAGAAAGACAGAGGAAAAGAGGGTTGGGGGGGGGGTGGAGAGAATAAACGCAGTGTGAGAGAAAAGAGAGGTAGCGAGAGTGACAGGGAGAGGGTTGGGGGGTGGGGGTGGTACACACACACACACACACACACAAGGATAGGGAGAGAGAGAAAGAGAGAGAAAGACTCTGGGTTTAAGTTCAAATTTGGACATAGAAAGTCGACACAAAAACGGTCACATTGTACTAGGGAGAAGCAAGATGATAGAATGTAACAGAATGACAGGACTGAAGAAGGAGAGCCCACAAGTAGCGCCCACTAACCACCCACAAGAGAGATAGATAGATAGATAGATAGATAGATAGACAGATAGATAGATAGATAGATAGATAGATAGATAGATAGATAGATAGATAGATAGATAGATAGATAGATAGATAGATAGATAGATAGATAGATAGATAGATAACTAACCACCCATAAGAGAGATAGATAGATAGATAGATAGATAACTAACCACCCATAAGAGAGATAGATAGATAGATAGATAGATAGATAGATAGATAGATAGATAGATAGATAGATAGATAGATAGATAGATAGATAGATAACTAACCACCCATAAGAGAGATAGATAGATAGATAGATAGATAGATAGATAGATAGATAGATAGATAGATAGATAGATAACTAACCACCCATAAGATAGATAGATAGATAGATAGATAGATTGATAGATAGATAGATAGATAGATAGATAGATAGATAGATAGATAGCATTATGTACTCGTGTGGGAAAAGCGTGGTCGTACCTTGGGTACACCATGGGCCCGTCGTTGAGAGGTTCTAACCTTGCGTCACGACGTGGCTGCGTGAGCCTAAAGAGGATTGCGAAAGACAGCTCGCGTGTGTATGGGAGTGAGTTTGTCTCCTGCCTACTAGCTCCATCGCAATTCCATTGAGTCCTCCATTGAGATGTCAGCAAAATCGCTACGCCCTGGAAGGATGAATGGCCTTTCTGCGCCCATGCAATTTCGCTAAAAAACAAAATTAAAAGAAAAACCAACGTAACTGATATCCTCTCGTAATCTTAGACTTGACAAATTCTAAATGAGACGTGGCTTGTTTTCTGCAAAAGTGTGAACGTACAGAACGTACAATCTCTCCTTTGCTCCTAGCACAGGAAAGGCGTACGTGGAAAGGGGGAGGGGGGGGGTTGGGGGGGGGGGGTTATGTGAAGCGTAGGTATCCTTTTCTGTTATGTACAATAATTAATTAAACAGTCTGGTTTCATTTATTGTTTTTCTCCAAACAGGTTGTATGTAGGACTATCTAAAAATCAAATACAGCGCTATGTAACTAACGAAAACAGTCAAAGTCTGTGCAAAAATGTCTATTCAAAGGCTTGAACTTATGGTGAATATTGACCGTTTTAATGTCTCCAGGCTCGTACAAGGGAGTTTAGGTGGAGGAGTGGGGTGAGGTTAGGTGGAGGAGTGGGGTGAGGTTAGGTGGAGGAGTGGGGTGAGGTTAGGTGGAGGAGTGGGGTGAGGTTAGGTGGAGGAGTGGGGTGAGGTTAGGTGGAGGAGTGGGGTGAGGTTAGGTGGAGGAGTGGGGTGAGGTTAGGTGGAGGAGTGGGGTGAGGTTAGGTGGAGGAGTGGGGTGAGGTTAGGTGGAGGAGTGGGGTGAGGTTAGGTGGAGGAGTGGGGTGAGGTTAGGTGGAGGAGTGGGGTGAGGTTAGGTGGAGGAGTGGGGTGAGGTTAGGTGGAGGAGTGGGGTGAGGTTAGGTGGAGGAGTGGGGTGAGGTTAGGTGGAGGAGTGGGGTGAGGTTAGGTGGAGGAGTGGGGTGAGGTTAGGTGGAGGAGTGGGGTGAGGTTAGGTGGAGGAGTGGGGTGAGGTTAGGTGGAGGAGTGGGGTGAGGTTAGGTGGAGGAGTGGGGTGAGGTTAGGTGGAGGAGTGGGGTGAGGACAAACATACAAGAAAAGGGGGAGGAGGAGGTTGCTCAAATCGAGCACGTTGGGCTGGAGAGAAAGTGCTCGCCTCTCATGCCGGGAGTGCCGGTTTTTGTTTTTTTTTGGGGGGGGGGGGGGGTTCCTGTCCCTGTCCCATGGTAAGTAGGATCGAGCACCTAGTCTTCTCGGAGAAGAACGAAAAACTCGGAGGGCCCGTGCGCACGTTGTGCACATTACAGATACCTTGCCTTTGAAAATCGAAAAGAGCAGGCCGTACAAGGCCGCTGCCAGGGCAAAATTATAAGAAAATCAATCTCTACCACAAAAACACACAGAAACAAGAACCCACAAGAAAAGTGAGGTGTATATGCCAAGAGCAGCGAAACCTCCTAAAATAAAGACCTAAGACTAGAATCGAGAATTATTATGCCCTGACAGACAATATTTACCGACGTTGTTGGTTTTGAAATGATTGTAGAGATCACAGTGTCCTGGTGTTGCTTTGGATTAAAAATATACTCGGAGGATTATAAGATTATTGCGAAAGTGATAAGGCAACACCTGGCCTGTCTATCTATCTATCTATCTATCTATCTATCTATCTATCTATCTATCTGTCTGTCTCTCTGTGTGTCTGTCTGTCTATCTGTCTGTCCATCTGTCCATCCATCCATCCATCCATCCATCCATCCATCCATCCATCCATCCATCCATCCATCTATCTATCTATCTATCTATCTATCTATCTATCTATCTATCTATCTATCTATCTATCTATCTATCTATCTATCTATCTATCTATCTATCTATCTATCTATCTATCTATTTATCTATCTATCTGTGTCTGTCTGTCTGTCTGTTTACACATGTATATCTATCGTATTGTCTGCCTGTCCCAGACGCACACAGATAAACACACCGAGAGAACAATGGATTCACAGATCACTCACCTGCAGACACATTATATTCTGTGTTCAAGACTTCATTTTAGGAGGTTTCGCTGCTCCTGACATTTTCACTTCACTTTTTCCTGGTTTTAGTTTTAATTTCTTGTTCTTGTTCTAGTTTCTGTGTGTTTTTGTGCTAGGGATTAAATGTTGTTGTTGTTGTTGTTGTTGTTGTTGTTGTTGGTGGTGTTTAGAAGTTTTGCCCAGCCAGCGGCCTTGTTCAGCCTGCTCTTTTCGACTTTCAACTGCCAAGGTATCTTTAACGTGCACAACGTTACCCTGGCTCTCCGAGTCTTTCGTCCTTATTCGAGAAGACTAGGTGCTCGATCCTACCTACGATAGGATCAGGGCCATGAATTCCCCTCCTACCCCAACCCCTCCCCCCCAAAAAAAATTCCAACATGTCTGCACCGACCGGGGATCGAACCCGGTACCTTCGCTATGAGAGTGGCCGGAGCATCTGGCCTCTAGACCAATGTCTCCCCGCGCCCATAAGTATTACAGTCTGGAAGTTCTTTTGTTTCTCGGGGGCCTGAGGGGCAGAGGCCCCCCATTCTTGATTCTATCCTTGTTGTTGCTGGTTTCTTGATCTGTTTCTTATAACCACAATAATTATAATCTAGACAAGTTCTTTTAGTTTCTCGGGGCCCCCAGATCGCATCAGTTTGAAAGAAATGACCCCGCGCGCTGCCCAATAAGGAAGTCCAGTCTAAGTTTCCCTGATCGTCACATGAGTTACTCACCAAACCCCACACCCAATAATGACGAAGCAGCTGCTACCGTACAAAAAAGTGGTTGTACCAGGAAGAAGAGATCATGCATATTACGACCTTGTTGTGCATATTTCTTTCGCTCCAGTGAAGATATTGTCACATTAACTTTTTCGCCCTGGCCCAAAGTTACCGCCCTTTTCTGTTCTTTTTCCTTAGGTAGTTTTTTTTGGGGGGGGGGGGGGGGAGGGGGGTCTTTCCTGTATTGTTTGTTGTAGTGTTTGTTTGTTTTTGTGATTGTTGTCTATTTATCCATTTGGCTGGTTTAGTTAGTTAGTTAGTTAGTTACTTAGTCTTTCTCACATTTGTACTGTCTTTTATCTCTCTCTCTCTCTCTCTATCTCTCTCTCTCACACACACAAACACATACTCATACACACACTCTCTCACATGCACCTATTCTCTCTCACGTTCTCTCTCTCTCTCTCTCTCTCTCGCCTTGACTCTCTTTCTGCCTGTCTGTCTGTTTGTCTCTCTCCCTCTCTCTCTTTCTCTTTCTCTCTCTCGCAAACCTTGAAAGTAACACAACAAGATGCAGGGACTGAGGACAAGAAAGTTTTGCTAAGTTCGCTACGGCAAGGGAGAGACTAAAGTATCTCTTCTCTTAGAGCGAGTAACAGTTTTGTGTTAGATTATGTTAGAGACCGTTTTATATTGAGATGATGTAGGAAATACAAGCGCCAGGAGTACACACGTACTCAACGTATACTCCGCCAGTTCAGCTGTTCCCAGGGACGCATTATACACGCTCCAACAAAAGATTTGTGAAAAAATAAAATAAATAAACAATGAATGTCTTTCTTCCGCATAATAACGACATTCCTTTGTTGTGATTAACACAGGTAATAACGTATGTTTACATTATTGCAACATCATTCATTATGGATAATATGTCTATTATAATTATTAAAACACAAAAAAGGCGAAAAATAAAAACAACAACAACCTTTTGTTACCAATTCATTGGGAAATCACCTGACCGGGTCTTTGTGACATTTGACACGTAGCAGTGAAATATGGCTATGACTCAAACAGGCTATATTTAGTATACCGCGAAAGGAACCACAGAATAAGGAACTACCAGAAGCGAAAAAAGTCCCCTTTTCGTGACCAACAGGAAGTATGTCCACCGCCATTTTGGATGACATGCAAACTTTCACTTTACTTGATCGGCGGTAAACAATACCCGTTTATACACTTCCACTGTGAGTAAGAGCTTACAAACGGCTGTAAATAGTTTCAATCAATCCAAAAATATGAACAAACCACAGTAAAACAGATACCCACATTGTCTTTGGTGAAGACGGGCTCTTTCAATTCTTCTTACCGCCGTGACCTAGTTTCGCGATTTGGTGGACGTGAGATCTCTCTGTACATTGTATACATACTCTCTGATGTTACATTAAACATCGTTGCGCATGTGCCTAGTTACGAACAATTGATCTCAGAAACACTGGCGCAGGGTAGTCAAAATTGATGACGTATTCTCCCCTTGTGTCGTTTCTGGTAGTAGGCCTATCCCTATTTGTGAAAAGCTGAACCATAGGGGAGCAATCAGCGACATAAAGCAAACTCAAAAAATTATTTCACCACCATGGAGCCTCCAAGTGTAAAAAAGAAGTTCCTGCAGAATGAAAGGACGGCATCTTCAACATTTCATGTAAATCTGAACTGTCCGAGCCAGTTTTTTTGCGAGCACACAAACGTGCACACATTCGCTTCGTTAATATAGATGAGAGGCCGAAACAATGATTACTTCAGGCCAAAAGGAATCAAACGCCTGGTTGGCGAGACTCTGAGTTAACGGTTCTACCAGTCAAGCCATGGCCCGGTCAGCAGAAATGCTCGTCGAAATTCAAATAAAATTAAAGGCTGTCACAAACTCTTCTCCGATTTGTCGTGAACTCTTGGTGTAACGCGCGGAACAATAGGTCATGAACAGTTTTTGTCTAGCCAAGCGGGCCATCCCTCCCTCCCTGCCCCGACCCTCCCCCTGCTCGACTACACCTGGTGGGGCAGTAGTACAGGTAGGTAAACATTACGGGATGCTCAGAGGAGCTGGTTCAATTATTGGTCAGTCTGTTTGCGTCATTGGTCACTGTCATGGGTCGACTAATTTATTATAGTCCAGGGTTCACGCAATTGTAATTCCTTTTTGTGTATTGATGTAATCATCACACCTAGATCTATATATATTTATGCAGTCGAATTTATTTCAATAGAGATTACGGCCCAACAGGCCTGACTAAACTTATACACTATTGTTATTCCATTATTTACTTGTGTGTTTGGTAGTGGTTGTCCCAGTGTGAGCTAGACCTCTCGAGCAGAGATCTATATCCCCAGGGAACTAATAACACATAACTCAGCTCGTGACAGTCACTTGCCGCACTAACATAGGCTGTCTGTACGGGAGTGTTCATGTGGATGTTCTATCTATCTATCTATCTATCTATCTGTCTGTCTGTCTGTCTGTCTGTCTGTCTGTCTGTCTGTCTGTCTATCTATCTATCTATCTATCTATCTATCTATCTATCCCTTCTCTCTCTCTGTCTCTGTCTTTGTCTCTCTCCCTCTCCTTCCCTCTGCTTGTCACCCCCTTCCCCAAATAACTTTCTTACCCCCTGATATCTGATCTTGTGATGCAAGACAAGACAAGACAAGACAAAACAAACATAAAAGTATGTCTGTTGACCCCCCAGAGTGGGGAACAGGATCCGGGAACTCGAGACGTAATATGTCTAGTCTTCATGTTACGTCCAGTCACCCCCCCCCCTTCCCCCCGGGCTCCACAAGTACAGCTTTGTTATTGTACTTGTAAAATCGTTCACAACTAGCGCTACTGAGACCCACCACCTATCTACCGTGTCCATCTCATTTGACATCTGGTCGACCTCAAGCTACCATCAGTTGTCCTATTTGCCCGTAATCCGGTCATATTAATCCACAAGTGGTTTCGCAGTACTCCAGATTGTTTGCCAGAATGCTAGAATCTTATCTATCTACGACTCCAAAATAATTTTGCTTATTCGTTGTCATAATGGCTGTTTTGTTACAGAGAAATATAACTATTGTAAGCCACAGGACTTAGGGCTCACTGCTCACACTCTTTCATACTTTCAGTCTATACTAGTCTTGTCCACAGTACCCGCTCCGCTCCGCTATTTTTACGGCAAATGACGCATGAAACTCCATCTTTGTCTCTATAGCGGTGAGGAGCGGAGCCGGACGGATGCTGTGGACAAAATAATTATACAGAGGCAGAGTGTTTTACTTTTTCGTACGTCATTTCCCTAAAGTCGCCGAGCGGGGCGAATGCTTGGACAAGACCTCTAATTTGTTTGACTATTCGTTTGAAATATCAATGAAACCACAGCTTTGAGTATTCATTTATTCCCAACAAGTATTATTGTAACTCTCTCATTTCAAGTATGATAATAAGTTATCACTTTACTTTCATAAACGACAGAATTTGCCTTTATGTAAATGTTCCCATTATAGCCGCGTGAGGGCAAACATTGGGTGACAAGGGCGATAATAATGTCAGGTACCAGGTTTTGAAATTTATGTCAGATGACGTCACACTCTGATGCGATAAGATATCAGAGGGCAGATGGGTTATCTACGCTTGTTCAGATCTGGAGCAAAGATAACCAACTTGGGTATTAAAGACCTTTAGTGAACTTGAGAAATGCTGTCTTTTGTGTTGGACCATGACGTACAGTACAGACAATGTGGTTGTTGTGTTGATAAATCAGACCAGTGGTTCTCAACCTTTTTCAGGCAATGACCCTTTTAGGCTCCAAATTTTCCTCCATTGCCCCCTCCCTCCTCTCTCCCCCCTTCTCCCCCTCCCCCCAAATCCATACTCAAACCCCACTAAATATATTTCACAAGAAGCCACGGACTACCCAAAAATGATGATGTTAAGTTTCTCAAAGCTTTACTCATGACAATACGCGTGTTGATTATTCATTATAACCAGAAAACATTCTCTGTCAAATCCACTAAAAATAAAAATAAAAAAACACCCGTTTCTGTTCACAAAACCACATCTGCGGGTCAAATCTTCCTCCAATCATGTTTTCCTCCCCCCTCCCCCCCCTCCCCCCTCCCCCCCCCCCACATATCGCACCCCCCCCCCTTGTCGCCCTTTTCGTCGTTATCGCCCACTGGATATCAACCCCCCCCCCCCCCCCTTTCGGCCGATATCGCCCACGTTGAAAATCAATGAATTAGACCATGAAATAAAGTTGATCAAATAAATCTTTTTGTTTTATACAAGCAGTCCAGTCCAGTCCAGTCCAGTCCAGTCCAGTCCAGTCCAGTCCAGTCCAGCCTACGTCCAAAAAAGCTAAAAAAAAAACAACAAAAAAAACACAACAGTTTGATTCACATTTACACGTCGTCATGATGTAACACTGCACCGAGAAGTGTAGTTCAACTCCCAAACATTGCTAGTTACTGCCACGTTCAGGGAACGGGAATAGATAAAGGAAGAAATGTGGAGCAAATGAACAATGAACAGTTCCCCACGACTTCGACACGGACAGGAAATGTTCGATTATAAAACACGTCGAGGAAAAGGTAGGACTAAACTTCGAAAATTGTCCCCACTATATGTACTCACGCTTCATTCGTCCATCGCAAAGTGCAGTTTTCACTATGAAATTAGGTGGACATCGCCTGTTTGCAGGTTCTGTAGTTGCCTCCGGTGTAAGTTTTGCAACTCGCTCTTATTTAAGTAGACATTGACATTAAACGAGGGATCTCTTGACCCTGACTTTGAGTCAGAATTGAGCGGGTTACGCCAATGAAACTTTCAGTGGTCTCCCATTTTAAACCTTTTAATGCCGGTACGTAAAGTGACTTGTCCAAACATTTCCGAAATGGGCGAAACTGAAATAAATACAAACCAAACATAACAAATTATTTAGCACATAAAGTTTTTGTTTATAAATTAGCAAGAATTACGCCCAACAGAGTACAGGGCACAAAGGGACATCTTTCAACTACAATTCAATACAATGGGTAACAATATCTGTTAAGGCAAAATGCACTTCTATGATAAAGTACGTCTTGCTGAGACGCAACAAATTCCATTTCCAAAATACCGTCACGCTGTGTTTTCATATGCACGGAAACTGAAACCGAAACGGCGACGGAAACGTCAAAAACCTTCCAAGCAGTGAAATACAAAACGAATATTTTCATGCATACGGACACGCTGTTTCCGTGCAGGTGGAAACACTCTTTGTATTTACTATTTGATGGATTTTTTGCCGTTTCCGTTTCCGTTTCCGCACACATGAAAACACGGCTTTGGTGTTGTTAAAAGGAAGGTAGAAAAACTAGGATAACTACAATAAGAGATTTCTTTACAATTGCTCAAATCAATATACAGATCGTTAGCAGATCGTAGCAGATCGTTATAAATACTCTGGTTTTGCTTGTTTGTTTTTGTGTTTGTTTAATGCCATGGTTGTTGTTATTGTTTGTTTTGTCCACTTTCTAGTGATAACTTGAGATTACATGGAAATGGATTTTCTCAGTGCAAAAACACGAGAACCGCTGGCCATTTGGCCCAATACAGACCAGATCCTGTTATCAACAATAACATGATGTTTATTCACCGCTGAGGTTAAGATACTTTCAGATCTAAGTCACGCCAGAATACATGTTGGATTGATAAAGAGAAAACTAGATCTAAGTCAAGAAGTGTCACGATTCCGACTGATGTTTTTTCATTAAGGCGATTTTGAATTGGGAAAAAAATTATTCAAATATTGTGCCGAATCTGAAAGAAGATCGTGCGTTGTGAAACTTTTTTTTTTTTTTCGCAAGCTTTTCAAAAGGCAACAGATCCTGTAATATCTTTACCCTACATGACCTGTCAGAAAACGGATGTACGGGGACCCCGTTGCAGTGTACTAAAATCTTGTAGATTCTGCATAACCCGGGTTCAACACCCGGAATTAAGGCAGAGATTTGGTTCATCCACCCGTCTTTCAACCAAGAGGTCTTTGACATGAACTGGAGCCGCTCCTACATTGGAAGGAGGGTGGTTGAAAAAAAAAATGTCGAAGGAGGGAATGTATGCATTCCAGATAAAATGTGCAGAAAAAAAAACTTCCACTTGCAGCCAATCCGTCACGGAGATGAAGCGTAAGAAAAGAAAGAGAGAGGGGGGGGGGGGGGGGTGAATTTTGAAGCATGTTGTGGTTATTCAAAGTTGAAGGTCGAAACTGGGCAACTCCTATAATCAGAACGTGCGAACTGAAATAAAGCAACTATAAAGGCTAGCTTAAATTTAAGATTAAAATAATATTATTTTATTATCATAAAATACGAATACATTTTATCACCATAGACGCTAATATGTTACACCAAGGGGTAAGCTATTTATTAACTGGTTTGGATCGGCAGGTCCAAAAGAACCATTATACTGACCAACATTAAAAACAATAAAAGAAAAAAACAAACAAACAAACAAAAAACAAGAGAAAAAGAGAGAGGGTGGACAATCATGAATAAACAGTTCTCAATCATGAATAAACAGTTCTCAATCATGAATAAACCGTTCTCATCCTAAAATGGTGGCACTCCAAGATAAGGCCATGTTGCTTACTTCGCCTGTCCTTGGAATTGAAGTTTGGCATGCTAGAAAGTTCAACGAAACCAAAAGGAAACTACAGATGGATGAACAGACGAAAAATGCATTTCAACTAATGCAAGAAACAAGGATTCCAGATGGTCAGTGCAGCACTGGGTAGCTTTAAGTTAGGAAATCTCAACATTTCGCTAGTTTAACTATAGAAATAACCTGCAGGATTTTTCAAAACATGGAACCGAACAAGAAACAAAAAAATGAAGTTTGTGGAGCAAGCCACGAATACCCAGAATTTACTTTAAATATAATTTTCATTCCCTAATCTTAGTAAGACATTTGATATGAAAGAAGCGTAAAGCGACACTGATAACATGGAAGTGAAAAAAAATCTAATTCAAAAGGTAAATTTCAGTTGGCTGAGTGGGTGAGAGTGTTCAGTTGCCCATTCTGATGGAATTGATCAAATCTTTCACCTCTCTGTACTGAAAGGCCCATCGCTGAGCTGAGTGTATCACTATGCTTTTATCACTGAGATAGGACAGTTTTATCTGAGTAGATAACAAGGAGGAGGTTGTTGTGAACTGATACAAAATATGGGAAGAAAGGAAGAAAGGTGTTGGGAAGTCTGCTAATGACGATATTAGGGGTGATGGTAGTGATGATGATGATGGTTGATGGTGATGGTAGTGGTGATGGTGATGGCAGTGATGGTGACCATGGTGATGGTGATGGTAGTGATGATGGTGATGGTAGTGATGATGGTGATGGTAGTGATGATGGTGATGGTAGTGGTGATGGTGATGGTAGTGATGATGGTGATGGTAGTGATGATGGTGATGGTAGTGATGATGATGATCGTTGATGGTGATGGTAGTGGTGATGGTGATGGTAGTGATGAAAGCGATTATGGTGATGGTAGTGGTGATGGTGATGGTAGTGATGATGGTGATGGTAGGGATGATGATGATGGTTGATGGTGATGGTAGTGGTGATGGTGATGGCAGTGATGGTAGTGGTGATGGTAGTGATGATGGTGATGGTAGTGGTGATGGTGATGGTAGTAGTGATGGTGATGGTAGTGATGATGGTGATGGTGATGGTGATGGTAGTGGTGATGGTGATGGCAGTGATGATGGTGATGGTAGTGATGATGATGATTGTTGATGGTGATGGTGATGGTAGTGATGGTGATGGTAGTGATGGTGATGATGATGGTAGTGATGATGATGATGGTTGATGGTGATGGTAGTGGTGATGGTAGTGATGATGGTGATGGTAGTGATGATGATGATGGTTGCTAGTGATGGTAGTGGTGATAGTGATGGTAGTGATGATGGTGATGGTTGATGGTGATGGTAGTGGTGATGCTAATGGTAGTGATGATGTTGATGATGATGATGATGACTGTAGTGATGACAATGCTGACGATGACCGTAATGATGATGATGACGATGGTGATGATGACTGCAGTGTGATCATGATGATGATGATGACGGTGATGAAAATACTATTCTCATCCTATTTATTTGATGTTTCCAACTACTATAGTGATTTCATTTAACTGTGGACATTATCTATGTTTACGTATACACATACTCTGACACAGTATTGAATCACTAGTATCATTGTAGTCACCAACAGTGATGACCTGACTTTGTTCCAACGTATTGATCAGCGGATGAGCTGGCAAGAGTATCTGCCCTGTAAGCGGAAGGTCCTAAGTTCGATCTTAGAATGGCCTCCAATTTCATATTTACAACCGCTTGAGAGTTGTAGTTATTTATTGTTGTTGTTGTTGTTGTACTCTTAACAACGGAATATGGATGAGATAATTCTAGTGATTAGGTTGAAAATAGAAATGATAATAATGGTGTACGGTATCCGAAAATGCTTAGACTAAAACATTTGCTGTACTCAGATTCACTTTGCCTTGGAGAGATTTTGTGGGGGCCTGTTGTTTAAAGGGGTACATCAGTGATGTCCTTACTTGAACAGCTGTCATTTTGTAAATAGTTGAATTGTCAGAAGGGCCAGAAATATCAGTTTCTACAACGGTTTCTTCAGATTTTCATAATCATCATTTAGCTTCCAGGCAAAGCCTACCAGTTTCAATCTCCTCTATTTTGCGGCCCTTTCTAAAAGTAACCATTTTAAGTTACATCTACACTTCTTCTGGAAGTTTGAATCATTCCGGCGCTGTCAGACGCCACATTACACATAAGGCCCTAAGCATCTTTCCTCAGCCGCCTCTGTCCTGTGCTGCCATAATTTATGTAGCATTTCCATGGATTCCAGTCCTACAGATCTTGCGTCTCTCAATAGCGTTCTTTTCAATGTTTCTTTCACTTGGTGTTGACACAATGATAGCTGATTACGTGGGGACATCTAGTACGTATGTTGTTTATAAACACCATTAGGACCTAGGACCTACAATAGTGTAAGTATCATGAGGCTGTCCTTCTGAAGTCATTCAGAGATAAACTTTTTAGGCATAGCATAAAGAATAGAAATGTCATATGGCGAGCGTGACCTGTTGGTACAGCTGATAATGAGGAAATCATGAGTCTGTGGTCATGTGTGGTCATGTGTGGTCATGTGACAAATCCAGGTAACTTATCGCACATATCATGTGGCACACATGACACTTGTGTAACCCTGACGTTCCGTATTTGGAACACTTTATCTGATAACCAATGTTTTATTTGATCTTTAATTTCAGTGGATCAATAAACAGGTTTTTTTTTCTTGATAAATATTTATTGGTATGGACATTCTATAGCAATTCTTCATCTTCTTCTTCCTCTTCTTCTTTTTCATCATCTTCTCAACATCATTATACTACCATCATCATCATCATCATCATCATCACTACTGCATTCATTTGACTATTTTCAAATCAGTTTTTAGTAGAAATGTGGCTAAACAAACACCAACAACCAAACTCAGTTGTATGTCACAAAGCCCCTCCTTAGGAACAAACAACAGTAACAACACGAAAAATTCCTAAATAATTAAAAATGAAAGAAATGAACTAGATTTCGGACTTCAAGACCTTCGTCGTGTCTAAGAAAAGAAAAAACGAAAATTATCAAAAACAAACAAACAAACAAACAAAATGAAAGAAATAACTAGATTTCGGACTGCGAGTCCTTTCTCATATCAAAGGGAAAAATGGTTACAAGTAACAGAAAACCTGAACGTGGAGAAAAGGATCCCAGGAACTGCTATAACTAGATGTGGCCGGTGTTGGCTCTCTCGTCCTCTAAAGATGCAAGTTTCAGAAAGTTTGGACAAGGCTGGTGATCACCGAAGGGTTAATTAATATGTTGTTTCACGTCACTCGACTTACCTGTCCGATCCATCTGGAACCAATCTCTATGTTAAGGTCAGGCTGTTACTGGACAGAGAATTCAATCTGTCAAAGTGATTACGTGGGAGTGAAATTGAATATCCATCAACTTTTATGTCGACCCTAAACATGTTTGAAATGTAGATTTTTGTCTGGCCAAGCATTTTTTTAGCTGAATAATAATAATAACGGCATTTCAATCCATAATTTGAGCCCCCTGTAATATTGCCTTTTCCACCATCTGATCTTATATGAATATTATAACACTTGTCAGCGGTCCTCAAACTGTTGCAGCAAAAAGACATATTATTATTTAACAAGGTCACGAGTCCTCAGAGGCTGTAAATTGTTAGGGGGGCGATTGTATTTTGTATGGTAAGCTATAGACTAGATAGGCGGTGCACACAACGCAATATTTTCTCTGTTTGGTTTTGTGATTAGTCTACCGTCCCCTACCAGCAGGATCCTTTCTGAGAACCCCGAGACAAGACACAACCCTAGAATGTTCAGGAGCAGTGCCGTTAACACCCAATTTCTAGGGATTTTCTCTAATGCAAAACTACCAGCTGTCCCTTATTTTGTGTTTAGGTCTTTATTTGGGAGGTTTCACTGCTCTCTTGACATCCACAGCTTACTTTTCTTGTTCTTGTTTCTGTGTGTTTTTGTGCTAGGGATGAGGTTTTTTTTAGAATTTTTGCCAGGGCAATGACCTTGCTCATCCTGCTCTTCTTGAATTTCAACTGCCAAGGAATCTTTAATGTGTGCAGCGTGCACAGGGGCCCTCCGAGTTTTTCGTCCTTATCCGAGAAGTCTAGGTGCTCAACCCTACCCATTGGTCACACAATGACTGTAATCTATGTGTTTTAATAAAACTAGTCAACCCATGCAAAAGTATCTCGCAAGAGAGACGTAGAACCCGGATATTGCAGCAACAAAATTTCCTGTCCTACTTTCTAATTCCACTCAACGAAGACGAGTCGCTCTTTTGCGGCCCAAATAGAAAAGACAAATAAAAAATGTGAATAAATAATATTAAAGACTAGCATTTGTCTAAAATGGATGTTTTCTTAATTCACCGTCAAAAATTGTAGCAATACACAAAGACTCGTAATTTTTTTGTGCCATATCCACGAAGTCTTAGGTGCTTGCATGTTCATCCTCTGGCTCCATTGAGGCAAGATGTGTTGTGTATACTGTCATCACGATCTAGCGCTTCACTGGACTGGCCTTAATCCTCAAAACTGGCAGGAATTTCTTTTTTCTCAAAACAAAATATTTCTCATGTCCTGCGCTGTCTCCTAAATACAGGACACTACTAAACAATAAGGGACAGTTGGTCTAGGGGCAAAGTGCTCGCTTCTCGTGTCGAAGGTACAGGGTTCCATCACCGATCAGTCATGTTGGATCTTTTTTTTTGGGGGGGGGGGGAGGGGGGGGAGAACCCTGTCCCTGATCCTATTTTAGGTAGGATCGAGCATCTGGTCTTCTCGGATAAGGACACAAAACTCGGAGGCCCCGTGTGTACGTTGCGCACATTAAAGATACCTCGGCAGCTGAAAGTCGAGAGGAGCAGGCCTGTCAAAGACCGCTGCCCAGGCAAAACTCTAAAAAAAACTTACCTCACTACAAAGACACACAGAAACAAGAACAGGAAGTATGAAAGCAAGAAAAGTGAGGTGTAAGTGCCTACGGCAGCGAACCTCCTGAAATGAAGACCTGAGCACACATTGTGTGATCCGTCAAGTGTGTGACAGTGTCTTAGAGTTTGTATTTTTTATATTTTGAATACTTCTTTAATCCCATGTGGGAAATTTACCGTAGTGTCATTGTGGCCCAGTTATAACTGGAGCAGACACGTCGTCGCCACAGTGCAGCGCCGGTTGGGGGGGGGGGTGGGGGTGGGGGGGGGGGGTAGGGGTAAATTTTACCTGTTCGGCCTACACTTCTCGATTTCCAACTGCCAAGTTATCTTTAACGAGCGCAACGTGCACACCCGCCATCCCGAAGTGTTCGTCCTTATAATTATGTGATCTTCTTCCCAGGCCTTTATTTGACATGAGTATAGACATCTCTTTAGATGCCCCTGACTAAACTGTTGTTTAGTGGGCAGACCCAGAAATGTCTCTAGTGGCACAGCAGTTTTGTAGAACCTTTGCGAAACCGTGGAACAAGGCTCGCGGAACCTACCCGGGGAACATCATAGGTTCTTGCTAACGTCATAGTTTAAAGGCATGTTCTGTAATTATAATGAGCCACAAGGCCAGGTCACACCGTTCCACTCGTGTTTGTCATGTCAGTATCAGAGATATCATGTCCTGACGGTTTTATCATTTACTCACTCTCGTCTCTTATTTGGAAAAAGTCCACTATTAACCCTGACGTGCAAATTTTACGACGATAGCAGATATTCGTTAACTAGTGCGTTCAAAAACTTACGGTCGGTCAATTTCTTTAATAGCTTCGGCTTGCCTTGATGAATCGGGGCCGAATTTTGCATAGCCCGCTGTTTCAATTTGTCTTAACTAAGACTTATTTGTTTGGCATTCCTAGAGGTTGAAATAAATATTTTTTCTTCATAAAATTATTTTAAAAACTTGTCCGACACCAGATGGTGAACATAGAGGTTGTTTACAGTACTAGCAAATGTGCACGGTTGACATGCAGTTTTCGTCAATGCAAAGGTGCATGTTTTGGATAAGTGAACCAAAAATTGTTTATTATTACCTTTGCTGCACTGATGTCCCCAGGCTGGAGGCTGGCTTGTTACACAGATATCCGTGTGTGGAAAGACATTGTACTTGGTACAAACCAAACACGACGGGGGCACTTCATATTCATTTTGATTTCGTCCAGAAACCGCTTCTGATTTTCAATTCTGTGCTAAAACTGCAAATTTGCCTGAATTGGTTCACTACATAACGCAAGACAATCTTTTTTTCAAACTATGTACAGGCCACCCCAGCTGTGTGTGTGTGGGATTGATGCCAAAGAAATTGTGATACCTCAATCTGGGGGTGAAAGGGGGGGGGGGGGGAGGCGTGTTGTGGGGGAGGGGAGAGGTGGGGATGGAGAAAAATCTTTTCATAATTATTTTTCGGATGACGTAAGTTCACCAATAGAATCAAATACCAAAGAATGCGGTAGTTGTTATACTGTCAATATTATTATTATTGCAATTGAGGCTGAGAGGCGCCGTCTTTACATAGCACATACCGCTGGCATACTGGCTTTGCAGTGCTTAGACAGCTGGATCCGGTTTGTGAAGGCCGAGATTCGAATATCTCCCGGGTGTAATGTCACTTAAACTTTTGAGGCTGTTTTGATCTATCGGGGACTTTGGCTTGGTCTCTGATGGTCAGAGTAATAACAAGACATTGTGTTGAAAAGGGGGCATCGATACACCACAAGAACAACAAATACACGGCAGGCGACAATTCAGCTTCAATACAGAAGTGAAGTGATGATGTCATGGGCTCATGTTTTTGCGAAAATGAAGGATGGGAGGCAGACAATTAGCCACACAAAGCAAACTAAAAAAAAAACAGCCTCTCCACTAATTCAAGTCTACAAAGCTAAAAAAACAACATTCTGCGGGTCGAAGGGGAGGCACATGTAAAATGTCAAGCAAATTTGAGGTGGGTGAGCGGTGGTAGCTCCCGTTGAAAATAGGGTGAGTGTTTTTATTATATAAGATGAAGCCGATGAAGCCGATCAACGCGACTCACCAACACAGAAACTGAACGTCAACATCACAGTGGACACTACTCAGACTTTTTCTTTCATCTGTAACCACTGCGATTTCCAGCACCCACTATTTGCAAAGACTGAGAGACACATTCAATATCTCGAAATTTCTTTGCAAAGAAGGGCGGTGGTGAATATGATATAATTTGAACTTGACACACGAGCTACGTCTCATAATCATAGAATAGACAGGGTTCTTTCTCTCTTCTACACAATTCCCAAATGTTGCATGACAGAAAACAAACGAATTAACAAACAACAAACGTTTTAGCTCAACATAATGTTCAAAATATTACTTACAAGCTGAATAGCCCGGTCTAACAGAAATAATTAAGCTTTACTTGGCAGCTTGATTCGCATCATATTTTAGAACAAAAATTTAGCACTTAAACATTTACTCTTCATTGATACTTGCACGCCCGCAATCACGAAAACAGAAGCCAAGCCATCAAAATATCAAAGAGACTGCTAAATCTGGACACTTCTCAGTGACACAATTCTTCATTTCCCTCCGACCAATGACTCATGGCCATGAAAAACCATAACACGACGTCCCGCCACTCGGGCGGAAATATTGCACAAATCAAATTTTCTAAAAGTGCAACGCTTTGGTTTAACCCAGTTTCAAAGCTGTCGTGTCGAACTTGAGTAATTTGAACGCTTCATGTCAAATTTGAAAACTGTAAGTGTTGGCTGCAGCTGCTGAGAAAAGTCCTTAATTGCTTTCCAAATCCTCATTCTTAAGTATGGATTTCACATAGATCTAATCCCCCCCTCACTAAACACTTTTTCCATTTAGTGTACCCAGTAAATGCAGACAGAACCCAAACCCATTGGCCAACTTGCCTATAATGCTCAGGCATGGAGAGTGGAATAAGAATGTTTAAACTGAAGGAAAGAAACATTTTTTAAACTTTAAAGAAAACACTTTTTTTTTCTTTCACAAACCATAGGAAATCCACGATCTCATCGTCACTCACAAGGTAATAAATTATGTACGCTGGTAAAAGCCGCTGTGATTAGTTCAGAATGAATGGTTTTGATCTAGGTCAATAGTGGATGAAAAGAAAAAGGATTAGAAAAATGCCTTCGGATTGATTGAAGGGCAATTTTTATGGTTATTGTTATGATTTTATTGCTTGCCAAGTTGATGTGCTTTCTTTAATGGTGGGTAAATATTTTAGATACTGACAGCTCTAGGGTTCGAAAATACATTTTTAAGAACATTTTCAGACAAGACGATGTTGTTCTAGGTACAAAAAGTCGTCACTGCTCTACAATAATGGCGTATGTCAGACTTACGCCATAAGGCAACTGAGGGTTCATTGCTTTCCCGAGCTTGGGCTTAGATAATATTATAGAAAAAGAGGTGCCCCAATAAAAAAAAATTAAAAAAAAAAAATACCGTAATAATCAAATAGAATCATAATGGCATAAGTCACCAAGTGACAGGATAAGAAATCGTGTTTTTTTATTTGTTAATGACTCGAAAGTGCCAAATAATGACTTATGCCATTAGTGTGGAGTAGTGACAAAGTGCCACCCAATCAAAATATGACCAACATGCCCGGAATGTTACACAATGGGCTTTTTTGTCAATTGTCAAATTGTTGCAAATCAAAAGGTACTGGAAAGCTATTGCAATGACCCAATTTAGCCGTTTGTGGAAACATCAGCCAGAAAGCTGTCTTCCACTTCATAATCATTAATGTCGAACATCGAGGGCGCCTGAATTTTTTTTATAAAAATGCTCATAAAAATCACATTAACTTAACTTATTTAAAGTAACCACAGCAAACACCTTCATTTTATCTCAATAGCTTGTGCTTAGCGCGTGGTGCGGTAAAACAATCGACTGCTCAGATAATAGACATCTGGAGCTTGGCCAACTGGATTTAAAAAAAAAAACTGCATACAACTGGTTCAACCAAGCAGATACAGAATGTAGATAAGGTCAAGAACTGGATGAACTTTTAAACTCTTTTCAAAACCCTCTGGTTTGACCTGCATTAGGCAGGGTGATGTCATGTTTTACGAGGCGTAACGTCACGGTTGTAGTAGGCCGTGGCTACCTGTTGCATGACTGCACAGTCACTCAGGCAGGCAGCCATTAAAATTTTGGTGACGTGCACAGCTCGCTCCAGTGAAAACAGCTTTCTGCGGTGGCGTCTGTTCCGTGGTGCACTTTCAATGCAGCCTTTTGTGCACCTTTTACAGAACACCCGGATTAGTTTAAATGCATTTTCTTAACCAGTTTTTAGTGAATACAAATGTCTGCAAATGTGGGACATCTCTCCCCCCCCCCCCCCCCAAAAGGTATGATGTAATTTTTTGTTTTATGTAAGCACCATTTTTGCTGTAACCTGAGGCAAGGATTTGTCTGACTTTGCACTCTCCACCCAGAAGGCAGAATCACTTCTTTCTTCCACTTTACAACCTCCCTCATTGTTATCAGCATTAGAACTGTCTCGTAAAAGGCACTTTTGATGGTAAATAAATGGATACTAGCTGACCGAGGCGAAGAGGAGGGAAAGAGTGGTTGAAGTGCTGGATTTAGTTGGAACAAATTCAGAGATTAAACTGCTTCTTCACGCTGCAGTGACTTTTCATTCCTGGAAAAACCTGAAATAATTGCAGCAATTCTGAAAAACCGATTTGCGCAATAACTGTTGAAAGTCCATTCAAGTATTACTGGGTAATACCCAAAGGTGCTTCGAGTGTCTCTCATTTGAAAGGTGGTCGCAACTGGTCGATCTGATTATTTTGATACAATGGTTGAGGTACCCAGCGCTGTCGTGGATGAGCTCTCGCTCTCTCTCTCTCTCTTTGTCTCTCTGTCTGTCTCTTTCTCTCTGTCCCTGGTCTCTCCCTCTCTTTCTCTGTGTTTGTCAATTTCTCTGTCTGTCTCTTTCTTTCTCCCTGCCCCCACCCCCCCCCCTCCATTCTCTGCAAAGCCAGATCAGCCCAAGTAATAGCTACATGTAGAGGCGGAAATTTTAAATAATGGATCACTGGACATACAGAGCTAAACCCTTGCAGCTCTGCCTCTGACAATGACCTTAAATAAAGTAAAGTAAATGATTTAAAAAACCAACTTTTATCTACTACGATAAAGTTCTTGTTGATGCTAGTACATTGACAGATATGGAGTATTACGTCACTGATAGTCACTGATCACGTGTGAGCATGTGAATGAAAAGATAACGCGATAGGTCATGTGTTCAGATAGTTGACCCCCTTAGAATTAATGCTGGGGTTTCTATCTATTTTTTTTTTCATTCTCTCTCTCGGTTATGATTTTCTTCTTTCTATCTCCCTTTCCTTCCTGTTTTTCTTTCCTCTCTTTTTATTCTTCTTTATGACTCATTGTAATCATCGGTGGAAGGTTACTTCATCGTTATCTTCATAACCGTAACTGTCATCCTTTCTTCCTCATGTTTTTAATCTTAACATCATCATCATCATCATCATCATCATCATCATCACCATCATCATCATCATCATCATCATCATCATCATCATCATCATCATCACCATCATCATCATCATCACCATCATCATCATCATCATCATCATCATCATCATCATCATCATCACCATCATCATCATCATCACCATCATCATCATCATCATCATCATCATCATCATAATCGTCGTCCTCCTCCTCCTCATCATCATCATCTCATTTTTTTTTTTTTTAGTTCTTCACCATCATCAGCATTACGTTTCTCATATTCCCCTTTATTTATGCAGTAGCTGTTGTTTCTTTACCCTTCTCTCTTCCATTTTCAGCTAAAGAATTCTTTCCATTATTATCCAAGTTTTATATCTTTGTAAAAAAACAAAACAACCCGACCCAAAACTCTACTTTTAACCTATGCTGTCGACCTTCGTAGGATCTGCTATCTGCTGGGAAGCTATGTAATGGATGTTTTTTGTTTTTTTTTACATCAATATGACCATTAAATTAAGTGAAAATCAGACTGCAGTGAAATTAATTCTGATAGTAACTATTAAGTTTGACCTGATGCAGCCTCACGAAAAGGACATGGGAAGTTTGTAGGGGGGGGGGGGTGGGAGGTGAGGGTGAGGGGCGCCGTGTACATTTGCACGATAATACAATTCAAGACTGCCGCTACTAGTGATAAAATCATGGAGATCTCTCTACCAGTCACGTCTGTGCTGAAACAAAATAATTAATTCGCCCGAATGAAAGGAGTATGTAAATCTCATCCTCTGTTTTCCCCTCATCACGACCTCGTTCGACATTCGGTGGCACCTCATTCCTCCAGGTGACAGGGAGCCCACGAACTGGCGAGGACCGCCATAAACATCGTACTCCTCAGATGTAAACAAAGTTTCGGGGGCACCCACATTAGTTATGAATCTAGGACAGTATTATATTTATCTCTAACGTCACGTTGACGTCATGAATACCTAATGAAGGGACTACTTTTTTCCTCAGCGTGAAACTGGGAGAGCGGATTTTTCCCCCTGGGTTGCCGAGTTGAACTAGGGCAGGGAACGGAAAGGTGGAAGTGGGGGAACGTTCTCGTCGAAGTCGCACCGTTCCAGTTGTATCCAGAAGAGTCGAAGTCACTGACAGTAAACACGGGCAGTAAATAATATACAGCTGACCCACTTACGCCAAGGTAGCGTTGCCCGAGTTTGTAACTGCCAGTTGAGCAAATAAACGTTATCGGCGCTGATTTCCCCATAAATTGGGTAATCATTATTTAAAGATCTTGTGTACAGACAACGCTTGACGTTGAACGTCGAGTGTCATCGACTCAAGAAAGTGTTATTGTTTCAAGCTCTTCTTCACACAAACAGGGGAATGAACTTGCCCGTCAGCAGGATTAACATTCTCGTTTTTGCAACATTGCGAACCATAGGTCTATTATTAACTGTCTTTACTTTTAAAAAAAAATCAAGCTCTTTATGTTTTTCTAGTCTAGCGATGACGTTCATTTTTATCGAAGAGGCGAGATCTGTCACGAGTGGAGTGAGCGATAGTTAATAATTACGGGGGGAGAGGAGAGTAAAATTAACGCACGGAGACAAGTGAGAAAGTCGTGCATGTCATGAGTGGGGGGTCTGAAGGAGGCGAAAGCGCTGTATAACTATCACTGCAAGTTAGAAGGTCCTAGGGATCGGACCTGTGAATAAAAGCCCATCGGGCGGACATAAAGGGGAAGCAGTCGAGAAGACTAGTGAGAGTCTTTCCAGTTATGACTGGTATGTAGAATGTTGATTGATTATTATGATTGATGTATTATATTATATTCGTCTATTACCATGATGTGAATAAGTATATGTGAGGAATGTGGAAGTCCTTGATATTGGATATAGCAATGTGCGCCACGAGCGATAGATGAAAGGGAGTTCATGGATTTGTAGCGCGAGTGAGTAGTGTGTACTCCGATGGAAGTGTGTTACCGTAAGATGTGTGGTGAGTGAAAGGTGAACTAGTGTGTGTACGTTTCATGGGTTGTAAGGAGAGGTGGAGTGAATAGAAATGGTAGGATATTATACCAATGTACTGTTATTCTTGTAGGTGTCGGGGACGGGCCGCAGAGCCACCTCGATGAGCACAGGGGATAGGCCAGCATAGGGCCGGAGGCCACACATAGGCCAGAAGTGAGGCTGTCAGTGCAGGACAGTAGAGGCACATAAAGTCGTGGCAGTCAGGCCACGGACAGGGACGTAGATATGAGAGTGAATGAGATACTATATTGTGCCCTGTTGATAGGCTCGTGAACTGATATTATGTTGTTGCCATGTTGATGGCTATGGAAATACTAATGTGTTATTGCCCTGCGGAGGTGCTAGGGGAGTGCTAAGGTGTATGACAATAGGAAGGTGATATTGAGAGACTGCGGTGCCAGTGAATCATTAATGTACTATTAAGACCCTGAGGGGAGAGGCTGAGGCCGAAGTGCCTTTAGGAGTAACTACCGGATTGTGGATCCGAGGGAGCGTGTGTGTGAGAATAAGGCCGTTGTACGGCAGTCATTTCAATAATATAATATATGTAATTGCGCTATTATATGTATAATTATGTTTAATAAATGTGTGAGTCTGATGGATTGTTTTGTTAAGTGTTAAACTTGTTTGTTCGTGATTGTCGTCCTGTCATAAACTATTACATCTCCCAGTCTGGGATTTGTGACATTGGGGGCTCGTCCATTGTGACTCGTCCATTTTCGTAATATTTAGTTGTAGTTAGTTAGTAGGTAATTGTGCTGTCTTGTTCGTTGGATGAATGGACATTTCATGATATGATTTATGTATAATAATGAATGTATATTGATGCATGTATTGCTATGAATAGGTATTAATTTGTATTTAAACTTTCCAGAGTGTGTGCGTGCAGCCTGAGGAGACGAGCAGCCAGAGCTCCGAGGAAAGGGAGAAATTGAAATCTAGGGTGAAAGTTAAGTGAAAATTTTGTGCCCTGGATTGAGGGCTGTCTTTTCTTCTGTCTTTTCCTGCTGTTTTTCTGTTTTCGTTGTAATTGATTATACGGGCGGTGGCGCGGGTTTGCTGTGGTGAGCGTAGTTTATCCTCTTCGGGAGGTGGGCTAAACTTGGAACCGCGTTCACCACAGTGAACAGTTCTGTAGGGACCTGTATTTTTGTTTAGTTGTAGCGTTCTATCTTCCTCGTTGTTTTAGGAAGACGTTTCTCTTGTCCCTCTCTTCCCTATCTATAGATACGTTCTTTTTTTTCAGACTCTGTTCTTGTTCGTACCTTGTAGTGTAATCGGCGTAGTTAGGTTGCAGTTTTTTCCATTATATTCTCTTTTTTAGGTCTTTGTCCTAGTCTGGTTCGTTGTCCTTGACGTACTTGTGGTCCTTCTATTGAATTTCCTTATTCTTGTCTTTTCTACTCTTTTTTATTATTAATAGTGCAGTACATTTTATGAATATAGAATTAGTTGTGCTGTAAAGGTAAATTTCTGAATTGTATTGGATACAAGTAGGTGTGGTTATATCTGGTGTGATCTCAGGTCTCTGGTCGTGTTGTTAGTGATCATACCGACAGGTTAGCCGTTTTGGTAATACATACCATAACCATAAATCTGTGAAATGGCGGAACTCCAACAATTAATGAAGTTGGGTAAGGAACTTGGCCTTGAGGGAGAGGAGCTACGCGGCTGGATCAAAGAACAGCAGGCGGATTTGCGCGATGAGCGTGCTAAGGATAGAGAGCGAGAAAAAGAGGCTAAGGCTCAGGAGCAGGAGAGAGAGGCTAAGGATAAGCAAGAGGAAAGAGAGGCTAAGGCTCAGCAACAAGAAAGAGAGGCTAAGGATAAGGAAGAGGAAAGGGAGTTTAAGTTAAAGGAGTTGCATCAGCAACAGGAGAAACAGGCTCAGGAGAGGGAGTTAAAGTTAAAGGAGATAGAAGCTCAAGAGCGGGAGACAGACGCGCGAGTAAGAATCGCGGAATTAGAACTCAAAAAGAATGCGCCAACAGAAACAGTTGAGCGGCAGGTACACAATAAAGGTGGCGTTAGGATTAAGCTCCCTACGTTCGACGACCGGAAGGACGACATAGACGCCTTCCTTTACAGGTTCGAACTGAACGCACAATTGCAATGGGGGGAAAATAAGGAATTATGGGCCACGTACCTGGCGTCTCTATTGCAGGGGCGAGCGTTAACCTACTTTAAAGAGCTACAGCGCGAAGACGTGCAAGATTACGATAAGCTGAAGGCTTTGCTGCTTCGCCGATTTGCGCGTACCGAGGAATATTTCCGGGAGCAGTTTAGGCGAGCACGTGCAGATACCAGGGAGGACTTTGCTGCCTTCGTCGCGAGACTAACTGAGTATTTCGCGAACTGGGTAGACTTGGCGCATGTGGGCACGGATTTCGCTAAACTGAAAGACCTAATGATCCGTGACCAGCTGTACGCGTCGTGCCACAAAGATCTGGTGGCTTTCCTGAAAGAGAACGAACCCGCGACGGTGCAGGAGGCGTCTAAGTTGGCGGAGGCATACCGTACGGCGCATCCGTCCAAACCAGTCGCCAGGGCGTACGTCCAAGATGCTGGGTACGTCGCCGTTGTCGAGGGGTCGCCGGCAGGACTCAGGGACAGGTCGCGTCAGCGTGGTGCCTATAGTGGGCAAGCCCAGGGGCAGCATAGGGGCTATCGCCAATCACCGGCATATGGATCCGGTAAGTTTGACCGAGCAGGAGGGCTAGGTCGCGGTAATGGCCGGGGGCGAGTTGTGACCTTTGCCGATGACCGACGGCATAGGGACTCTAGTTCCGGTCGCGAGGGGTCACGGGGATCCAGGCCTAGAGCAGCACAGGGAGCGGAGTGTTGGACTTGCGGACGCGTGGGTCACTTTTCGCGCGAGTGTAGGGCCGCGAAGTGTTGGAACTGCGGAAGAGCAGATCACATCAGCGTGAACTGCCCGGCAGGTAGGATAGCGGCGAACGTGGACAGTAGCTCCAGTCCATGTTCCCCAAATAAATTTCATCATGCGGCTGCGTGTGTTACATCGGACAACGGAGGCGGACAGTATTCTAAGTGTCCCAGTTGTGAGAAGTTATTATCTTCCGGTGTTTTACCTTGTGGGAGAAAGATCCCCGTCATAAATTCATGTCATACAGGAGGGGGTCTTAGGGTTTATCCGGGGTTTGTTGGGGACGAACCGGTCTCGGTTTTACGAGATACAGGATCTACCGTTGTGGGAGTGCATAGAGACTGCATTCGGGATTCACAGCTTACAGGTGAGACTGTCCCGTGCATCCAATTTTCGGGGGCCATTGAGAAATTACCCATGGCAAGAATAATGATAGATACACCTTTCCTTAGCGGGGAAGTCGAGGCAGTCGTTGGTTGTTTTCCAGGCGCCCAGCTCATCATTGGGAATGTATCCCGGGTAGGTTCCCCTTCCGATGAGAACGTGCAAGCATGGTCGCAATCAAAAGGTATTGACTTTTGCGCCGCGGTCGAAACACGCCGACGGGTAGCGGATAAAGACAAGATTAGACCTTTGGCTACGCCAGCGGTCAACCTAGACATCACGCCGGAGCGCTTGGCGAGATTACAAAGGGAGGACCCATCATTAAACCCATGTTTTGGGGAAGCGCGAACCGAGAAAACGAGGAGATATAAGAACGGGTCGTCCTCCTTTATTGTTCAGGCGGGCATTCTGTTCCGTAAGTATGTAACGGTGTCCTCCATTTTAAAGCAGGTCGTTGTGCCAGCGTTGCTGATCGCAACAGTATCGCATTTGGCACATGATGTCCCATTAGCGGGTCATATGGGGATAGCTAGAACCAAAGAAAGGGTTCTTAAAATTTTTTACTGGCCATCGATCCACAGAGATGTACAGGTCTATTGTAAGACGTGCAGTGCGTGCCAAAAGACGACGCATAAGGGTCGTACACCCCAGGCTCCTCTTCAGAAGATCCCCACGGTCTCGGAACCGTTTAAAAAGGTCTCGATAGACCTTGTGGGCCCCATTCACCCAGCGACCGATAGGGGGAATCGATTTTTCTTAACGGTCATATGTAATGCTACGAGATGGCCAGAGGCGGTTCCTCTGCGGACCATAACGTCTGAGGCAGTCGCGGAAGCATTGTTTGCAATTTTCGCTAGGGTAGGAATACCAGAGCAAATTCTGTCTGATAGGGGCGCGCAATTTACGTCGCAGATGATGAAGGAATTGTTCCGATTATTCAGTATACAACCCATCACTACCACCCCTTATCATCCGCAGGCTAATGGCATGTGCGAGAGATTGAACTCGACGTTAAAGTCGATGCTGCGTAAGGTAGCTGCGGATCGCCCTAAAGATTGGGATAGATATATCCCTGCGGTGTTATTCGCGTACAGAGAGGTACGGCAGGAGTCAACGGGATTCTCGCCGTTCGAAATGATGTACGGTCGTAGTCCCAGGGGCCCAACTGATGTTCTTCGGGACATGATGACGTCGCCATCATCGGGAGACGATGAGCAGATTTCGGTGTTTCAGTACCTTGTTGATTTAAGAGAAAGACTATCTTCAGCGCGCACTATAGCAGAAGAAGCTTCTGGTATCGCTTCGAAAAGAGCAAAAGACTATAAAGATAGAGGTTCCAAACTGAGAATTTTTAAGCCAGGAGACAAGGTTCTGTTGTTGTTACCTACGGACCATAATAAGTTATTGATGACATGGAAAGGTCCTTATGTTATAGAGCGAGTTGTTTCAAAGGTAGATTACGCTACCCACATTGATGGAGCGAGTAAGGTTTTCCATGTTAATATGCTACAGAGATTTTATGAGAGACCACAGTATCTGTGTGCACAGACAAGACCAGAGGAGACTGTCTTCTCTACTGCTTGTACGGGGGTCGTAGACCAGTTGGACTGTGACGTAAGCGACACCGAGGCGCAGGAAGAGTTACAAATTCAATTGCCGGAGTTAACTGCGACACAAGGTTACAGGGACGTAAAAATTAACCCTGACCTTACGAGTTCAAGGAGTAGGGAACTTGAGACCCTGTTAGCGTCATTTCCGGATGTTGTTACGGATTTGCCGGGTCGCACTACGGTGATCCAGCACCAAATAAAGTTGACTTCGGATAAGCCAGTATTTCTTAGACCGTATCCGTTGCCTTTTTCTTCGAGAGATAGAGTCATAAAGGAAGTTGAGTCAATGTTGAAGTTAGATGTGATAGAACCATCAACATCGCCGTATTCATCACCCATCGTCCTCGTGAAAAAACTTGATGGATCGGTGCGGTTCTGTATTGATTTTCGAAGATTGAACACTATTACGGTAGGCGATAGGGAGCCTATTCCGTTCCAGGAGGAATTAATAGCTTCATTGGCCGGGTCCACGTGGTTTTCCAAGATAGATTTAACGAAAGGTTATTGGGAAATCCCGCTTACTGAGGAGTCTAAACAATACACGGCGTTTCAAACGCCCATTGGATTATTCCAATTTAAGGTCATGCCATTTGGGTTGGTAAACGCGCCAGCGACGTTTGCACGATTAATGAGATTAGTGTTGAAGGACATACCTAATGTCGTGTCATTCTTTGATGATATAGCATGCCATACGTCGACATGGTCTGAGCATATTCAGACACTAACAGTAATTTTTCAACGATTACGTCATTTTGGGTTAACGGCTAAACCCGCAAAGATGGATTTGGCATGTCCAGAGATAATATTCTTAGGACATATCGTGGGTAGAGGTGTTCAGAGACCTGAAGTAACAAAAATTGACAAGCTGGTAGGGTTGCAAATCCCTAAAACAAAGAAACAAGTCAGAAGCTTAGTGGGAATTTTAAATTATTACAGAAAGTTCATTCCAAATTTTTCCTCCTTGTCATCTTCTCTTACTGACCTTACTAAGAAGGGACAACCCGATAAGGTCCAGTGGACGTCTGAATGTCAGACAGCATTTGATAATTTGGTGACAGCGTTATCATCGTCACCCATTCTGATATTACCCGATTTTCGATCTAATTTTATCCTCAGAACGGATGCGTCGGACTCTGGTGTCGGCGCTTGTCTTCTACAGGAGAAGAACGAATGTCTCCATCCTGTATGTTATGTCAGTAGGAAGTTATTGCAGAGAGAAAGAAAGTATTCTGTGATAGAGCGTGAGTGTCTTGCCATTGTCTGGTCCGTCCAGAAACTAGGACGTTATCTCATGGGACGAGAATTTTGTATCCAGACAGACCACAAGCCACTGACATTTTTGTCGAAGAATCGTTCGTCCAGCCCACGCTTGTCTAGATGGGCATTGGCTTTACAGCCGTACACCTTCGTTATTCAACCAATTCCAGGAACCAGCAATCATATCGCCGACTACCTTAGTCGAGCCTAGGGGAAGATTTCAGGAGCTTATACATCGGAGGACAGGAACATTGACAGGATCTGTGTGAATAAGTCGTCTTTAAAATATTGACATTATAAATATGATATGAAGAAGGGTTGATAGGTTGAATGGTTTTTGATTCTGTATTAGATATTGTGTTTAGTTAGCTATTCATGAGGTGACACATATATGCATATTTCAGACCATATTGATCCCCATATTTTTCCCTGATTTCGGTATTTTATATACTGGGGGAACTGATAGGTCATTTTTCTAGTGTAGGTATTGCTCACGCTCACTCGTTGACAGTCATCTTGATGCGATTTGAAATTAATTGCATTAATTTTTTTGGGGTGGGGGATGATGTCACGAGTGGAGTGAGCGATAGTTAATAATTACGGGGGGAGAGGAGAGTAAAATTAACGCACGGAGACAAGTGAGAAAGTCGTGCATGTCATGAGTGGGGGGTCTGAAGGAGGCGAAAGCGCTGTATAACTATCACTGCAAGTTAGAAGGTCCTAGGGATCGGACCTGTGAATAAAA
>OZ007570.1:2216036-2248536 GCA_963931925.1 Onchidella celtica
GCTAGAATCTCAGGGTAGTTTTTGTATGACTGGTTGGAAAATCAGCTTTCAAATGAATACGTTTGTACTTCAAAACTGCGGTACATAATGGTAAAAAATTAATAATATTCTAATCTACAGTTAATCAGTTGGCCAACTAACTGGCAGATAAACCGTTGGCCTATCTATCTATCTATCTATCTATCTATCTATCTATCTATCTATCTATCTATCTATCTATCTATCTATCTATCTATCTATCTATCTATCTATTATCTATCTATCTATCTTTCTGTGTGTGTGTCTCTCTCTCTCTGTCTATCTATCTGATCTATCTATCTATCCATTTCCATCAAGTCAAACAGTCATTCGTCCATCCGTCCGTCTGTCTGTCTGTCTGTCTGTCTGTCTGTTTGCCTGCCTGTCTGTCTGTCAATCTGCCTGCCTCTCTCTTGACTTCTTCCATTTCACAAGAATTTCACCTACTTTGTTTCACGGGTGTTCGGCACACAACCACGCTGCTGGACTATTTAAAGGAAAACGAAGAAAAAAAAAACAACCTGAAGGTTCGTTGTCCCCTGGATTTTGAGTTCCAACACATCCAGCCAGCGTGCACGTGAAGCGAGGACAACCAGTGTGTGCGTGTGTGGGTGCATGAGTGTTAACGTGAGCGGAGAAAAGGTAATAATACAGTTGAAGGAAGGGGGAGGGGGGCAGGCGGCGGAGTGAGATAAAACACCGCCATGCATCAGTTAAGACACCCGGATTTAACCATACACTGACAAAACACCGTATGTGAATTTCGTCACGGTAACAGTTACGACTTGTTGTCTGGGTGAACATTAACACTTTGGCAGTGAGAAAAAGACAGTTACGGCGGGGTGTCACTGTAGTTAAGAAGGGGGGGAAAAGAACACCAAAATGAGTGTCGTTCAATTACAACTGATAAATATTTCAACCAGACGGGTAGTGGTTAATGTGGAGGCCGTGGTTAGGGGGGCGTGGTACATTAAACCATAGGTGAACAGTGAACACAATTCAGTATTTCCTCTATCTGGCTGTGTAATTTTACAAGGTGCCCCTAACAACATTCTAGTTGTGGGATGAAACCACTGTTAATGCGGAGTTTGAACATTCTATGTATTTATCTGTCTGTCTGTCTGTCTGTCTGTCTGTCTGTCTGTCTGTCTGTCTGTCTGTCTGTCTGTCTACCATTCTGTCATCTTTTTGTCCTATTTCTGTCATCCTTTCTGTCCATCTATCAATCTGTCTGTCTGCCTATCTATGTATATAACTACCCATTTATAAATCTGTCTGTCTGTCTATCTATATAACTATCTATTTATCTATCAATCTGTCTGTCTGTCTGCCTGTTTGTCTATTTATCTACCACTATTACTGTTTGTAGTGTCCATATCTCATCACCTACCGTACCATAATCATCCAAAGACCAGCACTCAAATCTACAGTCGGCGGCCGGATACAAAGCAGCCGTTGATTTGAATGTACCACAAATTTTACTCATATGGAAAAATAAAAGAAAAGAAAAAACAGTTACTGTGTTTTGTCAGAAAATGTGCGAAGTTTTCTGCATCTCCGCCAGGAACCGAAGACAACGAGACGTACAGACAGACAGGCCGTTCTGACTGAATCTGCCGTGCACTGGCCTGTCAACGTTGTATAATGTTGTTGTTTTTTTTCGAGGGGGAAAGGGCGGGGGGGGGGGGGGTGTGGAGTGTTTTGCGGTCTGCGGCTTTGATGTTCAAGGACGTGTAAATGGGAACAGCTGGGACAATACCGGGTGTAACAAGTCCACCCCTACCCCCTTTCTCTCCCCAGCGAGCGCTCACAGACGAGTTGAAGGCCAGAGTACGTCATGGTTCACACACCATGAAACATTTATGTGTACGTGATAATAGCAGGATTGCGTGCGACTGTTTCCCCTTCTTAAGGCAATAGTGTACATCTACTTTAGACTGTTGGTGAATAGTATTTGATTAAATGGTGATGATGATGATGATGATGATGATGCCATCACTATAATGACGTCACCTCAAGCAATTTGATGTCTCTACATCAGCTCAGCGGGTTGGGAAAGGGAAAAAAAATGGAGAAAAAGCAGGAATGAAAAAGAAAAAGAATAGAAAGAAAGAAGATGGAGTATATAGAGTTGGGTGCTGTCTTTCTCTTTCTTTCTGTCTTTCATTCTTTCTTTTTTTTTATGTTTTCTTCTATGGCGGCACAAGGTTAATGTACCGTTCTTTCTTTCTTTCTTACTTTCTGTCTGTCTGTCTGTGTGCCGGTTTTGTCTGTCTAGCTTTTTGTCTGTCTGTCTGTCGGTCGGTCTGTCTGTCAGTGTGTCGGTTTGTCTGTCCGTGGCCCACGGTCTGTCTAGCTGCTTGTCGTTCTTTCTTTCTTTCTCTTTCTTCCTTTCTTTTGTTCTTGCTACTATCCCCAGACTGCACGACCCTGACTCACTCAACATTTGACCCCTTCACCCACTAGCTTATATCTGGCCCGGCACTCGGGACTGGAGCCATCTGGAAGGAATACACAAGTAATTTGAAAACGAAGATAAGTTTTCATGAGGTCTACGGCGAAAATATCAGGCTGCCAATTTCGGACTATAAGGCTGGTAGCTCACTGAGACTCAACTGTTTTGCCTCGCTTTGTGTAGATGTAGACTATGAAGTGAAAAGGGATCCCGCGCACTGTAGAAACCGAAACAATTCTGTCTCACTACTTCGGAGGCCTCAAAACTGTCGTGAGTCAATTGGTGGAAAAAGAGGCCTTTCACACTGAGTCGAAACATTCGCAAAAACAGATTTGTCGCAATGCGGCACCAGGCTAATAACTGTGTCTTTTCGAAGAGTTGCGACAATTTCCATTTTCTGGCTGAACTAGCTGTTTTCGAAGCAAAGCAGTGGCGTGGACTAGTGTAGTTAATCAAACCATTCATAGTAATAAACTAACAGTTAAAAACTCTCCCTAATCCACGGCCATGAGCCATATAGACCCAGAGAGATGGGTTTTTCTTAAAGCTAGGCATCCATGTTGACCTGATTATTAACATTTGGTGGTTTCTCCACAATTGTATTGAGTAAACAGATGTCTGGACATCTGCCGACCATTTAAAGTCAACAGGCAATTGACCGCTGCCCACCGCAATCATATATCATGGGTCTCCTTATACCCAGATCATGTAGCAATATTTTTTCAATTTCACTTCCTACCAGTGTAGGTCACCCCAGACCCAGACTCACATAACAGTAGCTGTTTAATTTGCGTGGAAATCAACAAATCAAATAATATAACTATCTGACGTCAATGTTTTTCTCTTTAAATACCCTTCCAATGATTCAGCCTTGCAATTTTAGTATGTAAGTTCGTCCAAATAGTTCATATCCTGATGAAACTGGGATTTGAACTGACAGTGCGAGCATGGCCCGAGGACTTTAATTATATAGAAGAGATTAATGAGTTTCACAATAATTACATCTCAGCTGGGCAATGGCTGCCAATGTTATTCCCCCCTCCACCCTTCCCCTTCCCTTACAGCACTACCCCATTTGCGCATTTGACCTATTTCTGACTACATACGTGCAAAAACGTAACTTGTCGCAACCATCACTGAAATAAAATGTCACAAAGATTAATGAATAAGTCAGCTAACATAGCCAGCGGCATGGCTAAATTTACCCTGCATTTAGTTTTCATAGTATACGGGAGGTACAACATAAAAATAGGGATGAGTTCTATTTGAGACATACAATAGGGATATTATACAAGAGCGTTACTTTAGTTAGGAATGTCCGTGAGCGGAGGCTCGCCGGGTGTCTCCCTGGGGAGTTAGTCCTCTAGATGGACGTCTTCATAATAAACGAGCGGCGCCGAGATTAACAGTCAGAACAAGAAATATGAATGTGTCCGACAAAAGTTGTATGGTGTACGCCTTCCAAAGTTTATAACCAATCCTGCAGAATGAAACACTCTCTAACATGAAAGACAAATTTGAAGAGTATCTCATGTTTACTGAAGCAGCTGTTACGAGGGACAACAGAGAAAATATTGATGTGTGCTCACTTTTCACCTACAGATTACTATTAAAAATATAAAGCCTTGGCCAAATCAACGTCGATTCCAAGTTTTGAAGAAAATGGTAAAAAAAAAAGAAAAAAGATAGAAGCGATGTGGACGAAGATCATATTCATAGATTAAAAAAAAAAAAAAGTTCGTATCCCCATTCATATTGTGTTAGAATGTGACGAATATCAGCCATTATACAAGACGTGCTAGGTTACCGACGGACTCAGCACGGTTAAACAGCGAGTGAGCTGTTAACAAGTTAAGCCCAAGAGCGCACTAACCGATTCTGATCGGCCGATTAATTGGATATTGACGTCATGACATTAAGTTTCAATGAGACTTCCAGCCCCAGCCAACTAGTTGAGCCTCACTGAGGCTCAAGATCGTGACGTCATCGTCCAATTAGTCGGTCGATCCCAAATCGGTTAGCGGGCAACGGAGCTGAATGTTCACCGGTTTCGTCAAAGCTTGCCTTGTGAGGGCGAGAGTGTGTGCGGGCAAATAACGGGACAACCTGAACTTTAAGCTGTGACAAGTGAGATTGGATCAAACATAATATTAGTCTTCAGAGAGAGAGAGAGACAGACAGACAGACAGACAGACAGACAGACAGACAGACACAGACAGACAGCCTGACAGACAGACAGACAGACAGAGAAACAGACAGATAGACTGACGGATTAAGAAACAGAGAGACAGACAGAGAAAGAGATAGTTAAGAGAGAGAGAAAGAGAGAGAGTAGGGAAGAAAGAGAGATTCAGAAGGAGAGAGGGAGAGAGATTAAGAAAGAGAAAGAGAAAAGGAAAGAGAGAGAGAGAGACAGAAAGAAAAACAGAGAAAGAGAGTGACGGAGAGAGAGAGAGAGAGAGAGAGAGAGAGAGTGAGGGGAGGGGGGGGGGGAGAGATAGAGCGAGAGTGAGAGAGGGAGAGAGTGGAAAGAAAGAATGTGTGAAAACTTAATGACCTGACCAGATGTTTCAATGGAAAAACGATTATACTAATTATAGATCAGTGTGGCTATCCACGTGCACAAGACAAGAGATCTAGAAGAGGAGATCCGCCAATACTGGAGCTTGAACGAACGACACAGAGGACAGGCAGGTCTCGTTAAGAAGTAATAACGAAGCATGTCGTGAGTTATAGTGTAGGCGGTATGCATTTTGTGGTCAATAGCCATGACTCACATTGTCTAAGTCAGTCAGACCCACAAAAGTTAAGTGAAGTCAGCAGTTTTACTACGGTGATCCTACCATCACCAAGGTCTTTACGTCAGTCAGTTTTTAGTTACATTGCAGGGCTAACTTTTCATGAAAACTTCAGTACGGGCACATAGTCATTAAAACCAACAGAACTTCTTCCAAGTTAAAAGTGCACAATTACGAGTAGATAACTACATTGCATTAGAAGACATTTAACGCCAAAGTAGCTTGGGTTTTTTTTTCTTACAGTTCTGAGACTTCCCGAACTTCATGCGGTGAAAAGTGAGATTGGATCAAAATCGAACTAACTAGTCTTCGGAGAGAGAGGGAGAGAAAGAGAGAGAGAGAGAGAGAGAGAGAGAGAGAGAGAGAGAGAGAGAGAGAGAGAGAGAGAGAGAGTCTAAGACGGAGAGGATAGGGTGGGAATAAGACCCTGGGGGATGCCCTCTTAATCTTCAGCACACTGAAGCATTTTAGAAACGAGATTTCAGCCCCTTTCATCGATGAGTGAATGCATTAAAAACGCTGCGAATATAGCTCAGACCCCACACCATCAGGGATTCGAACCCATGTCAAGTTCTTGTCCACTGGGCCACCGCCCTGACTGGTTAGTATACTACTCTTGTCCATATGACCACAGAATCAAACCTGTAGGAACTCGTTGACATAATTCGCTGGATTATTCCAGTGAGTGAAACCGATCAGTTTGGTCAAGATTTCAAAGCGGATAAATTTGGTCAAGACTTCAAAACGGGTGAATTTGGCCAAGACTTCAAAACGGATGAATTTGGTCAAGACTCCAAAACGGGTGAATTTGGTTAAGACTTCAAAACGGATGAATTTGGCCAAAACTTCAAAAAGGATGAACCTAGTTAAGACATTGAACTTCTGAGCTTGTGTAAATCTGTACGAGAGTACATCGATCACGAAGAATATGACTGATGATTTTCTGCTAAGTTCTGCGTGTAAGTTAACGATGGTGAGTCTTTGTAAAAAGCCGGATAAGAACTCTAACGAGTCCATTACTTGAAGAAAAACATTATTTATGATACCACTATCCAGGGCTATTTGTGTAAATTGTTGCTGAAAAATGAATGTAATTTAGCTAATAAGCACCCCCATGCGCGATCAAAATAAAATTAAACATTTTAAAGTATACCATCTCTGATTCACTTTCTGTTTGTCAAAATATCTATGGTAGTCCTGTCTTTCAAGTTCTCTATTCTTATTTCGAGAACACTTTTTTTTTTTGTATTTTATTTTGCATAATTTCTTTTTTTTTTTTTTTTGTCTCTTGGCCGCTCTGCCCCGAAATGAGTGCAGAGAAATGTCAGACCAGAATTTATGATTGAAAGTGATTCTAGTTTATGTTTTTGCTTGCTATAGTTGTCTCCCCTGGGTGTAGATGTGCTGGAATTGTCCAAGACCACGAAGGAGCAGTTTCAGAGCTGGCGACGTATAGACTAATATAGTATAATTTTAGAATTCCCGGGGTAGCTTATGTCATGTCTGATTTCTACGTGTAGAAATATCACATCTTCATTCAGGTCGCCTTTCAGCACAGTGAGACTGTACCAGAGACAAGGCTAGATGTCTCGGCAGGCTGCTAACCAGTTGGCGTCTTAAGAAAATTGCCAGACGTTAGTTAAGCTCGAACAACCGACCCTTTTGGATTTGAACCGAGACATCTCTCATTCGGGTTGAGTGCTCTAACCACTGCGCTATTCCAGTGGCAGATGTCTCTAATAGAGACTTTTTATACATGTCCTTAAATCACCGAAATTATCCTCATAAGACAAAATTAGCCCACCTTTTGGACGTCGAGAATAAAATAAACCGTATCATTTTCTTCAGAATTTATCGAATAACTCACATCCTCCACCATTTGTCTGGACTATGAGATACATTTATATGTATTTATTATCTTTTAATACTTGTAAACTAGAAATCGAGTCATGGTCATTCTCTTATTGCAAAAGCCGCCAGCCACTGATCATTAAGGGATCACCAGACATACGAGATATATCACTTCGTAATCATTTGATATCTAGTTTCACTACATTACACATCCTTTTTTAAAAATAATCCACACACTGACCAAGTGCAAACATTTGAATTGTACTAAATTATATTATCCAAGACGAGATGGCAGAAATATTGCACAGAAAATCAGTTGAACCATATATTTTGAGGCAGGGGAGTTTTGGCAGCTCACAGATTTTTCTGAGAATTCTGTGGGCCAAGGCTTTGATAACCTCTTATATCGTCAACTCTAAATATAGCCCAGACAAATAGTTGCTGCAGTCACACAAGACGTGTGTTCGTGTGGGCTTCAAGTTCAGTGCAGAATGACTGTAGAATTCACAGTGACATGTTGCCCACAAGGTTGCTTTGACTGGACGTCGGGTCTATTTTGAGCGATGGCTCAGGTATGTGCTGCAAGTGTCAATGGGTGGATTGTTAGTCGGCCACTGGAACTTTAGAGGGGAGGGGGGGGGGCGTCTAAAAAGTACGTACAGCCTGACGGTGGAGGGGTGGGGGCTAACCCCAGCGTATAAAAAGCTTAAATTGTAAAATAAAAGGGCGGGGGGGGGGGGGGGGCTCGTGGACCGCTTATCGCGACCTCACTTCTTGTTCGTTTATCTCGATTTTCTGGCAAACTGGAAATCTTTGAGTATGTAGAAGATGTATAACAAATGCACACGTTGATACTTGTTTAAAATGCGCCGAGGTACTCATCAAGCTGTCTCACGGTTCCAATTTATTCTAACTCATTATCATGATATTCAAGCCGCAAGTATTTAACGTCCATTTTCTCAGTTGTGCACATTGTGAAGTAGCCACGAACAAGAACTAAGGTCGCGTTCTGTAGTCTATACTTTTAAGATAAGAATAAGATACAACTTTATTATCCTGTTGTCCGGAAACTTGTTGTCACAGCATCAGTCGCAGTACAACAGCGGATACAATATCTAAAGCACACAGGTCTTTAACGCATACCGCACACACGCATATGGCTCACACAACATTGCCAGCAAATAAGAACATAACTCACACACACACACACTCACTGTCTGCTCAATCCAGTTGGAAAACTCACAACAGCATACCACAGCAGGAAACACATTTTGAATCATGCACAGACTTGTGATTTTAGGGAAGTTTCTTTTACTGTAACTTTTTTTTTTAGTACCCCAGCATACCATCTTTGGGAAACCTCACCCGGTACCCAGTGTTGATGAGTTTCTACTATATCAATACATCAACTTACTTGATTATCACTGCCTTGCTCTTTTTTTTTTATTGTTGATTACTTCAGTTTACATTAAATTTTCACATAGACTTTGGAGGTTTCGAAATTCCTGTCCAGACAAGGCACTTTATATCTGGGCAGTACAGGATTAATGAAAAGGTTGTATGATTAAACAGAACTTGAATAGAGGCCACGGATGTATTTAATGAGGCTCGCCATGGTAGTCTGCAAAAACTGTCTCTAATTATAACAGTTTTGAAACACTGGCCCTATCACACACATACATCGTTTCTAGCGGTCATGCGCTGGTGTACATGTAGACAAGGAAACTTGCACCCGGCCTGCCAAAATCGTACAAAGGGTAATTTTTTTTTTTTTTGAGGGGGGAGGGGGATTGGGTAGGTCAAATATCACCAAAATCGTGCACCTGCTTTTCACAAAATAGGGAATTACCAGAAGCGGAAGAAGCCCAGTTTTCGCGACTACAGATAGTATGCGCACCCCCATTTTGGATGAAATGCACCTTTGCTTGATTTGATCGGCAGTAAACAAAACTCATTAATTTTGTACATTTCCAAGGGGAGTAAGAACTCATAAATGGCTCTTAATAGTTTCAATCAATCCCAAAATATGAACAAACCACAGTAAACAGATACCCACATTGTCTTTGGTGAAGACGGTCTCTTTCAATTCTTCTTACCGCCGTGACCTAGTTTCACGATTTGGCGGAAATGAGATCTCTCTATACATACATACTCTCTAATGTTGCATTAAACATCGTTGCGCATGTGCCTGGTTACGAACCATTGGTCTCATTCAAACTGGCGCAGGGTAATCAAAATTGATGAAGTATCCCTGCCTTGTTACGCTTCTGGTAGTATCTCTATTCTGTGTGTACTTATAGATGGCCCCTCCTGCAACAGCCACTACCCAGTTTTGTTTCTGTCACAGAGACCTGGCCTGTCACGGCCTGCCAGACAAACAGGGAACACCGTCACTCCTCCAACACAATAAAGACTTAAGTCAGACATCAGCCAAAACTGCCGTTCTTGTAGCCAAGCCCGATACAGTTGTAAACGTGAACAAGACATAGATGCGCCAATCCGTTTTACCAGTAATGCAGCAAAACAACTGACACCATGAGATATGTGGATGGATCTGACAAAATCGGACTGAAGGTGAAAATCTTCTGCCTCTTTAAAAGAATCTAAATAAATAATTCACAGATGATTTCAAACAAAATATTTTAAGTGACTGAAAAAAAAAAAGGGCCTAACCTTTCTTATTATAAGGAAATCTCAATTTCCATAGAAAAAAAATGTTCCCTTTGGAGCGGTTCTCACAGGAATCTGGTCTTTCACCATTTCGTCAAATCTACTCGCATAATAAAATGATGACAGGACGATTTCGTACGCTTTTCTCAGAACTATGAAAATATGAGATAGCCCATTCTGTTTGTGGGGTGCCGATGTTCATCATGTTGACAGTGCTCGAAACAAAAAGCTGGACGCGCGGACGAATGAAGACACACTCTTTGTTTCCAGGAAATGAAGACTCGTTTGTCTCCGGGAAATAGCCATCGCGAGAACTTACAGTGACTCGCTTCGGGGTCATTGTCCCCAACACGACAGCATTCTATATTAGTATGTTTTATTTTTTTATTTTTTTTTTATTTTCGCTAGTGATAAAATGCAAACACTGCTTTTTTTTCCACCAGATTGTGAATGGCGTCGTGTTAGGCAGAATGGAAACACATTCTCAGCTGTTGCTTTAAGCAATTCAACTTGCACGGATACAGCAGGATTATCATAAATTTGTTCTCGTCCTGCATTTGAGTTGATGGTAACAGATTTTAAATTAATGATTTTTTTCTTTTCTCTTATCATTTTACACAGTTTTTTATTTGCGTGGGCTGTGAGCAGAACTGTGAGGTTGAAGGGAATTCATCGAAGTACCACACCAGGAGTGAACAGCTGCTGTATTTTACGATAAACTTTTGACAGTCCCAAAGAGATCTCACGTATCAAAATAAAAGCATTGATCGAAGACAACGTACTAGATGCACACACAGCTTGTGGTATGTCACACTGAACAGGATTCTGTAACACTGCATTATGCCCACTATACATCAAATTATCGGATAGTGCAAACTTTTCTCCGTGAAAGGTTCGTCAGCGGGCGGATAGATCTCGCACAAAATGTGCATAACATAACATAATATACTATGATCATTACAACTGTATGTACATACTGCTTAATGTCAGCGATTTGGTTCTGCCTGGCTGAATGGTAGGTTGGTTGGTTAGTAGGTGGGTTGGTTGGTTGGTTTGGATGGATGGAAGGGTGCGTGGAAGATTGGATGGATGGATGGATACATGCATGCATGTATAGATAGATGGATGGATGGGGATGGATGGATGGATGCATGGATGTATGGACAGGTCGATGGATGGATTGACGGATGGATGGATAGGTGGATGGATGGACATATGGATGGATCAACGGATAGATGTAACGTTGGTTTGAACAGTTGCAAGATATCCACAGTGAGAGATTAGCTAGTCTGTGAATAAATTAAGACCAGTTGCGAAGTACCAGCCATTGTCCACGGGGCCATCTCACTAACCGCCTTCAGCGGAGCCAGTTGAAACCACTTCTGATTCTCAGTTTTTTTCTTCAGACCTGCTATTATGTACAAGCGAAAACATTCAATAGTCCAGCTTTACAGTGCCCCAAAGCTGTTTAAATCCTTCTGTTGAAAAGTAAATGTTGAATCAAATTTCTGTTGACGTCAGAAAATATTTTAAAAATCCAGGTATTGATAGGGTTAGCGCGCCCTCGACAGATTTAGAGAACAGGGAAACGGGTGTGTTTGCTTGTTGGAAAGACGTGCACTTTTCTAAATCAAGACATCGCTACGTAAGGTTTCCTTTTTTGAAATGTCGGATGATAAATTTAAAGGGCTCAAAATATCTATTTAACCCGATCTTCTTGGTATCAGATCGTTTAGTTTTTGCTTTGAAGTCTCATTCGAAAAGCTTGAAATAATTCTTGTAGTTGGGTAGAAGACACCAGTGATATTGAATATGCTTTTCCCTAAATATTTGTTATTTATAGTGCACATTCCTCACTGTTATCACTGAAAAGATCTTTCAAATCAGATAATATATTGTACTTGGGTGATTTTTTTTCCCTTGCCAAAGGTCGTCCTGTCCGCAAACATACCATACGTGAAGTTGTGATCTGTGCAATTTAAAAGAAGATGAAATTACCAAACGATTTCTCCGGGGAACAAAAAAAGTCTGTTATGATTTGTTTGGGGGTTCGTGTTTAAATTGCAGAAAGTTCAAATACTTTTCTAATACACAGAGCCCTAAAGGATTTATGATTAGCATATGTTTTTTTATATTATTATTTTAATCTATCTATCTATCTATCTATCTATCTATCTATCTATCTATCTATCTATCTATCTATCTATCTATCTATCTATCTATCTATCTATCTATCTATCTATCTATCTATCTATCTATCTATCTATCTATCTATCTATCTATTTATCTATCTATCTATCTATCTATCTATCTATCTATCTATCTATCTATCTATCTATCTATCTATCTATCTATCTATCTATTAGAACCTTATCCTACATCTCTAATAGTACATCGAGGTGACACTGTGCTCTGAGATACTTGGATTTGAAACCCCTCCAGGGGACAAGGCAATGGCTTGTGAAGTCATGACTGATTGCCCACTGCTCGTGACTGGGTATTAACACCGAGATGATTGTACATCTTGTTTCGTAGCAGTGTAACACCTCTTACTTTTACACACACATACACACCGCAGAGAAATGAATGTTCCCCTTCAGATAGATAGATAGATAGATAGATAGATAGATAGATAGATAGATAGATAGATAGATAGATAGATAGATAGATAGATAGACAGACAGAGAGATAGACAGACAGATAAATAGATAGATAGATAGATAGATAGATAGATAAATAGATAGATAGATAGATAGATAGATAGATAGATAGATAGACCGACAGACAGACAGACAGACAGATAGACAGACAGATAGATAGACAGATAGACATATAGATAGACAGATAGATAGATAGATAGCTAGATAGACAGACAGACAGACAGTTAGACAGACAGACAGATAGACAGACAGATAGATAGACAGATAGACATATAGATAGACAGACAGACAGATAGACAGATAGATAGACAGATAGACATATAGATGGATAGATAGACTGGTAGATAGATAAATAGATAGATAGATAGACTGATAGATAGATAGATAGATAGATGTTCAGTAAAACTCTGGATGTTCACTCAACTCACCCGACGCCGATTCGATTTCAAGATTATCAAGCTATCTCCTTACATATTCTTGAGGGGAGGGGGAAGGGTGGGGAGGGGGAAGGGTGGGGAGGGGGAAGACTGAAAGAAATGGAGAAATAGCACAAAGCTACACTTGAGGCTTGAAAGGGCTGGATTGAGGGGGGGGGGGAGGGAGGTGGTGAATGTGTGGAACGACAGACAGAAAGACAATCTGACACACAGACAGACAATTTGACAGACAGACAGGCAGACAATTAGAGAGACAGAGAATCAAAGAGACAGACAGACAGATAGACAATGGGACAGACAATCGGACAGACCATCAGACAATCGGACAGACAATCAGACAGACAGATAGACAGACAATCAGACAGACAGACAGACAGACAGACAGACAATCGGACAGACAATCGGACAGACAGACAATCAGACAGACAGACAATCAGACAGACAGACAGACAGACAATCAGACAGACACACAGACGATCGGACGGACAGATAATCGGACAGACAATCACACAGACAGACAGACAGACAGACAATTGGACAGACAGACAATCGGACAGACAGACAGACAATCGGACGGACAGACAGACAGACAATCTGACAGACGGACAAACAGACAGACAGACAGACAATCGGACAGACAGACAATTGGACAGACAGACAATCGGACAGATAGACAATCAGACAGACAGACAGACAGACTGACATTTACCCCTCACTCTTTACCCCATTCCGGACAGCACTGCAGGGTTCATTATTCATGTAGTGTTTTGTTAGGTCAATGAGGAATGCTGGATAGAGCCAGTCGGAGAATGAGTGTGGAAACTTGCTGAAAGAAAGCCACTGAGGAGGAAGACAGTGCAGTGACACACCAGTCGTACAACTTCGCGTTCATTCGCGCGTCATCGTCTCGTGAGTTTGTACGACCCCTGTTTTAAATCACTCAGAATTGTATTCAGCTCTGGGTGTCCAGTTACCCTTAGATTATGGAGAGATATTCTGCGTGTCTGCCAGACAGCCATGTTATTAGCTTCCCAATGCAATTATTGCTCTCTGCTATAAATAGCCATGACGGGAGAGACTATAATAAATCGGAACACGCTGTCACTGGACCCCAAAAAAATTCCTCACACAGCTTGCTCGAAGTGAAGGCAGAATATACACACACACGCACGCAAACAACCAAGTTATGTATAGCAGGGAAAATAATTACCTGATCTGCCCCTTTAAAACAATCTGACATTAGCGCTCAAAACGGGTCACCCTGACCTTGCATTCACCTGGGAGAGAATGATAAATTAGAAAACCGTTTAACTGCACTCATGTCGCTGCTCAGCAAGGAAACGCCCGTTGCAGTTATGCGATGATAATGTAGAGAAGCTGAACACTGGTTGGTATTGCAAATGAATGAGGCACGCCAGAAAGATTATACAGTCACAACTTAAATTAGTGCCACAGCATTTCATCCTGGGTTGGAAGATAATGTATTTTATGAAAATCAAGAAAACATGCAACAAGACAGACACGGCATTTTTCAGCTTTGTAGTGATGACCAGCTGTACTCAAATTCACATGCATGTTAGATAACAGTCACCATCCCCTGTTTCACCAAATTTCTAGATCATCCAAGAGCGACAGAATAACACACGTGAAAACAAACAGGGAAAGATGCAGAAGATCGTTTTTTCACTTTCATTACTGATCCTTTCTTGGCAGACCAAAGCCTCCTCGGGTCAGCTGTTCGGGGTGGGAGACGGCAGGGGGGTGGGGAGTGGGGGGGAGGGGTAGGATGCAAATACTGGAAGCTTTGAGCAGCATTGGACGCTGCAAGAAGTCAAGAAGTCAAGAAGTCAAGAAGTCATGAAGTCAAGAAGTCAAGAAGTCAAGAAGTCACCAATTGTGTATGTTCATGTCTTCCTATCAGCATTTTATTGTCCTTTTTGTCTTAATGTTTTTTTTCTATTTTTTTTTTCTTTTTGGGTTCTTTTACGTCTGTTGGCACGCCAGTCTGTTGGCACATCTGTCTGTCGGCGCACGAATCTGTTGTTGCGTAATGAGATTCTCCATAATTTAGATTTACGATTGGACAGCTTAGGGAGCCTGAACAGGATGGGCAGACTGACGTGACTTTGGCAGTTTTATTTCCACCAATGGTCTGACCAGCTTGACCCCAACCCCGAAAGGTCAGGCGGGTTTAATAGTACAAGTAGTTTTTTATTTTTTTTCTGTTCCTTTTTTTTTTTTTTTTAATTAGCAGCGTTTTCTTAAAACAGTTGGTCACTTGGCCATGTAAAAGGAGAGAGAATGAGGAAGAGAGAGAGAGAGATAGAGAGAGAGAGCATTGTTAAGTCAAACGTACTTAATATTAAGTCTTTCGGTCATTTTCAATGATAATTGCACTTCCCCACGAGTAACTGAGTTAATGAGTGAGTGAGTGAGTGAGTGAGTGAGTGAGTGAGTGAGCGAGTGAGTGAGTAAGCGAGCGAGTGAGTGAGTTAGCAAGTGAGTGAGTGAGTGAGTGAGTTAGCAAGTGAGTGAGTGAGTGAATGAGTGAGTGAGTGAGAGAGTGAGAGAGTGAGAGAGTGAGTGAGTGAGTGAGTGAGTGAGTGAGTGAGTGAGTGAGTGAGTGAGTGTATATGAAGAGATTATGTGAGTCCACCTGTCCGTGTCCACAGAAAGACCCCATACAAACAGACAGACAGACAGACAGTCAAACAGATAGACTTACCGACAAACAGACAGACAAACAGATAGACTTACCGACAAACAGACAGACAGACAGTCAAACAGATAGACTTACCGACAAACAGACAGACAGACAGTCAAACAGATAGACTTACCGACAAACAGACAGACAGACAGTCAAACAGATAGACTTACCGACAAACAGACAGACAGACAGTCAAACAGATAGACTTACCGACAAACAGACAGACAGACGGGTAGACAGGCAAAGAGAAGACAGACAGTGCTGCTTCAAAAGATGTGTGGATTGAAATTGCTGTAGGGAGGAAATCTGCCAATATCCGACACAGTCAGGACAAAATATGTCCCCATACCTTTCACCAACAGGTCTCAGATTGTTAGATAATACCTTCCAGACAAAACACTCATGACGCAACTGTAATGCCCACCATCCACGTCAGCAGTTCAGATGTCCTCACCATCATCTCGACCACCACCAATGGTTGTCGTAATATTTACGGCTGTGGTTTTTCAAATCTCTGTCGCTATGGGGAATTCGTGCCTGGTTGCAACGTGTGAAGATTGTAGTCCACGCATAAAGCGAACATTATCTGAGACGCCCACACAGAGACCATGCGAAACAGCGCAATTCACGCATTGAATAAGTTGTCCGACTGACAATTTTTTAATTTTATTGAAAAGCACCCGATAAAAAGTTTTAAATGTAAACTATTCAAACATATAATGTTATGTAAATGTGATTTTAAAGGGAATTATAACATTTAGAACACTCGAAAGCTGAAAAGTGAGTTAATTGGAATATTTAGTTTTTGAGATTTGCTCTTTTAAGTTACAAGCAATTTGGGGCATCTGTGAGGGGGTGGGGGCTGAGGGAGGAGATAACTTTTCCAAAACATTTGGTTTTTGCCATGTTTATGAATTTTGCAGGGAGAATCTTGCTTGGCTCACTCATGTTGAGCCATTATCTTACTGTAACATCGAGAAGTCAGTACACACTTTTCGGTGCAATTAAATCTTAAACTCAAAATTCATTGTACACTTTTATGGAGTACGGGGCTTTGGGGGGGGGGGGTGAGAGGGAGGGTAGGACAGGGAGAAAGAGAGAGAGAAAGAGAGAGATAAAGACAGAGAGACAGAGTTTGAGTTTGGATTTTTCGGCGCTTCTCCGCAGGAGAGAGAGAGAAAGTGAGATGATCCATTTCAATTAATACAAACCATAATTACAGGGTCAAAATTATGTTAGCACTAGTATCGGAGAAACGGGTGAGTCAAAAAAGTTAGAGACACCGATGAACTCAAGGACAGAATACAAAGTGTCATATTCAAGTATTCCCCGCGGAATGTGTGACAAGGCACTAAATTGTTCTGTTGATCGATGGTTTTTGTGTATTGATCATGCTGGTGTCCAGGTTGGGACTGTTCAGCAAATTCTGAATAGATGATTTCTCCCATACTTGTGTTAACATGATTTTGACTCACCTTGTATTTCTTTTCATTGTGTTCATGGGCGTCTGGTCAGATACTCAGAAGTAGGGTGTTATTTCAAGTAACACGTCTGGACATTTCGATATTCCAAAGTCCGCCTTTGTTCAGCAGATATACTTATTATATGTGGGGGTGGGTTCGTCCGTCGAAATCGACGAAGACCATCTAGACATCCTGGAGGGGGGAGGGGGGGTTAGGTGGATTGGGTTCTGTGGGTGCGCAGATGACTGATCAGACCAATTCGTGCCTGGAACATTCTGACACAGTTTGGGCATGGGATGGTGACGGATGTCGGGGACTTGCTGGACCATTTCCTGGCCTGTCTGCATTGCTCTGCTGCAGCGGTTCTGTTGGCCTCACTGAATTTGGCGCCTTTGTGGACAGCTGAACGCCATTTTGGTCTGTCCATTGCAGTGACCTCCCACGTGTCGTGGCTGATGTTGAAGGCCTTCAGAGAAGCTTTCAGAATGTCTTTGAAGTGTTTCTTTTGGCCACTTATTATAATGATAGTGTCCCAGGGAACAGCATGCCATACCAAAATAACACAGAGTTCTGAACTGAGAAGATGGAAACAGTTAAGCTAATCTTAAATTTCTGGTCAGAAGTAGACAGCCCCAGTGAAATCAAACCTGAACTCCGAGATACAGGATACTGAGACCGAATCAGCTCGCCATATTCCGTCCGACGATTTGCGCGCCTATCATCGATATCAGCAATGCAACAATTTGCATCACACCCCTTCAAAACTGAAGGAAAATAAAATGTAGTACTAACCGTATTTATACGCGCGCAATTTGTGGACATAATTATAGCTGGAGAAGGAATGGTTCGCCACGCCATTCTGTGTCTCAGTGTAAACTATGTGTTAGTCACTATTCATTTCATAGTTGACTTTTCCATTGTTTGTGTGAAAGGTTTAGGTTTTTCTTTCTCTCCAGTGTCAGGGCCAGCTATAGACCCTTTTCACTTCCGCGTTACGGTTGTTTGCGGGGAGCCGCACGGCTTCGAAAAGCACTGTGTAGGGCAAAAACCTCCACTTGCCTTAGTGATGGCATCTGAATATATGCACAGTCTAAGCAAAGATGCATTTTTATGCCAGAACCAGCACGTAACGGGTTTGTACAGTTGGTGCCCAACAAGAGGATGGCATTGTTCGACCGTTGTCCACCGCTTCCGTCCTACAAGTGGGGCACGTCGCCATTTTGTTTGCAAATCACGTGATATGGAAAACGCTAGATGAAAAGGGTATATACACCTGAAGTTGTCCTAAGTTGTTTCAGGTTCCCGGGGCCCTTGAAAATGGTGACAAAAGTGAAGACAACGGTGCATTTGGGTTGGGAGGGTTCGAGTTTGAGTTTGGGTTCTACGGCGCGTCGGCACGATAACGGCCACTTTGCGCCCTTCACGGTCTATTTGGGTACACTTTCTTTATTTATGTTTCGTTTTCAGAACTGTTAAGTTTAACATAGAATTAAATACATTCATGTAATTTTAACACATTGGTAAAATTGTTTAAAAAAAAGAAGTTTTGTATAGATCTGGAAAAAGTTTTGAAAACGAGTATAAAAGTTATTAAATCAAGTTGTAGACCATAGCCACTCTCAGAAAGGACAGGATGCGTTGCGGGTGCACGACAGAAAATAATTCTTTCAGCGCGAATTTGGAGGGCCGGGAGGCGGTGATGTAACGGGGGACAAGAGAAAAAGTAAGAAACAGGAAACATTTCCCTGAAAACAATTCCCAGATATCTGGTCGAGAGAATCAAATCTCATGTTAGATATGCAAAAATTACTGGCCCATGCCCTTGGGGGAGGGGGGGGGGGAGTTAAAAGATGATGATGATAGTAATTTGGGGGGGGGGGGGAACTGTATGCCGCATTGTGAATAAAAAATTATCCCTCTTAAGGCTTACTTTTCAGATCCCAGGCAGTTTCGAACGTAACATTTCACGGGAAGGCAACAGCAAGCGCCTTGGTAGAGTTATGGTCATTGTCAGCTTTGACTACCCTTCCGGTCGAGGAGACGCACGCTTGTTCTGAGAGCTCCTTATTTACACCCCATTTTTTGATGAATTTACCAAATTTTTAATACTTATATCATACCAACAGTGTTTTCACAGTATTTTATATGATCTGGAAGTGAAAGTGAAAGTGATTTGATTAAATTTTTAATCTCTTGGTACCAGATTTGTGATTATAGCTGGAAGGTAAGGGTGGATTGAAAAATTTCCAAAATGGCGACTGCTTGTGCCGATGGGAAGTCCACATCTTGTGTCATTATCGAGAGGGAGACAGTGAGATTTCTCCTCCTAATGTTGATAGGATTATTCATTGTTTTAGTATATAGATCAGAATTGTATTCACTTGGATGTAGATGGAATATTAGATCTAGATCTAAACATGAGGCTAATTATAACAACTGGAAATTTAGTGTTGTCAACTCGCCTAAATTCATGACCTCATTAATAAACACATGGTCTGTCCTCAGTCAGAAAAGGAGAAATAGATCTAGATCTAGAACCAGTTCGAAATTTAGGTTAACTAGTCCTTCAAATAAAATGAATATCTCTTTAGTAATGTTTTTACTACTGTCATTGTCGGGTGACGTAGAGCTCAACCCTGGACCCCAGACCAGATTCCCCCCTTGCCCCGTTTGCCTAAAAAAATGCACCTGGAAAACGAGGGCCATTGCATGTGATAGTTGTGACTGCTGGTACCACATTGACTGTATGGGAATAAGCTCAGTAATGTATGAAGCAATAGGCAACAGCAGTGCCGCATGGGAATGTGTCCAGTGTGGCATGCCAAATTTTAGTTCCAGCTTGTTCACTGATTTTGAATTAAACTTAGATAGAAGCAGATCAAGATCCCACAATAGTTTTGATATCTTACAACATTTGGATATGAACAAAAGTAACACTGAAATACCAAATTTTGAACCAAAATGTTCGTCAACTCCACACCCCAAATCCAAGAAACAAGAGCCAGCCAAAGAAAAAACTATGTTTAGAACCCAGGTTATAAATTTTCAGAGCATTTGGAACAAGAAAGAAGAACTGAGCTCATTTTTGAATGAAACTAAATCCGATGTAATCATCGGAACAGAAACATGGCTAAATGAAATATAAAAACCAGTGAAATTTCAATCAGCGATGATTACTAAATCTACAGAAACGATAGGAAGAAGAGAAGGGGAGGTGGGGTCTTGATAGCAGTGAAGAAAAATTTAGGCAGTGAAAAAATACCCAGTAGGGAAGCAGGAGAAACTGTTCTCTGTAAGATTAGCGTGAAGGGTAAACCTCCTCTCGTTGTGGGTGCAGTCTATCGACCTCCTGGTAGTGACTTGGAAACTAGTAAGAACATTTGTAATGAACTTCTCAGTGCCTACCAAAAGAACAAAAAGGCTACCATCTGGATAGGAGGAGATTTCAATTTACCTGACATAAACTGGGAAGAAGGTAACGTGAAGAGTTGCCAAAACTTAAGAGAAATAAATGACTTATTCTTAGATAGCATTGCGGATATAGGCCTAGAGCAAGCAGTAAAAGAAACCACTCGAGGAGATGCACTGTTAGACCTATTTTTTACTAATTTCCCTAACCTTACAAGAGAGCTCAAAATTCTCCCTGGCCTAGGGGACCATGACATAGTTCAAATCGATTCAGAACTGAAACTCTTTAAAAAAAGACCTATTAGGCGTCAGATTTACCTATGGAATCAGACAGACGAAAATATACTGAAAAGAGAGGCAGCAACTTTTGGCAGTTTTTTCATGAAATACCACTCTTCAAAAACGGACGTAAACAAACTTTGGGACTGTATCAAGTTAAATCTGAATACGATCATGGAAAATGTTACAACAAAAATGTCATCCACGAAAATTCATCAACCCTGGATAAATACTTTAACGAAACGATTAGTCCGGAAAAAATATAAATGGTTCAAAAAAATGAAACAGTGCAACTCCGAACGAGTAAAAAAAAAATATCTAGAAATCAAAAGATTGACCAAGAAAGAATGCCGGAAAGCTCATAATAATGTCCATGAGATGATAAGTGATACAAGTGATAACAGCAAAAAACTATGGAGATATGTGAAAAGTAAAAATAAAGAAAACTTAGGAGTAGCCGCACTGAACGATGAGAGAGGACACCCACAGCAAGATGCCCAAAAAAGAGCCAATATTTTAAATACTCAATTTTGTAAGGTCTTTTCTGACCCAGGGGGTGTCTACTCGGGAGAGCTGAGTGGTGCCAAACTGCCGGATATGGATGAAATATGTGTTACAGAAAATGGAGTAATGAAACTTTTGGAAAACCTTAATGTAAATAAAGCTACAGGGCCTGATGGAATTACCGCCAAATTACTGAAACTTTGTGCCAAGGAAATTGGCCCCGTTTACACTTTGTTGTTTAGAGCTTCAATTGAACAAGGAAAAATACCGGAAGACTGGAAAAAAGCAAATGTTGTACCCATTTTTAAGAAAGGAAATAGGGCTAGTCCTGAAAATTATAGACCAGTCTCCCTGACATCAATATCTTGTAAGCTTTTAGAGCATATCTTGCACACCAGCATCATGAAGCATCTCGATAGACACTCAGTTTTAACACATGTACAGCATGGTTTTAGAAAATACAGGTCGTGTGAGTCCCAGCTGATCACAACTTGCAACGATTTCGTTAATAACTTGAATAATACCAGACAGACGGACACCATTTTACTAGATTTCAGTAAGGCCTTCGATAAAGTGCACCATGCCAGTCTTTTGACTAAACTAAACCATTATGGAGTTAGAAACAGTACTTTGAAGTGGATTAAGTCTTTTTTAGAAAACAGAACACAAATAGTAGTCGTTGACGGAAAGTCATCCAATCCTGCACCTGTTCTCTCGGGAGTACCTCAGGGTACTGTAATGGGCCCCTTGCTATTTTTAGTTTATATTAACGATATGCCAAGTAAGATCTCTCCAGGCACTAAATTACGACTGTTTGCCGATGATAGCCTCCTCTATAGAACAATAAATTCAAAAGAAGATACGGAAATTTTACAGAAAGATTTGGACAGCCTACAAGAATGGGAGAGGGACTGGCGTATGGAATTCCACCCCAATAAATGCCAAGTCCTGAGAATTTCAAATAAACATCACAACATCACCTCAGACTACTTTATACATGGCGAGAAATTGAGTGAAACAGATGAGGCTAAATATTTAGGAGTTACATTGGACAGAAAACTTACATGGAACCAACATATTAATAGCACATGTAACAAAGCAAACGGTATACTAGCATTTCTGAAAAGGAACATCTCTAACTGTGATAGGAAAGTAAAAGAAAAATGCTATAACACCTTCGTGAGGCCCTCCCTAGAGTATGGCTGCAGTGTCTGGGACCCCCACTGTCGAATAAATATAGAACAACTGGAAAGGGTCCAGAGGAGAGCTGCTCGCTTTGTGACAAATGAGTATGCTAGAAGTAGTAGTGTCAATAAAATGATGAGAGACCTCGAGTGGACACCACTAGAAGAAAGGAGAGCAAAAAACAAAGTTAAACTATTTTATAAGGGCAGGGAAGGAAATATCCATATCCCACTGAACCACCTCACCATTAACACCAGAGGCAACAGAAAGAATAACATAAAATATAACATCCCAAGCTCACGGATTAACACCCATCGTTACTCTTTTTACCCTAATGTCATCAGGATGTGGAACAACCTCCCGGCAGAAGTCCAAAAACTATCGTCTGCAACGGCTTTTGGCAATGAATTGAAGAACATAATTATCCGTTGCAGCTACCATTGTATTTAAAGTGCGGGTTGTATTTTTGTGCACAATCTTGGTGTCAAGAGATATTTTTAACCAGAGATATGTATATAACAAAAGAATTTACACAACGATATATTTTAAATGGTCTTAATATATATGCTGTTTTAGCCTGTTTTAGCCTCAGAGCAGGGGCGTCGAGTCGCACATGGTGCAGTTGAGGAATCGTCAGAGTAAATAGACGAATCAACTACATGGGAAGAAGAAGAAGAAGAAGAAAACGATATTATATTACCTGGATCCGGCGAAGCCGCCCCTGTCTTTATTCGCCTACGTAACATATGGACAGACAGATATGTCGTAAAATTGAGTCACTTTAAGTGAAAATACAATAAACAGGAGTATATTTTTCAGTGCAAGGTTCAGTGCTTATTTGAAGAGATAGAACAAGGTGCCCCCCCCCCCTCCCACCCCGCCCGTCTCCGACAATAGAATGTGACATGAGCAGGGGCATGGACCTCTGTTCACTGGAGCCAAAAAAAAAAATGAGTTCATTAAGTATTTGACATCCGTTGCATTTTGCGTGTACATGAGAACACAGCTTTAGGTGGAATTGGGCAATCGGCATAGGGCTGTAAATGGAGCAAAACCATCCCACAAGCCTAAACTTAGATGTAATCTGGCATATTTCGAACACACAATGGTTTGCCCAGCTATAGTTGTGCAGCTGGTCCTGCTGTCACCCATCGTGTGTCCTTCCTTCCGTCTGAATGTCAGACGAGCAACAAGAATGTAACAAGGACCACGGAAATGTTTTATGTCGGTCCTTGGGATTAAAAGTTACCGCACCGACATAATCTTATTACTCCAAGGAGGGTCGTTCGTCGGTGTCCCTCGGGGTCTTGTCCACAACATCCGCTCCGCTCCGCTGTTTTCACGGAAAATGACGTATGACAAAGTAAAACACTCTTTGCTTCTGTGTACTTGTCCACAGCATCCTCTTCGCTTAGGTCCTCACTGCTATAGAGGCAAAGAGAGCTTTTTAAGCGCCATTTTCCGCAAAAATAGCGGATTGCAAGCTGTGGACAAGATCGCTTTCTCTGTGCGGAGATTCGGAACAGCTCGTTACTTCAGGGCATAATGGAGGCAACGATACAGATATGATTATGTAATTATTGGTGAAATATGATCTTAGATGAACCTTAATTGTACATTTTTGTCATAATATATAGTGTTTTCTGTGTTCTTGCAGTACAGACTAAAGACCTGATTTAATCTAAATTAATTACCCAATTATTAGGGGAAAAAAATCGAAAACAACAGCAACAAGAACCTGTGGCATCCGAGATTGGCGTGGCACAAAGTTTAAATGTGGGGAAAAAAACAACAACACATAATACCCTTCTTTTTATTTTTGAATGCCACATCTTCACTTAGATTCAGACACGCCCCAGGATCATTTGCAACAGCAACAACAACAACTGCAGCAACGTTACTACCAACCGCCATCACCCATGGCTACCACCACAAACAGCAGTATAATCAAAATCATGTATCACTACCATTTTCAAAAACATGTAGTTCTACCACAGCAAAAATAAATAAATAAATAAATAAACTGACAGCAAAAGTAACAACAACAACATCAACAACAGCGACAACAGCAACAACGACTTCTACTAAAAATCTAGATTCCCTTTACCCTTCCTCCTGAAGCAGGTGTCAAGTTGACCTGTGTATACATGATAGATAGCTGTTGTGATTGGAAGGTAAAGATCTTTGGTATGTCGAGCGCGATCCCTTGCATAAGTAATCGACTTCCTTACCGACATTTGAAGCAAGCTCCACACTTAACCTAATGCAAACAGGCCCCGGGGGCATTCAACTTTGCGCGATCAAAAGCTGCTACTCGACATTTGCGATAAACCGTATGTCTGGTACAAGTATTTATAGTCCATCAGTTGCTCTTGCCCCAAGGAAAGGATGAACAGCTACTCGAGAGAGGAGATTAGTGACGAATTCCTTAGACTTATCATCTCGAATCGCAGGATTAATAACACCGCTATCCCTCTTTTCCCTCCTCCTCATCAACGCCAGCATCATCTCATCATGATCAACATCAGTGCCATCATCATACCTTGTCTTCTTCATCATCATTAACATCATTATCATCATCATCATCACCATCATCATTATTAATAAAGATCACATCACCATCATCAACATCATCATAATCATTATCAATAAAGATCATCAACATCGGCATCATCGTAATCATCACCATCATCATCACAAACATCATCACTATTAATAAATATCATCAACATCATCATCAACATCGTCGACATCATGGTCGTTTCCATATCGCCATCCTCCCTTTTCTCCTTACCATTATCGTCCTCACCGGAGGAGTAGCAAGGCTGATGGTCATTTGCATCGGAAGTAGGAAATGTTCTGTAGGCAGCGTTTTGTGGCAAATCGAGCTATCAACCAAAATGTAGAAACTACTGTTCTCAAAACGTACAAAAGTAAACTCTAGTCTATAAACTAGAGTACTTTTTCCGAAATTGGTAGGCAGCAGCTTCTTGTTGAACAAGGGGACAGACATACCACTATTGCATAAGAAAGAGAAATGATAAAAGGAAGATACCACTTCTTGGAAATGGTGGGAAAACACAAAAGAGGTTGAACGTGAAGATGAAGAAACACAAAGAAGACGTCTCAAGAAACATGCAGCACAGCAGCAACAGTAAAAAAAGTGCTCCTTACAAGGACAGTAAAATTAGACAGAGAGAGCCACAGAGTATGATTGGGTAGAGCTCTGGTGATGACTAGCGACCACTGTTTGCTATCAGCCATAACGTTATGTAACGGAAGGGTCTCTAATATGTTGCTAAAACACATACACACACAAGACACCGGGCACGAATGCTTACACATGTCTCACAGACTCAGACATGTACACATCAGCTAACTAAATGTCCTTATTTCTCTCATTCGCGTCTTGTTAATTAACAAAATTCAGTCATTCATGCCAAATATGGGGAGACAGCCACCGCCTGACTCAGCCAGGTCACTAAGACAACTGCAGCTAGTTCTCATGTTGTTATGGCTCATGTCGAAAGACGGCGCCACATTTATCAAACATGATGGGGACGACAACTGCCTGCTGTCATGTTTGACAAAAACACATGTAACATGCAATGTTAGTGGAGGTCTTAGTCCGACACTTGATGATAGCCCGAATACAAATCGTCGTCCACCTCACAGACGGGCGTATCCATGATTTTGGTGGTCCGAGTTAACCTACCTAATCATTGCTCATGGTGAGATCCGCATCATTCTCACAAAGTGACGTATCGATATACTCAGTAGTTGAAATTATTAGCAAAAAAAGTTTTTGCAAATCGCGACCTTAATTCTTGTAGTTTTTTCAACTCCATTTTTTGCACAACTGAGAAATTCGACCTTAAACGTTTGCGGCTTTGGTATTATGATAAAATGTTGGAATAAACCGAAACTATGAAACAGCTTGACAAGTGCCACAAAACACTTTTAAGAGAGAGTATGTATGTATAGAGAGGTTTCACTATTGGTCGATTTGCACTGCGAGACATGGGAGGCGCCGCGAAACCACTGTTAGCATGGAGCGGAAAGTAGGTCGCTGCGGTAAACAATACCCATTTCTGCATTTCCACAGGGCGTACGGACTTACAAATGGCTCTAAATAGTTTCTATCAGCCCAAAAAATATGAACAAACCACAGTAAACAGATACACACACTGTCTTTGGTGGAGACGATCTCTTTCAATAATTCTTGTTTACCACAGCGACCTAGTTTCGCGATTTGGCGGAAGTGAGATCTCTCTGTACAGACATACTCTCTGCTTTTAAGAAATGTCAAAGGGTGCATTTTGTTTATAGTTATTCTACATACTAAAAAATCTCCAGTTTTTCAGAAAATGGAGATAGAACAAACAAGAACTGATGTCGCGACAGAGATCTTCATCTCACCAAAACTTTGAAATGCACTCATGTAAAATGGGAAACTTGTTGATGCACTTGTTGATGCACTTGTTGATGCACTGGCCAATACCTCAGACGGAGGACAAGATGTTCATCATGACGTTTTGTGTCTGCATTTGTATGTGTCTTTTGTCCCGCGTGGGAAATTTGACTTGGTGTCATTGCAGGACCGTGACAACTGAAGCAAACATGTCGTCGCCGCAGTGCTGCTCCGGTAGGAGTTTTTTTTTTGGGGGGGGGGAGTAGGGGTAGGTATTAGTGTATCCGGTATGCACCCGAAATTAATAATAGACATTAAATTTGTTAACCTTCTTGTGCACTCTTTCTAAAACAATACTTTTTATCAGGTATATCTCCCTGTGTATTTACAATACCAATGATGTATCGATATTATATTCGATAGGACGACCAGGACTCAGCATGGCGTCATTCAGATGTCTACACTAATCCCAGAGATGGCGCCTTTTGCACATGACAAGACATAATTCATAACTGTTATTTGCTGGGGGAATCATTGTGTGACGTGGTATAAATTATACTGCTGGCAACTGCAACCCTGCACTGTGGCCTATGAGGTCATGTTTGAGATTGCTTGAGATCAATGGAGGGGATTGGTTTTTTTGCCCTTGAGATAAGAAGAGATAAGATAAGAAGCGATAAGATAAGATGAGTTAAGATGAGAATCACTTTATTATCCTATGAGGAAAGTTGTCTTTCACAGAGCCTTTAATAGCACATACATGGCACACACATCTCAAACATCAGTATGTGAACATACAATATCACAACTCCGTAAACTCAATAACAGGTATACAATCATGAAGTGACATTGTAAGGAATTTCAGTGAAGTGTGGCACACACCTAGCTTAAGTGTTACCCAAAATCTGTGACTGTGACTTCACAGCATCGCCGCCCCTTGGTGCACAGTGACTGGGTATATACACTCACAACGTTTTCTTTTTCCTTGTTGTTAGGGGACCGTAAGTCTAATTCAGTGGTTCTCAACGTGGGCGACATAGCCCTCTGAGGGGCCATTTTGATTTCCAAGAGGGCTAAGATGAGAGAAAAGTTCGATAAGGGGGCGAAAACGACGAGATTTGGGGGGGGGGGGGCTTTTTGGGGCTGGGAGGGATATGAATAGATGATTATTGGGGGCAAATACAGGGCAGCCACTGACTTGTTCAACAGCAGGAGTCGATGGGGGCGGGGCGATGCCTAAGGGCCCGATGACCTGAAAAGCGGTTGAGCACCACTGGTCCAGTCACAACGCCAAGTAGATCAAAAGAGTACTAAGTTGTGTTCTGTTCATCTAGAGCCTAATAATATAAAATACCACGGGTCTCCTAGCAACAGCCTGGGTGTTTTGGCACGGCAGCTGAGCATGCGCACTCGTAAATATGAACTGTTATCCAAAAAGAAGAATTGAAAGTTTTAAGAGACCGGAACATTAGAGTCTTGGAAGTTGCGAGGAAAGTTTTGATTTCAGAGTTCGTAGGAGCACAAGCTCTGAGACATCAAATGGAACAAACTAATAGAGACTGTGGGAAGGAAGGAGATGTGGAGGATGTAGAGAGGTAAGGAACAGGAGGAGGATGGTCAGAGAGGTAAGGAACAGGAGGAGGATGGTCAGAGAGGTAAGGAACAGGAGGAGGATGGTCAGAGAGGTAAGGAACAGGAGGAGGATGGTCAGAGAGGTAAGGAACAGGAGGAGGATGGTCAGAGAGGTAAGGAACAGGAGGAGGATGGTCAGAGAGGTAAGGAACAGGAGGAGGATGGTCAGAGAGGTAAGGAACAGGAAGAGGTAATGAAGAAATTAAGGATTAATTATGTACATGTACAAGAAAAGAAAGCAACCTGAAACTGCTATGAGGAAAGCTGAATGATGAGAAGAATTAACAACAACAAAAAAAAAAAGATAACAAAATTTTAGGAAGAGCGCAGAGAATGAGAGAAGAATTGACTCAGTAAGGAGTGAGAGAGAAAGAAGAATGAGAGAAGAATTGACTCAGTAAGGAGTGAGAGAGAAAGAAGAATGAGAGAAGAATTGACTCAGTAAGGAGTGAGAGAGAAAGAAGAATGAGAGAAGAATTGACTCAGTAAGGAGTGAGAGAGAAAGAAGAATGAGAGAGGAATTGACTCAGTAAGGAGTGAGAGAGAAAGAAGAATGAGAGAAGAATTGACTCAGTAAGGAGTGAGAGAGAAAGAAGAATGAGAGAAGAATTGACTCAGTAAGGAGTGAGAGAGAAAGAAGAATGAGAGAAGAATTGACTCAGTAAGGAGTGAGAGAGAAAGAAGAATGAGAGAGGAATTGACTCAGTAAGGAGTGAGAGAGAAAGAAGAATGAGAGAGGAATTGACTCAGTAAGGAGTGAGAGAGAAAGAAGAATGAGAGAAGAATTGACTCAGTAAGGAGTGAGAGAGAAAGAAGAATGAGAGAAGAATTGACTCAGTAAGGAGTGAGAGAGAAAGAAGAATGAGAGAAGAATTGACTCAGTAAGGAGTGAGAGAGAAAGAAGAATGAGAGAAGAATTGACTCAGTAAGGAGTGAGAGAGAAAGAAGAATGAGAGAAGAATTGACTCAGTAAGGAGTGAGAGAGAAAGAAGAATGAGAGAAGAATTGACTCAGTAAGGAGTGAGAGAGAAAGAAGAATGAGAGAGGAATTGACTCAGTAAGGAGTGAGAGAGAAAGAAGAATGAGAGAGGAATTGACTCAGTAAGGAGTGAGAGAGAAAGAAGAATGAGAGAGGAATTGACTCAGTAAGGAGTGAGAGAGAAAGAAGAATGAGAGAGGAATTGACTCAGTAAGGAGTGAGAGAGAAAGAAGAATGAGAGAAGAATTGACTCAGTAAGGAGTGAGAGAGAAAGAAGAATGAGAGAGGAATTGACTCAGTAAGGAGTGAGAGAGAAAGAAGAATGAGAGAAGAATTGACTCAGTAAGGAGTGAGAGAGAAAGAAGAATGAGAGAAGAATTGACTCAGTAAGGAGTGAGAGAGAAAGAAGAATGAGAGAAGAATTGACTCAGTAAGGAGTGAGAGAGAAAGAAGAATGGAAGAAGAAGAAGAAGTGGAGATCTGGCAGACAGGAAAAAATAAATAAATAAGGACAAGATAAAATTGGAAAGTAACGTTAAAGTAACTTCGAAAAAATAACTTTACAAACCAGTAGCAAGTAGCTGGATACAACCGTTTGTGCTGCCAAAATTGCACTCCACATCAAAACACAACAAAAAATAGATCGTATCTAAATTTTCTGTCCTCATGACATGTTTTCCTGTTTACATGTATCTTTCTGCATTCGTTTTTGCTTTTTTTTTTACATGATTGCCAAATTTGATTTACGGTGTATTAACCCTCAAAGAGCCGAGATGAGGAGATCAAGGGAGACTTTACAAAGACGATCAAGCTGAACCAGTAAATACAACATGATGGCTGCACCTGGTGTTTCTCGGGGAATTGCCTCTCAAAGCATTCGCCACTGCACGAAAGCGAAAGCGAGTCGTCCACGGAGCGTGAAGACAATGGCATGCGAATGTTGTGTAAACATCGCTGAAAGTGAGAATTCATGCAAGAAATGTTTTGTGTAACATATTTTTGTCTGAACAACGACAGCAACAACTACAAGAATGACAACCACGACGACAACAACAGCAACAACCACAATGACAGCCATAACAACAATGACGACAACAACAACAAGAATGACAACGACGACAACAACAACAATAACAACAACAAATACAACGACGACAACAACAACAACAATCACAACAACAACAACGACGACAACAACGACGACGACGAGGACAAACAACAACAAGAACAAAAAAACCCAGAACTTGACCCTAAGCCCAGGCACCAGGCACACACTATTCTATTTTGATGGGCCGAGTAGTTCGATGATGACGTCATGACATTGCGTTTCACTGAGACCCGAGCAGTTGGCTGGTGGGCGCCTATGCTAAATAAAAGAATATCCCCTAATCGTAATATCCTTTCACTTTCTTTCATCATTTACCGTAACTTTTCTTCATTGCCTTTCTCCCAACTCAGGGTTTTTGCGAGATACTGTTTTCCCCTAGTTCCAAGCTTCGCTGCGACTTTACAGTTTTTTTTGTGGTTTTTTATTTTTTATTAAATTCTCCAATACACAGGATGGCGGCCATCTTAGTTGTTTTGTCCGCGGCATCCGCTCTGCTCCGTTATTTTACGGAAAATGACGTATGACAAAGTAAAACACTCTTTGCCTCTGTACACTTGTCCACAGGATCCGTTCCGCTCCGCTCCTCTAGCATCCGCTCCGCTCCGCTCCTCACCGCTATAGAGACAAAGAATGTTTTACTTTTTCATACGTCATTTTCCTTAAAATAGCGGAGCGGAGCGGATGCTGTGAACAAAACCACTTATTTCTTTTATTTTCATTTGAAACATTTTTCTTTATTCCACATCTTTATGCTACCTGCACAGTTATGAAATATGTGATTATTATCTTAATTCAATGCCGGCAACCGTTGAGATAGGAGTTACGGATCGTGGTTTTGGGATTTCTGTCTAAGGGAGGTATCATACCAAGTCCGGAACGCCACAGTCAGTTGCTGCCAGCAAAATGTACACCCAAGAAGTAGTGACAAAAGCCGACTGTGTCTGACCGGGCTTACTATAATAGAGTCTTCCCGGATTTACTGAGAAAATAATATAGGAAATAATGGTGTGTACATGTACTTCTTGTCTCCCAGAAGCTGACTGTGTCGTTCTGGACTTAGTGTGATACCTCCTTAAGCCTAGAAACATATTTAAGAAAAACGATGTCGGCAAAATATTCTTCGTTGCTCAACAAACGACAGACTTCATTTTTCTAGACTGGGCAGATGTCACCCCGGGTGGTATTCTAATTTGGTCTGCCCGAATTTGATACGTTAAGTGAAGAATTTGACGAATGTACTTTTGTTTCTGTAACAGGTCGGGTCGGTTTTCAGGACGAAGTGTGTTTTCACACTCAGACAGCGTCACTGAGTCAAGACATTCAAATTTGCCCCAAGTTTTTGTACAGATAAAATTACTTCTTTTGATTTTTTCCCTAAACCTGTAGTCTAGATATTTCTGATTTTCTCCCAATAATGTTAAAGATATTTTTGTCTCAACCTTAACCTGTTTTCACTGAGTGCTCAGTGCAGACATCGTGTCACGGTCATTTTGACCCCGCTGGTGGAATGTTTGGAACAGGAATGTTATTACAAGGACGTACGTGCCCCAAGTTTTTTTTTCACTAGGGGTACGTATTTTAAAGCCTTTAGTGACCTCAGAGCTGGAGAGCTCCTCGCTACATACTCCCAACAACAGCCTTGATTAATTATTCTTTCAGATTTTCTTTTTGTTTCCGTCCTTCTGGGGGGGGGGGGGGTGAAAGGGTAAGGGGGCAGGGTTAGGGATTCGATAAGATTTAGGGTTGAGGATAAGGTCGGGGTTATGGATATGTACGTATACGTACGTGCCCCTAGCGCAAAACACTTGGGGTGCGTAAGTACTTATAACAACAGCCTTGGAACAGTGGCTTCTCAACTTTATACAAGTTTCTTTCCTTTACATTCATGTCCCATAAGTTTATTCCACCCCACCCCTCCCCACCCTCCACACAGTA
>OZ007570.1:2253536-2261036 GCA_963931925.1 Onchidella celtica
GTGGAAATCAATCTGACGTATAGGACTGACGTCAAGTTGGCACGTAAGAATGACATCGTTCCCGTGTAGACATCGAATGACATCGTTCCTGTGTAGATCCGCTGGTTACAACATCGTTCTGACGTCAGTTTATGTTGGAAATCCGCCACTACGGTAATCCTACAACCCTTACGGAAATCCTATACAAATCTACATCAGTTTGGCATGAAGATGCTGGCAGGGCAGGTTTTATTTACTTTTTATTCCAACAGCAACAAAAACAATAATAACAACAACAACAAAGACGTAAAATTATAAAATTGATATTTGTAAATAAAAATGGAATGTAGGCTGTGTATCTACTGCTACAATCAAGTTAGTCTGTGCCGAGACGTCACTTAGAGTTTAAAAACATCCAGGGTTTATCGTTCGTTGAAATTCATCGTTCTAATGGACCTGCGCCAGTACAGGTTGAGGGGGGGGGGGTGGGGAGGGGAGAGAGAGATAAGCCTAGACGCAGCACACATACCGATGGTGTCGGGCGCAAACCAGCCAAGTCCGAAAATTTCATTTTTCTTTTTACAGTACCAATTTGTGAAGATTGGAACCCCGCATCATCTGTAAGAATAGCTCTTACGATAATTCAATAGAAACATTCAAAACAGACATGTGATCAAATCAGCTAAGGACATTTTCCTTTAGGTTATCCGCAACTTTTTGTTCCTCCTGTAAAATTTGCTTTTCTTGACTTGGCTGGTTTGCGCCCGACACCTGCCATCGATACGACTTTGTTGAGTTGCTGTCGCATCCCAGTTGTGTCGCATTTGTTTGAAATCTAGGGCGGGTGAAGGAAGATGCGCACACAAGTGACACTCGGGCTGGTTACAATGTCAATAGGAACAGTGAAAGTGAGTCGACAACACGCCAACGGGGGACACGTTTGTCTAGAAGCAAGGTGCTCGCCTCTCATGCCGATGGTACCGGGTTCGAATCCCTGTCGGTGCAGGCATGTTGGAATTTTGGGATTTTTCTCATATATTCCTGTCCCTGGTCCAGCACTTAGTCTTCTCGCATAAGGACGAAGTGTTCAGAGGGCTCGTGTGCACGTTGCGACGTTAAAGATACCCTGGCAGTTGGAAATCGTGCAGAGCAGGCCGTACATGGCCGCTGCCCGGGCAAAATTCTGAAAAGGAAAAAAAAAACTAATCCCCACGAGAGCAAGAAAAATAAAACAAGAAAATTGAGGTGTAAATCTCAAGGGCAGAGAACTTCCTAAAACCAAAGACCTAAACACACGACAACTAGTCGCAAGTGCGTCCATAGCCTAAGCCAAGCGTGTGAAAAGCATACACGAGGAAAAAGGGTCAAAAATAGCTAAATTCGAGGTTACGCACTTTATGTATGGCCCCTTGGGGATAGAAGTCACGGATAAAATGACCAGCCAATGGCCCGGTCATTGACCTGTGTTCAGAACACAGGAAGACAGTTGGTCTCGCATTAGACACCTCATTAGGGACGGCAGGACGAGTAAGAGCGAGATGAGGGGAAGGAAGGGATAGGCAGCGGCAGGCTAGAAGATGGACAGAGAACTAGCCCTTGTATTTCCTAATGGGTTTGCCTAGGTCAATGGTTCTTAAACTGGTAGTGCACGGAGACAGGTCAGTTTTCTATCTGGTTTGACTCGGTGACTGATGCGTCTCTGTCTGACATTTGACGAAATATAACAACCACAGAAAAAACTATGGTGTGGCAGCAAAGGCTTAATGCAAAGAGAAAAAGTTGTTCGCAGCAAAGCCTCGCCTAAGAGATAATACCTAAACGATACAATCAAACGCAAGGAAGAAGGGAAGAGAAACAAGTCAGTATTTCGGTTAAATACTTTCGTCAGGAAAAAAAAAAACCCAGAGAAAAATGGAAAATTGAGCAGATAAAACAATCGAGCAATAAAAAATATAGAGTGTGAAATATTTGTTGAATATTAAATCAATACGGCGGCTGATTATAGATGCCAGTTATAGTTTTCATTATGTCTTTTCATTCCTGAATGTGCATGGCAATTTCTGTTTTGAGGGGAACGTTTGAGACTTCAGACGTGGACAAATATCTAGGCTTTTAAAAGTAACTCGCTTCTGTGTTCTGTATTGAGACAAGTCAAACTGTGGTAAAAGAAAAAGTTGTATATAGCAAAGCCTCGCGTAAGATATAATACGGTAACCATACAATAAAACGCAAAGAAAAACGGAAGACACAAATCCACAGTTCGGTCAAGCACCTTCCTCGGGGAAACAAAAGAAAAAAAAAAGCCAGCACAGAAAAGAACAACAAACTAAAAAAAAAAGAAAAAAGGAAAATTCAACAGATGAAAAAATTGAACAATAAACAAAAAATATGGAATATGAAATATGAAATATGAAATATGAAATATTGGTAGAATATTAAGTCAATCAGACAAATTATCTGCGAGTCCTGGCTTGTATTTCTGTGGTTTTTATAATATTCTGCATTGAGAGAGTATGGTGTTGTTTTTGTTTGTCTTATTCCTGATTGTGTGTAGTAACGTTGACTGATGTACATCTCAGTCTTCATTGCTTAATTCAGCTTAACTCGGGATTGTTCCATCAGTTTTTCCAGATCTGTTTTTTTAAAGTGGTTTTTGGTTAGGGGCGCGTAGTCTAATGACAGATCCAAATAGAGAAAATACTGGGTGTGGGCACTGTTCAGCTATGGCTTTCTGTGTAAAATAGTACGTGTCCCGCACTCCCATAACAACAGCCATTTTGCAAACTAACCTGACTGAAGTGGTATCCAGTGAAAGAAAACCATCCATGAGAGACGTATGTGAGGGTTTACCGGTTTTAAAAAGTCAAGAACTACTAGAGCTATGGCTGTCTTAACTATTGGTTTGGTGATCTCACTGCGGTGGCTACTGACGGATTGGTAGTTCTTCTATAGTGGGAAGACTTTTTGCATTGAAGAAAAAACAAAGACGAAGGTCAAGACATCAACTGTAAAGACAAGGACAGTACCAAAAGCAGTCGTGGTAGTAACAACAGCAACAACAGCAACAACAAAACAGCAACATTAACAGTGGTAGTGATGTGCTATCCGGTTTCTTTGTACTGCCTATGTTAATATTGAGTGTTGTTACCTGTACCTACGTCCACCAAGTTTTTTTGCGCTAGGGGTACGTATTTTAAAGCATTTTGTGACTCCAGAGCTGGAGAGCTCCTCTCGAAATACTCATAACAACAGCCTTGATTAATTATTCTTTGAGATTTCCTTTTTTGTTTTCCTCCTATATTTTGGTTGAAAGGGTAGAGGTCAGGGTTAGGGATTCGATAAGATTTAGGGTTGAGGATAAGGACAGGGCGGCGATAGGTACGTGCTCGTACGCGCCCCTAGCACAAAACGCTTGGGTATGTACGTAGAAATAACGATAGACGTCAATATATATTACTCTCACCCACCTTCACGCCGAGGCGGATTTAAAAATTCCTACTCTTTAACCGGATTTATACTACTTATTTTCCGAAATATATCAAGTCTCGGACAAGTGTTGGTTTTTTTCTTCTTTTATTTAGCCAAATATTCCATAAACTGTTTGAATGGTTTTTGTATCTTTGTCTTACCCTCTAGTGCCCGGGTAGTCCATCTTAGTTTACACCCCACCTGATGTTCAGTGATGTTTATTTGGAACATTTATGAGTAAATAATATTTCGTGATTTTTGCATTTATGAGAGCACTTTAATTCACTTCGTTTTGAAAAGTTCAGAATTTTTTGCTGAACTAATCTAGCTCTGGTGCCTAGATGCGCAAAGGACCGTGCAATATTTCATCTGTTTATTACTAAACTATTGTTAAGATAAGGTATAGATTATCTCAGTTAATACACTTATTTCCCCGACTCCTGTAAACTTAGATCCTTCATATGTTGTGAGGTTTCTGACTGGACCATAGTATAACATTTATCTTTCCTGTCATTTGCTTAGGAACAGAAGTATAATAGAAACGTCAGCAAAACCAACAACTACTGCATAAATCAGCTATAATAGTGTTGTTGTAGCTCGCATACGTTACTGTAAGTAGGTTTCCGTTGTGTCTACCACTGCAGTATGTAGATGGTGAGGGCTTTTATGCACTCATGTGTACTGGACACCTCGCAATCCTCGGGTTCTGGGAGTAAATGAAAGATAAACACTATCACAGCCTGGGCTTTCCGCAAACATGAATCCGCAAAACAATAAAGTCCAATCCGGATTGCTACGCGATCTGCTTATGAACAGTCAGCACATCAGAAACCTCATGTGCGCGGGACTTTATTTTACAGTACAGGGAGTCTGAGTCTGAGTTTAATGGCGTGTCGGCACGATAACGGCCATTTTGAGCCCACAGAAGAGAAAAGGAAATTTTTACTTGAAATTTGCTCTTCATTTCAAGTGCATTTTAAGCTACAAATAAACATTTGAAACAGTGCTATTGTATTTGCTATTAATTAATTAACTTGCGAGGAATTCCTAGAATATTTGATTAAAAGGAATATTGTCATTGCAGTTGTGTGGATACAGTGCAGTGGGTGGGATTATGACCAGGGCTACTGGTCTAGTCCACAGCATCCGCTCCGCTATTTCCATTGAAAATGACGTACGAAAAAGCAAAACACTCCTTGCCTCTGTATACTTGTCCACAGCATCCGCTCCACTCCGTTCCCCACCGCTATGGAGGCATATAGCGTTTTGCTCTTTCATAGGTCATTTTCCGTAAAAAAAGCGGAGTGGATGCTGTGGACCAGGGCAGTAATGATGTTTTTATCTTACCCCCCCCCCCCCCCAAAGAACTACATCACACTTAACTCGCTGGAAGTGCAAATATGATGGACAAAAAACCTTTTTTTTTTCAAAACCTATTTTTCAAGCAATTTCAACGTGGTGTCGCATCCTCGTCTGGTCAGACGCTCATGACAAAATGTCTGGAGATGACACAGAAATGCGCCTGACCGTGCAAAGTTTTGCTTTATGCTAACTTTCACCGCACGTCATTAAAAACGATGCATGACGTACGTCGTGGAGTCTAATCGATACCACACTTCTCAAGAACAATTTATTAGGACACCCTCTGTAAAAGTATGGTGTTTGTCAGACCCCGTAGCCTGCGAGAAGGAATAGCAAAAAATGCATGTCCGTTGGTGAGCACGCACTTGCATGTTCTACAGTTTTAAAACTATGGAAAGAGGGGCACCGACGTCATTGAGGTATACCAGGAATTTCAAGAAAAAATTCCCAGAAATACGATACGTCGTAACTACCAACGTTCAAATTGTTTCGGTGCCCATTAGCCCACGACGTACTGCGGAAGTTAAATATTGAGAAACACTTTCCTGCCTGAGTTTTGTAGGATGGCACTCCGGCCTCTAGTGGGTTAAAACTATGTAAAACGACAACATTTACCATTTTAATGTGTATGGCTGAAGCCTTTAAGCCTAAGAATTTGGCCTTAAATCACACAAATAACTACAAAAATTTACTATTTTGGAATTCGTCAGTTTACAAAGGTCGGCGGGTGGAAAGACAGCAACTGTAGGAGAACTAATGAGTTTTGTCGTGAGAAAGCTTTGTTCCCCTTTGATGGTTGGTGATGAGGCGAGTTGGCATTCAGGTCAGAGACACAGGAAGGAGAGTGGTCGCCCTTGTAAAGCGCAGTAACATTTTAGCCACGAGAGGGAGCCACCTAATTAACCAACGTTTTCCTTGAGTGCATTATTTATACATGTATTTTCTTAACATTTTCCCTATCCAATTTGCTTGGCATCATGAGGATTATTCGGCATCATATTAACATCATCTTGTCATCACGGACGTGAAGGACATGATATCATCATCAAAATTAATGTCAATGATATACTAGTGTAGTCAATGGCTCGTGTGTGCAGTTGAGAGATTTTCATTCGTGTTTAGGTCTTTGCTTTAGGAGGTTCGCTGATCTTGGCATTTATGCCCCACTTTTCTTCTTGTTTTGTTTGGGGGAGGGGGGGGGGAGCGGGGGGGGAGGGGGGGGGGGAGAGAATTTTGCCAGGGCGGCGGTCTTATTCGGCCTGCTCTTCTCGACTTGTCGTATCTTTAATGTGCAAAACATGCACACGGGGCCTCCGAGTTTTTCATTCCTATCCGAGAAGACTAGGTGCTCGATCCTACCTACCATAGGATCAGGGACAGAAATTTTTCCCCTAACAAAAAATCCAACATGCCTGCAGCGACCGGGGATCGAACCCGGTACCTTCGGCATGAAAGGCGAGCACCTTTCCTCTAGACCATCTCGTCCCCAAGGATTATCATTCGTGTGATTTCAGCTCAGTCTTATTTATCTGAACTTTCTTTAGATGTGATGTAGAAATGAACCATTTATTAAAGCTAAACAAATTATAATACGTGCCATACTACAAGGATTAGTAAAATATAACTTACCAGTTTGATACAATTTAATAACATAACCATACATCACAGCGTTATACAGCATGCAGCGATACAATACAATATTTTACAATACATTATAGAACAATACTGTACAATACAATCAGAACGATAGCGTATATTACAATACAATATAAATATACCAACACAATACAAATGACTTCTGGCGAACTATCTAAGCAGTACACAGAAAAACTGTCTATTTCTGGTCTAGTATCCTCGATATTCGGTCAAGTACTCATAAATCCAGTGCTCACCCCGACCTGAGACAGAAGTGTGGACGGAGAGAATGGTGCTGATTTCTGAAGATCTTTTGTTTCAACCATCAGTAGATCATGGACATTGACACGTTTGTATCATGGGTGGCATTTTTTAAACTGAGTGATCATTAGCATTCGTGGAGAGAGATAGGGGGTTGGGGGGGGGGGGGAGTGACTCTCAGATTTATTGTACTTTTTAAAACATTTGATGTACATTTTCTTGCTCTTTACGAACCTAAAGGCACGCGCAGAAACCGACAGACAGAGAGAGAGAGAGAAAGGGGGGGGGGGGGGGGAGGCGGGGACGTAGTCGGAGAGAGACAGAGAGAGAGGGGGAAGACGAGAGACAGACTAAGAGAGAGACACAGAGAGAGTCTGAGAGAGACACGGAGAGAGTCTGAGAGAGACACGGAGAGAGTCTGAGAGAGACACGGAGAGAGTCTGAGAGAGACACGGAGAGAGTCTGAGAGAGACACGGAGAGAGTCTGAGAGAGACACGGAGAGAGTCTGAGAGAGACACGGAGAGAGTCTGGAGTCTGAGAGAGACACGGAGAGAGTCTGAGAGAGACACGGAGAGAGTCTGAGAGAGACACGAAGAGAGTCTGAGAGAGACACGGAGAGAGTCTGAGAGAGACACGGAGAGAGTCTGAGAGAGACACGGAGAGAGTCTGAGAGAGACACGAAGAGAGTCTGGAGTCTGAGAGAGTCACGGAGAGAGTCTGAGAGAGACACGGAGAGAGTCTGAGAGAGACACGGAGAGAGTCTGAGAGAGACACGGAGAGAATCTGAGAGAGAC
>OZ007570.1:2266036-2278536 GCA_963931925.1 Onchidella celtica
GTAAATGAAGAAGTTTCTGTACATAAAGACAATAGACATTTTGTAAAACTTCTTGAAAATGCAAGCCAATGGATATGCGGATTTTTCTTGCATGTGGCCCATTGCATGAAAAGAATGCTTGATATAATGACAAATTAATGATACAGTGCTACTGTGTCTAATAAAATAAAAAGCCAGAGTTTTTCCTACAGTGACTGAAGTTATGATAACTAAATAAGTCACTTCAATTAAGGCCTACAGCAAAAGCCCAATTGTGAACTAAATTCAATATTTTCCCTAGACTTTGCCTTTATAAGATACGACATTGTTCATGATTTCCGCGCATTTGCCGTTAGGTGGCGGTGCAAAATCTGTGCACGCAAACCGCGCTGGCTGTCTCATCTTACTGTACCTAGTATCTTTGGTGATACTCATGGAACGATACTTCACGCACAGAAATACACTTATGTTGAACACTTAACTGTATCGCAGTTTATTACTGTGGAAATACATACCGTCACAGTCATTCCACAATTGCGTAAGTAATTTTTTTGGTGTTTTGAGATGAAATGCTCATCTTAATCAGACAATCAAATTGCAGCGTTCAACACTTACATTGTCGTGTTTCGTTGTCTCTTGAGTTTACAAACTTAACCCCACATGCGCCTAAATCACCATTGTAGATTGTTGTCTTGGAAACGCAGTCTAACTACAAAGCCAAACAGAAAATACCGAATTGTGCTCACTGTTCAGCTAGAGCTTTCTATGTAAAATACTACTCTCCCCTAACAACAGCTACAACTATATTGGAATAGTTTTCTTGATTTTCAAAAAAAAAAAAAAACACAACAAAACATCAAAACGCCACTTAGGCAATTGTGGCATGACCGTGACGGTGGAATATTATTACAAATATTTTTTTTTAATTTTGGCCTGGTTGTCATGTTCTACAGAGCGCAGAAAGGCAAACTCCAAAGAGGCTACAGTTTCATACATAAGAAACAAACAAAATCAATGAACAACGCGGTGTTTTGTTGCCTTTTGTCTTTCTCTTATCTTGCGTTGATCTTTCTCTTATGCCTTCCATGCTCTACATCTTTCCATCTCTTTCTTCTGCGCTATCCAAAACACAATAGTCTAAAATTATAATTGGCCTCTTGAACTTTGTGAACGTAACAATGGCTTCCACCACCCATCTTTGCCCTCCGGTACAAGGAGGGGCAAAAACAATTCTGCTGTCCAAAGGAAAAACGGTGTAACTGACAGAATGGCAAATTTCTACTTTATTGCCTCTCATTGGAGGACACAGAGGCAGAGGCAGACCGCGCCTGACCTGGCAAGTAAACGTTGAAAAGGATCTGAAGTCGCTCGGGAGCTCCTGGCACCAAGCAAAATATGATGCCCAGGACAGAACTGGTGGGCCAAGGATGGCCTGATGCGCCCGCGGTGGCACTGGAGGAACTAAGTGCCAAAGGTAAGTTAATGCCTCTCATTACGAACGGTCACTTTCGTTGATTTTCCACACAAGGGACTACAATTTCAGTAGCAAATATGTCTGTCTGCCTTTAACATATAAATAAAAGAATTGTGCGTGAGGCAAGTTCATAGAGACAATAGAGTAGAAAAAAAAACATTCTGCCAGTTACGTCCTTTTTCCGCTGGGCGGCAGAATTGTTCTCTCCAACTTTGTCAGGACATTAAACATACCCCCCCCCCCCTTTTGTTCTATTTCAAGTATCACCAGTGAAAACATCAGGGAAAAAAACGTAAGCAAGCAACAGTCTGCTTTTTAAAAGCCAGCGGTTTGAATCTAAATCTAAATAATGTCAAGCCGTTGACATATCAACGATATGTTTAGAGGCAACACAAGACTTTGAACGGTTTCAACGCCCTTCGTGATTTCCTGTTGCTTGTTTGTTTATGTTGTTTGCCGTTTAAGGAAGTGCTAGAAACAACATCCAAAGCAAATGGCTGACATGATGACGTCAGAGAAACACTGCGTCAACATGCATGAATGACAGATATTGTATCCGTAGTCATTTTTACTCTTTGTCTATTCAAATAACGTACGCCACAGTGGACACTGCGCTTGTTGTCACCTCGAGTGCACAAGTGTTCTATCTCCCTTGACTCCACTAGAAATTTGACTAAAGTTTATCTGCTCTATGCAAGAAATAATGAACATGATACAAATAATGAATATTATCCCCTAGTTATAGACAAAGTATACGCTGAAATTAATGCATTAATCTAATTATATATTACGCACTTTCTCCACCTTTGAACGCAAAAGGCTTTTTTATTAATAATAATAATAATAATAATATATTGCATTTATATAGCGCCCAACCCCGTCGATGACAAGCTCTGGGCGCTTTAACAAACTCTTACACACACACACACACACGCATACACAAAAGAAATTCAAAATATTTACTATTGTTGCTGCCGAAAAACACCTAGCCTAGTTTGTCTGAAAGAAATGGGTCTTCAGATGGCGTTTGAAAGAACCAATGTCATTAATTTTCCTGGTTGTCTTTGGAAGAGTGTTCCAGATGGTAGGGCCAAGAAATAAAAAGGACTTTTCTCCTACAGTGGACAGATTCATTTTAGGTACTTTCAATTTTGTAGTGTCAGATGATGATCTTAGTTGACGAGATGGAACATAGTAATCAGTTAAATCAACTAGGTACGATGGAGCAGTATTATTGGCAAGGCAGAACTGTAGAGCTGGGTATCATCAGCATAGAAATGATATTGTAAATTAAATTTCTTTATTTCATGTACAAGTGGAATAGTATAGATAGTAAACAAAATAGGACCAAGCACTGAGCCTTGTGGTACGCCATACTGAAGCGCATAAGAAAAGATCTTATTTTGTTGGTTACAACAAATTGGTGGCGATTTGACAGGTAAGATTCGACCCATTTAAGGGCGACCCCTCTGATTCCAAACGATGTTTCTAGCCTTCTGAGCAGGATTTCGTGATCGATGGTGTCGAACGCTGCTGATAGATCCAACAAATTTAGCAGAGTAATATTTCCAGAATCTGCCTTTACTAATATGTCATTCATGATTCTTAATAATGCAGTTTCAGTACTGTGGTTACTTCTGTAAGCAGATTGAAATGGTTCCAACAGGTCATTATTTCTCAAATGACACATTAGTTGTTGTAATATCACCTTTTCAAGGATTTTTGAAAGAAAAGGAAGGTTTGAGACGGGTCTATAATTTTTCAACATGTTTTGATCAAGAGTCGTTTTTTTCAAAAGTGGTGTTACCCAGGCTGTTTTAAAATAATCAGGGACAGACCCACTTAAAATAGAGTTGTTTATTGTTTTTGTAATAGTTGGAACCAGTTCACCAATACAAGATCTAACCAAAAATGTAGGAATATGATCGAGGTCACAACATTTTGATGGCGATGCCATGATGATAGATTTTACAGATTCATTCGACACAACACCAAAAGTGTCTATAGGATTTCCCTGAAACTCATCAAAATGATCAATGGCATCAAAACTGTCAAGATTTTCTCGGATAGTTGTAACTTTTTTATCAAAATAATCAGCAAAAACATTGGGCAACAAATTGTTCTCGTAAATTGTGGGTAGAGGTGTTTCCTTTCTTTTCCCTGTGAGTTCATCACAAATACTAAAAAGTTCCTTACAAGATGTAGAATTTTGAAGTTTAGTGACATAGAAGTCTTTTTTTGCAAGTTTAATAACACATTTCCATTTGTTCTTCTGGTGTTTGAAAATGTCCTTGTGGACTGTAAGACCTGTCTTTAACCATTTCCTTTCTGCTTTGCGACATTCTGCTTTGGCTGCTTTGACATCTAGGGTGTACCATGGAGCGAACGGTCTGTTGGAGATTGACCTGGTCTTGATAGGTGCATGTCGCTGTAGTAGATCTTGCTGGATGTTATTATAAGATGTGATGTCGCCTTCAAAGTTCTCGAGAGCATTGGCCATTTCCGTCTTGAAGGCATTGATGTCGATACCTTTTATGTCTCTGGACGACACAACTTTTTTGATGATATTTGGCTTTGCGAAATCAATATCGAGTACGATGGTTTTATGATCCGAAATGAGTTTTTCTAGGACGGCGGTGTTGGTGAAGGTGCTCAAGGTTTGTTTGATGATCACTAAATCTAAGATGTGACCAGCTCGATGAGTTGGACATTTGATTATCTGAGACATGTTGCATTGGTCGATAAGTTCTTTAAGTCGTTTTACTTCAGATGATGTTTCAGAATCAAAATGAAAATTAAGATCACCCAAAAGAACAGGGTATCCTTTCTCGCAGGTTAAGCGTGGTAGGAGAACTTCAAGTTCACTCAGAAAATTGGTTTTACTGCCTGACGCTCGATAAATGCAGACAAAATGAAAGACTTTGGTGCCAAGATCTAATGATAGCTCCATAATCTCAAATGTTTCAGGTTGGTAGCTAGTTTCCGGTTTAATAACAATTTTTGGTTCAAGTGATTTTCTGAAAATTACAGCGATCCCGCCTCCAAGACGATTTTTCCGAGGAAAAGATTTAATTTTGAAATTAGGAGGTGTCAGTTCATCTTCAATAATAGCATCACGCTCTTTCACTAACCATGTTTCAACGATAAACAGTAAATCTAGATTCTTTTCGTGAATGAGGTCCACAATGTCTTCAGTTTTATTTCTAGATGACTGAGCATTTAAATAACCAACTCTGATGTTACTGCACTGGTCACGTTCTACATCATCAGTGTCCACTTTGATTAAATTTGCTTTGCATACTTGTCTATATCCAGGGAGACAACCATGTCTACTGGTGATGTTTACTTTAATTCTCTGTTTGCCTCCCCTCCTTGAGCGTTTGGTTGCTGGTATTAAGTTAATTTTGTTGTTTCTTAATCTATGCATTACACTAGGTACCAATTGCTGTGTTCAAGGGTCTTAAAGCACACAGCTGGTCTCTTGAATAGGCCATTGTGGGATTACACAGTAACCAAATTTTGCATGTACATTTCAAATACCTTGGAGGGTGCACGGAAGTTTTTATTATTTTGATTGGTTTTGTTCTTGAATTTATAGAAAATACATTGTTTCATCGTGCTGTCAACAGTTCTAATTTTCATTCTCCATCTTGGCGTCATCCTGACAGCATCGTTCATGTCATAAAAAGTATCGGGGATCGAGTTTTTTTTCCTATGCTTAGATCATCTGTTTGAAAGGAAGTATCGTTTGAAACCGATCCGGCACAATATTCTATTAGGGTATCGTGAAACCAATCCGGCACCGAGACCGCCCAATATCTCAACAACTACAATTCAAATGTGAAGGATTCATTTGCACGCACATGGTGACTCGAAGAACACGTTTTGGCCAAGCTGCATTACACATCTAGATCTTGAGCTCTACTCTCTCCACAAATTCTCCACCTTTGACATTGATTTCAATTGTCACGGATTCAGTTGCACGCACATATTGGCTTGAAGAGTTGAAGTACATGCTTTGGTCAAGGTAAGCATCACTGATTTTTCACGACTTACTTACAAAATAACAAATACATTATCGAGATCTTGCTTATCTTTGTGTTTGAGCTCTATATAAGCTTACTTACACTACAGCTAAATCTAGATCTAGCTGGATTTACTCGCTCTGCCTCCAGGAAGATCCCTTAATTTGACACAGATCTACAAATGCGAGATCAAAGCTTACAGTTACACTTTTTAGATATAGATCTACATCTAGATATCTAGATTCTGGGTCTAAATTACTCTAAAGTTGAATTGAGATCAGCAGAAGCAAATTTATTAGTAGTGCCCAGATCAAGAACAATCATGGGAGAAAGAGCTTTTTCAGTGTGTGCACCTAAAATGTGGAATGACTTGACTGATCGTGTGAAACATTCAAACAGCTTGATCCAATTCAAAAGAAAACTTAAAATAGCGTTGTTTACAAAAGCGTATACGCAGGATATGTAACATTCTTGAGACAGTGATTAGGTATAGGTTGATGAAAATGTGTGTGTGTGACTGAGAGAACTGTTAAGCGCTTTAGAGCACTCTTCTGTGGAATCAGGCGCTATAGAAATGACTTATTATTATTATTATAAAGTGTACAGTTTAGCATTCTACAGAGGCACAGCCACAGATTGATTAGCCCATTCTGTTCTTTATTGTATGGATCTCTAGATCTAGATTCTAGATTAGAATGAAAGAAATTTAGGACAATAACTTATTCGTTGGAAATAGGGCCTAGCTGTTAGTGTTATTCGTGAACATCAATTCGGCATGTCAAGAACACCTCTGAAAATTTTTTTGGTAAACTGATCAGGTACTTAGAAGTCAAAATCACCATTATCAATGCTTTTTAGAGTTTTTTGTTTGTTTTTTAAATTTTTTATTTTAGTCAGCGAGTAGTTGGGAATCACGAACACCATTATAGGCTAAATCAATGCTGACAGATCCAAGAAAGGTCTGACTATATCTAGATCTAGATCTGGGTGTTACTCTCAATCTAGATCCAATTAGTACAGTTTTTCATTGATTTCTGCATCTAAATAGAAATTGCAGGGAGGGGGGGGGGGAGGAGGCATGTATTTTACATTGAGGCCCCTAATTCATTTTTCTACTCAAAACGTTACATATTTCCATCAACTATTTAATCTTTTTTTTTTTTCATCAGATGCCTCGCAAATGAAAGTCCACGATGGGTCGTTTAACTCACAATGCTAAGCGACCCCGTCACTTAAGAAGTAATGCCACCCTTGAGAATGAAGATCCGGCTGTGTCTGCATCACATGCATCTGCAGGTCCTCTCATGCCTGTTGCTGTTCCTGCCCCTCCTCAGCCTGCAGATCTGCCAGTGCCAGATCTTGCACCACCTATATCCAGCTGCACTACACAATACTTTACCAAAGGCCTTAAATTATTCTCCGGAAAGTTGTTTGGTGACCATAGCCGTAGGAAATCTTTCTCTGCAATGCCCATGTTCTGATGTTGTCATGCCACAGAGACAGCAGCAATGTGTTGCAACAATGGTAAAATTAAATTGCAGCCGTGTCCTGAACTACCTCCGGAATTCAAGCGATTATAGTGTGGTGATTCTGAAGAATCGAAAAGTTTCTTATATCAGACATTACAATTGTGCCTTTCAAATGACTTTGTTTGGATGTAAGATGATTCGTGTGGATGGATGGAATCCTAATTTTTACATTCAGGGTCAAGTATGTCACTTGGTGGGACCATTGGAGCCTTTGACACAGGAGCCGCCTAAGTTTTTGCGAATTACATGGATTCTGAGATGGATCAACTTCGTAGACAAATGTCTGTTTTGGACAGTCCTCTGTGTGAAGCTGTAGTTTTATTGGTTCAAACAGTATTGCAAGATCGTAATAAGTATGTCCATGAACTAAAGTCAGCGTATGAGTTTGCGGGGCGTAGTCAGTTCCCAAATTTCAAAATTGTCATTAGAGAGGATGCACGTCCTGCCAAGGAACACAGTAGGCGATACGATGCACAGGGAGCTCCAGAAATTATGTTAATGCCTAATAATCCTGTTGGACACCATGATATTGTCTTACACCAGAGAGATAATAATGTGCAGAGGATCTGTGAGCTACACCGAGCCTATGATGCTCTTCAGTACCCAATACTTTTCCCTAAAGGAACAGATGGCTGGGATCTGCAATTAAAATTTAATTACAAACGGACACAGAATCAGTTCTATTGCATTGAGTTTTTCACCCGGCATGGAAATTATACTCTCCAAGCGCGTCGGCTTTTTCAGCAATTCGTGGTCAACGCCTATGCCAAGATTGAGTCGGAGAGACTGCAGCTTATAAGAGGAGAGCAATCAAGGCTAAGGGCTGATTCATACCAGAATCTTAAGGACTCGTAGGATTTACGCCGTCCTGTTTTTAAGCATGGAATGATGTATGTAGCTCTTCACGAACAGGAAACAGAAATTCAACAGTTATCTTAGCACCTGATAAGCAATCTAGAAACATTGTAAACCTGGAAGTTTTGTAATGGACTGTTCTCCAAAGATGTTATTGTTATCAGATCTATTGGGATTACCATTTTAATTCATGTGAATTGTGAGTCACATTATTTTTACTCATGTATTATCATTTTATTTTCTTTCCGTTCATTGAACGGGTGATTATGCTTGTATAGTATATTACAGAAGATGTCAACTGAAGTCCATTAATGTCATGAAGACAGTTTTAGCGAAAGATAGACATAGAACACTTGTAATCTCGGATGACGACGTCAGGGGCAGCCATCAGGACGTCATGTCAAGCGGCGTTTTCGGACCTCAGGTAAAGGGGAAGTGACTCTCGACAACTCAAAATGAGGAATCGGCAATTAAATTGAGTCGTCTCCCCCTGACAGTCGTTCGACATCATGCAAGCATGTACAGGTACTCGATAGGCCTACATAAATGAGCATAAATATTCATGCATATTCTCCTTTGTTTAGTCTATAAGTCATAATTGACCTATTTTCCAGGACAAATTCATGTATCCCTAAGGGCCCGGAAATAATAAAAATTATCTTCCCCCCCCCCCCTTTTTTTTTGCAACCCCTGGTGCTGACAATTAGCCGTTAAAGGGCTATCAGTAAAGGACGTAAGTTCCTTTTGGCGATTTTGAACCTCTCTCTACCTATCTACCTACCTACCTACCTACCTATTTGTCTGTCTATCTATCTATCTATCTATCTATCTATCTATCTATCCATCTATCCATCTATCTATCTATCTATCCATCTATCCATCTATCCATCTATCCATCTGTCCATCTATCTATCTATCTATCTATCTATCCATCCGTCTGTCTGTCTATCCGTCTGTCTATCTATCTATCTATCTATCTATCTATCTATCTATCTGTCCGTCCGTCCGTCCGTCTGTTTGTCTGTTCTCTGACTATGCATCTATCTATCCTCCACAGAGACCTTCTAATCTTTCTCTCTCCTCCCCCCCCCCTCCCCTCCATCTATCACGTTTTCCCCACCACTTGTGTATTCTCCTCAGATTTCCACAATGCTCAGTAAATATTTTTTCCTTTGTCCTTTCCCCTCATACATTTTCTTTACATAATATTAATTGGTTAGTACGTTCATCTGCCTCAGGATTTCTACAGGGATGTCTCAAACTCCTCAGTTAACTGGCAGGTCAACGCACTGTTGACTCCGATCCACCTTAATTTGGATCTGGAGGCGTGAGGTTTTAATCGCAGACCTGGGTTCTGTCACACACGCAGGCATTTAAGTGTCGCCAGTTTACAGGGAGAAAAATTAGCTTGAATGGAGCTCAGCGTTAAAATTGAATCCGCCAGTCGTTTTTGTTAACTTTTCATTTCTTTTTTTTTTAGTTGTTTCTCCTGTGCCTTTCGTTGCTGTTGTTTGTCTTTGATGTAACATCGGTCATGGCTAAACAGCAGTAAGTGACTTTTGCCAGCTTTACAAAAAAAAATGTAACTCGGATTTTCTATTGTTTTTTTTCTTTAATTGCTGTTTCTGTTTTAATACTGACATGTTTCACTTAGTAATTGTGAAGTTATACCTCCTAAACCACGGAACCAGAATACATTGATTGCTGGACTTTTTGAATTTTCTCGGAGTCCTCGAAACTTTGAATGCAATTAAGAAAATAGATTAGCTTGAAGATACCACAATTTATGTACGCCATAGAACTGCTGGCTATTTTTAAAGTGTCATCCGGCTTCACCTCCATGATACAGATCTACATAACTGTGTTGTTGGCTTTTGCTGTTGTCTATTTTCTCCCTGGTCTATCTAAATCTGAATTTACAGCCAAGTGTGTTTCCGTTATCTTTGTCTTCGACAATCTTCTGCAATTTGGCATCTTTTTTTTCTTTTTTCTGTTTGTTTCTGTCATATCGATGGTGTTGTACTCTGACCGTGTAACTGGTTTTGGGATTGTTTTCCAGGAGACGAAAAAAAACATCTTTTTGCGAGTTTTTTTTAGACAGGACTAGATCTTTTTGGTCGTATTGATCAAACAAAATGTGTCTTTCTGTGGTAATGAATTTTTTTATTATTTTTAAATGCAGGTCTTTAAGCCGGTTAATCCTGTTACGCGTTTTATCACACAAAGTATGCACTTACGCAGTTAGAGATACGCACGACTAGAGCACGACAAAATTCCGCCACAGAATCAGTTACACGTTTAGAACAGCCACATACACGGTTAGAATTGTAACTATTGAAGGCTTCGAAGCCTTTTTAGCTATTTATAATGCGTGTAGACTTCCCATTTGAATAGGGAACCCCCGGAAAGGCGTGGTGACTATTTTTAGCTAAAAAAATGAGTTGGTCAATTTTTTCCACTTACACGGTTAGAGCACAACACCATCGATATGCATTTTCATTCCTCCTTCCCCACCCTTCAAACCTTCAGAGGTGTAAAACCTTTCATTGTATTGTAAACAGTTATAGTCCGTCCTGATTTCAGCCTTCGTCTTTCAAATACCACCATCAATCCATCTTCATACGAATCTTCCCACACCAAGTATCCCTCTTTATACCTCTGTTTTCCACCATCTATCACTCCCTCAAATTAATTTGGTACAAAATGTACAAGAATTATCTGGTCTTGTCCAATAATAAAACGGTTTATTCTCATACCCGCGTCTACTTATCTTAAGTTGCATGATTGTGCATTCAGTTTGGGACGTATTTTCGATTTTCCGTCCTGATTTCAGCCTTCGTCTTTCAAATACCACCATCAATCCATCTTCATACGAATCTTCCCACACCAAGTATCCCTCTTTATACCTCTGTGTTCCACCATCTATCACTCCCTCAAATTAATTTGGTACAAAATGTACAAGAATTATCTGGTCTTGTCCAATAATAAAACGGTTTATTCTCATACCTGCGTCTACTTATCTTAAGTTGCATGATTGTGCATTCAGTTTGGGAGGTATTTTCGATTATCCGAGTCAATATTCTCTGGCTTTGCTAAGAAACAAAATCCTTGAATATTGAAAATCCTTATTATATATATATATCTACAACCACTTACATTACAGATGTGTCAAATTTGACAACTATGCTGGTCATGATTAGTTGTGAACTTGTGAATCCAAATTTGGGCCCTAAAGCGTATCATTTTTATCGCTAACAATGCCCCCTCCCCCTACAAGGTTTATTACAGAAGCCAGGGGTGCCAAATTTCCTTGTCAAGTATTCCTATTATGAATTTCATTATCCGTGATAACTGCTCTTTGTTCGTTGATATAACTGTCACAAATCCCAGACTGGGAGATGTAATAGTTTATGACAGGACAACAATCACGAACGAACGAGTTTAACACTTAACAGAACAACCCATCAGACTCACACATTTATTAAACATAATTACACAGATAATAGCGCAATTACATACATTATATTATTGCAATTAACTGCCGTACAACGGCCTTATTCTCACACACACTCTCCCTCGGGTCCACAACCCGGTAGTTACTCCTAAAGGCACTTCGGCCTCAGCCTCTCCCCTCAGGGTCTTAATAGCACATTAATAATTCACTGGCACCCCAGTCTCTCAATATCACCTTCCTATTGTCATACACCTTAGCACTCCCCTAGCACCTCAGCAGGGCAATAACACATTATCATTTCAATAGACCTTATCATTTCAATAGTACATTATTAGTTCACTAGCCCCTCAACATGGCAATAGTACATTATCACATTCACGCTCATATCTACGTCCCTGTCCGTGGCCTGACTGCCACGACTTTATGTGCCTCTACTGTCCTGCACTGACAGCCTCACTTCTGGCCTATGTGTGGCCTCCGGCCCTATGCTGGCCTATCCCCTGTGCTCATCGAGGTGGCTCTGCGGCCCGTCCTCGACACCTACAAGAATAACATTACATTGGTATAAGACCCTACCATTTCTATTCACTCCACCTCTCCTTACAACCCATGAAGCGTACACACACTAGTTCACCTTTCACTCACCACACATCTTACGGTAACACACCTCCATCGGAGTACACACTACTCACTCGCGCTACAAATCCATGAACTCAACTTTCATCTATCGCTCATGGCGCACATTGCTATATCCAATATCAAGGACTTCCACATTCCTCACATATACTTATTTACATCATGGTAATAGACGAATATAATATAATACATCAATCATAATAATCAATCAACGTTCTACGTACCAGTTATCACTGGAAAAACTCTCTCACTGGTCTCTCGACTGCTCCCCTTATGTCCGCCCGATGGGCTCTTACTAGCGTCCGTTCCGTAGGACCTTCTAACTTGCAGTGATAGTAATACAGCGCTTTCGCCTCATTCAGACCCCCCACTACTCACAACAGCACGCTTAACTTACTTGTCTACGTGCGTTAATTTTACTCTCCTCCTTTCCCGTCCTTCCCTACTTGTCTGCCGTGAGCCCTTCTTACTCTACACCCGCTCTGTAGCAATCCCCTTAATTGCACTCACTCCACTCGTGACAATAACCAGACAGATTTTTAATTATT
>OZ007570.1:2281036-2328536 GCA_963931925.1 Onchidella celtica
TCTTGGGACGCTACCTGACTGGGTATAAATCCCCGAACGCTCCTTCCAACTTCAGACCGCTGAGAGCACTCACCAGCTTCGTGCCGAAGAGGAGACCACAACTGCAACTGTAACTTTGTACTAGTCTTGTGAGTGGGGAAGGTCAGGGAACCCGCAAACATCCTTTGTCAGAGCGTGGTATCGTTGGTATCTTGTCGGCATTTGAGCTGTTGCTGAGTGGTAAGTTAATTGTACGATGTATGTGTATTTTACTTAATGTTCATAATTCTAGAACCTAAATCTAGGGGGTTTACTTTGGTATAACTACTGCCTCTGAGAGAGTCACGGAAACGCCGTTATATGTATGTTACGAAACCTTATAGGATGGGGTCTGTTAGAGAGAGTGTTATTGTTCGTGGGGAACGTGTAAATATCATTAAAACTGTATTGATCGTTTATTCTATTGCCTATATGGGAGCCTATGGAGTATGGGAGCTGCAGCCTGACTTACAACAGTGTCAGCGGTTAAAAGTATTAATGATGAATATCCGTCATGGAGTAAGTATGGAAGTCATGCCTTCCAGCAGTAGATTAGGAAGTTGCGATTGTTTTTCTACAGAGGAGGAAGAACAACACCTTCTTGGCTTCTCAACTTCTTGTCCTTTGATTAACGACATCGTGGCTTCTTGGCTTCCCGACCTATTGGTACCTGCCGATACCTGTTGATCTAACTGCGCAGTCAAGCCAGAGTAGAGAGGAAGAACCAGCTCCCAGATAGCGCCATACACCCCTAAAGGAGAGGTTTCCTTATGCTGAATGTACCCATGTGTTTTTATAAAATGTGCTAGAAATTGAATATTACGAAGCCTTTTAATTATCATGTGCTGATTTGCATTGATTTCATTCCATCGAAATTCACGTGAAATTGTATCACCTATGTTCCTATTATTATTGAGTGAATTAATAATTATTGTATATATAAGCAATACAGATATCGTTTGTTATAACTTATAGAAGAGAGATAGTGTGTTTGTGCCGTGCCTATCACGGCTGGTGTCAGAAGAAAGTTAATGAGAGGAAGAGTGAGAGAAAGTGGAAACATCACACCATCCACTTTACCACTGTCGCGATGTGGGTTACATGGGGATATTTCGACTGACACTCTTTCGAGGTCCGCTCCCACAATCGACGAACACACAAAAATAAATACTTGCACTCTAAAAACTAAATAAATCAATTGCTTTCAATTTTAGCAGAACTGTAGGGCAGTTTAATTACAGGAATTAATGTAACAAATATAATTATAAATATAAATATCAATTCAAAGGCAACTGAATCTAACTAATGAAACTACCGCTTTCTATAAAGACTAACGTATTCAATCTAACTACTTGCAGGTCATATGAGTTATATGGCAAAAGAATCCGCGCACGTGGCGACGGATATAACAGTTTAAATTCTATTAATTCAATGAGACATGTTATGATATGGACATTTCCTCTAGACACGCCATGGAGAATGCTTGTACAACCATGCGTTGTCTGGCGGTAGCTCTGAAACTGTCTTCAAAAGTAAGTAGAACGGTTCACTTCCATCATTACAAATTAGTATGGACTCTCACCATGAGGCCCTCACTGGGAGTGAGAGCGCTGGATGTAAACGCTGTGGGTTTATATCAAACCAAGTAGCTTAGGCTCTGGAGCTTTAAATCAGGCCCCTCACAATGGACTGCTCAACTGCGTCTCTATGTCTCTCATCTGGCTGAGGACTATCGCCGTCCACCTCGTAAATGGATTTTCTACATGTGGCCCAGAACTAAGTTCGGTATGGCCTTAAATACTGGACTGCATCTGCAGCTTACCGTCTAATTCCTGGATTGTGATTGGTGCAACCACTTCTAGCTCAGCTGCCGAACTGAGTTATTTTAAGTAACAGCCCTACGCAACGACCTTGGGTCGACATCAAAGGTCGAATTACTTCAATACAATATAATATATATTTTATAGCAATAAATTCTTAACATGTTCAAAACCCCGAGCTTTTACTCTGGATCACGGTTTTTCTGTACGTCAACAGACGTCTCAATAACATTTAATTCCTACTCACCCCTTCCCTCTCTACTAAACCTAGTTCAAAACACGAGATACAACAAGTGCTCAGTCATGCACACCTACGCTGTCCGTCTATCCTTCCCCACATCTTCTGTCTATCTATTATAAAAAAAACTGTTCAAAACAACTTGTTTACGAGACCAAGTTATGCTGGCTCGCACAATAATTACGTTTGTAAAAATTACTCACTGCTCTCTCACAAAAATTTAGTCAGTGGAAACATTTATGAATTAAATCTGTTCTTGACAACCACAACGTCAAGGGAACAAAAAACACCCCCATGTAATAACAGTAACTGCTACACAATATAAAATTATGTGCACATAATTATATCTTTATGAGAAAGACATGTTTTGAACAGTCCCGTAAGCCCAGTCTAATAGATCGTGAGTTCTCGATTGAATTACATCCGTGTCCTGTTATATAACTGCTTGACCTACATATACCTAGATAGTGAAATCTTATATAGACCTGAATCTGACCCGCTGTAATCTTCTGTGGCAAAATCATGCTTCTCCTACCCTTTATTTAAGCCTTTCGAAATGATTTACTATTCTGAGTGACAGAAAGTAGGTCTTACCGTACAATTTCCCCTGGTCACGGCAGGTCAGACATTTTGCATGCAACTGCAGTTGAGTTGGTCTGGACGCAGATAGCGAGACCTTAGTTTCTTGTTTGTTCTATCTTAATTTTCTGAAAAACTGGAGATCTTTTGGTATGTAGAATAAGTAAAACAAATGCACAATTCGTTACTGGTTTAAAATGTGTTGTGGCATTATCAATCTGTTTCACAGTTTCAATTTACTCAAACTCCCATAATGCCAAAGCCGGAAACATGTAACGACGAAATTTCCAGTTGTGCAAAAAGTGGAGTTGGAACAAACAAAAACTAAGGTCAGGATAGATAGTGGCTGGCGGCTGGACCATGTGGAATGTGGAAATTAGAAATAAACGTAATGACAACATATAAATCTTCGTGTCACTTTTTAATTTGTCATCATCTTCTTCCATGTAACGTCCAGTTTTCCCTCACTGAATTATACACTACAAAAATTCTCATTCTGTTGATCTATTTGGATCCTCAAATACTCAGCCATCACTACATCAGATTCTATACTTACCAATGTCTTTTCTGCCGATTCCTTTTCTTCTGAAGCGTTCGGTCTGATCAAATGGTGTAATTGCGTTCCTCCACACATCCCCTTCCCTCAGCCCTCCCAAACGATACGCCCCTTTGCTGCAGATATTCAAAGGGGGGACACTTGACAAAAAGTGGTTGTTGTTCTGTTCTTCTGCCCCCCCCCCCTCCCCCAAAAAACAACTTGCCAAGGAGAAAACTGTTAAATTTGGACTTGCAGCTCATTCCGCTGATGAAAAATGAGGGTAATGATAACCGCCAAACTTGATACTTTTCTGTTGGATCTCAGAATACAGACCTTATTTTCTTTGCTGCTGGAATGAATGTTCGACTCCAGGCAAGAAAATGTAGTCCTTTAATGGCTGACCCAACGGGTCCGAGCGTTATCTAGTTCATATTTAACACTTAAGATTGATGATCTCGTAAAACTTACATCAATATTTCTTACGAACTATAAAGTATCTGCCTATCAAGGAGTCATTAAACAACAAACAAACAAACAAAATCAACAGGTCAGCATTAAACTATTTCAGTCTCAATCTTGAGCTTATGTCAACTGATTTAACCCATCAGACAGGGGGTTCTAGTTTTACGATTTTGGTTTAGATCTGGTTTAAGATTAGATTCAATGTTAGGATTAGGGTTAGACCAGGAGGCCCAAGTTTAGGTTGAGGTCAGGGTTAGAGTGGAGGAAACGGTTAGGCTAGGAGACTGTCGGCGAAACGCCCCCCCCCCCCCCGCCCCAGCCGGATATCCGAACAACGCAAACTATCCTTTTAACAATAATATGGGGGCCTGGAAGGCATAACATGCGAGTTTGCGTTTTCGCTTTCATGAAACTTTGAACTTAATTTTCAGGTAACCAAATTGAAAGAACTAGAACTCAAAGTGAATTGTTAGATTTGTTCTTTTTACAATCTGAAAATAAGCTAATTCCTTAGGACTCAGCTTTTTATTCTTGTGGAACTGCTCAGTGCATCTGTTTATTGACGATGTTATGTGGGCATGTACTCAATTGATAATTCAAAGAATGTTGTTACAAGTACGTACGCCCCCCCCCCCCACCGCAAGTATTTTGTTTTAGGGGTACCTATCTTAAAGCCTTTCGTGGCTCCAGAGGTAGAGAGCTCCTCCCGGAATACTGTAATCAACAGCCTCAATTAAGTATTCTTTCAGATTTTCTTTTTGCTTTCCTCCTGTTTTTTGGTTGCAAGAGTGAGGGGGCGGGGTTAGGGATTCGATACGATTTGGGGCTGAGAATAAAGTCGGGGTTAGGTATAGGTATGTGCACATACGCGCCTCTAGCACCAAACCCTCGGGGACCATAGGTACAAGTAATAACAGCCAAATTCAAAATATCGATAATATGAACGACAGCTGTTAGCTACAAAAGAATTATTGTTAACGAAGAACGTGAGACGATATCATTATATTGAATTTTACTGTGCTGGGAGAATTTCTTATTTTATTGTGTTGTAAATCGCGTTATTGGCATTGGGCTAACATAACGGCATATCTCGTTTTTCATGATTTTCAGAAAAGCGAATAAAATTATTCATTACGGTGAAATCGAAGACCACATGATAGACCGTGGTAACTCAATTTTTTTTTTCAAAATTAAGATTTAAAATTTGGCATTCCTGTAACCCTGGTCATCTTTATAAGATGATGTGCTAAATAGTGTTTAATTCTGAACATTAAGGGTTAAATAACTTTCTTTAAAAAATATTGTTACTATTTAATCTATTAAAATTTTGATTCTCCTGAAAAAAAATGAAGAAACCGAGTTACGCTAGTTCACCATGCACCCCTGCCCTCGACGGAGTATTTATGTGATAGGGTGTCATTTGTTTGTTTGTTTGAGGTATTAGTGAGGGCACGGACTAGGGCACGGACTAGGGCACGGACTAGGGCATGGACTAGGGCATGGACTAGGGCACGGACTAGGGCATGGACTAGGACTTGGACTAGGGCATGGACTAGGGCACGGACTAGGGCATGGACTAGGGCACAGACTAGGGCATGGACTAGGGCACAGACTAGGGCACGGACTAGGGCACAGATTAGGGCATGGACTAGGGCACGGACTGGGGCACGGACTGGGGCATGGACTAGGGCACGGACTAGGGCACGGACTAGGGCATGGACTAGGGCACGGTCTAGGGCACGGACTAGGGCACAGACTAGGGCATGGACTAGGGCACAGACTAGGGCACGGACTAGGGCATGGACTAGGGCACGGACTAGGGCACAGACTAGGGCATGGACTAGGGCACGGACTAGGGCACGGACTAGGTCACAGACTAGGGCACAGACTAGGGCATGGACTAGGGCACGGACTACAGCATGGACTAGGGCGTGGACTAGGGCATGGACTAGGGCACGGACTAGGGCACGGACTAGGACACGGACTAGGGCATGGACTAGGGCATGGACTAGGGCACGGACTAGGGCACAGACTAGGGCACGGACTAGGGCATGGACTAGGGCACAGACTAGGGCATGGACTAGGGCACGGACTAGGGCACGGACTAGGGCATGGACTAGGGCACGGACTAGGGCATGGACTAGGGCACGGACTAGGGCACAGACTAGGGCACGGACTAGGGCATGGACTAGGGCACGGACTAGGGCACGGACTAGGGCATGGATTAGGGCATGGACTAGGGCACGGACTAGGGCACGGACTAGGGGCACGGACCTGGGCACGGACTAGGGCATGGACTAGGGCACCTGTTTTTGTTTACATGACACAGTTGAGCTTGATCTTTGTAAGATTATAAAATGTTTATCCAAATTTGGTCCAGGTCTGACTTGAACCATTATATTTCACATTAGCACAAGGACATTGTACTCGTATTACAGACAAATTGTCCCATACTTTTTATAAAGCAGTATTACGACCACATAATATGTTTGGCCCAGTCTCCAATTCCAAACTTTATTACTTTGCTGATTAAATATCGATGGAATGCACGTTGTTGCCCTCATGTGGACGACAGTAATCTTTCACTGCATCGAGGTGGTTATTTCAGGATGTAATTGCGAATGTTGGGATGTTCTATCAAGGAATGTATAACAGACAGAGCTTTCGTTTTTGTCCATTTCTTGAAGCTTTTCTCTTCCATGCCATTTCTGTAATAAATGATTTTTAAAAAAAGTTATTTGTGGGTGTGGAGGGTGCGGGGGGTGGGGGGGGGGTGTATGTATGAATACATCAGAACTTTTTTCTTCACCCACAACATGAACGGCGGTCACATGTGAACATTTATCAGGGAAAAGCTAAATTCATTCATTCATTCATTAATTATGTCTAACTCTTTGTACGACAGGACTTTATTATTTATTATGTTATCAATGATGTTCAAGCCATTTCAACCATTAACACCCCCCCCCCACACACACACACCTGCACCCACCCCCGCCTGTTCGCCAAGACTTCACTGTCTTCTCCATTGTGTGTCAAAGTATCAAGCAGATTCGCTGTGTAATTCGTAAGTATTACTAAAAAGAAAAATAATTCTTTGCTCTAAAAGCTATGATCACATCAAACTTCAATCCTCGATTTCTCAAAAGTTGACAGAAGGGAGTGACAACCTTGTCATTCTAAGGGGGCGCTTTACGGATACAACAGCCCCAAACAGACGATTATATTGTGAACTGTAGTGAGTTGTGAACTGCGCCTAACAGGCCGCGTTACAATTATTTGCTCTGAGATAGAGTGAGAGTGAGCGAGACAGGGAGAGAGAAAGAAGCAGTGCAGTGTGTTGAGCGCTTCGCAGGCAGCTCCATTCTGCTCTGTGGTTGACATGTTGTTTCTGTAAAGCGCATAGAGCATTTTAAATGGATATGCGCTATATAATTGCCATCCATTATTATCACATTAGGGCCCTGGTGCACGGAGACAAATCTGTTTTCCCTCAGTGAGATGTGGACGATGGAGTTAAACGGTACCCCACGCACTGGTGAGCTGAAACCAGACTGTCTTACTAGCTGATTCAACGGGAGTTCAAGCCTGAGTCCAGCCCGAAGCAAAACAGAACGGTCGTAGTGCGCTATATCTTTTATGATAACCAAATATACTGGAAACGATAAGATGAGACATTGTCGCGATGTGGGTTAGATGGGGAGAATTCGACTGACACTCTTTCGAGGTCCGCTCTCACAATCGACGAACACACAAAAATAAATACTTGCACTCTAAAAACTAAATAAATCAATTGCTTTGATTTTTAGCAGAACTGTAGGGCAGTTTAATTACAGGAATTAATGTAACAAATATAATTATAAATATCAATTCAAAGGCAACTGAATCTAACTAATGAAACTACAGCTTTCTATAAAGACTAACTTATTCACTCTAACTACTTGCAGGTCATATGAGTTATATGCCAAATAGAATCCGCGCACGTGGCGACGGATATAACAGTTTAAATTCTATTAATTCAATGAGACATGTTATGATATGGACATTTCCTCTAGACACGCCATGGAGAATGCTTGTACAACCATGCGTTGTCTGGCGGTAGCTCTGAAACTGTCTTCAAAAGTAAGTAGAACGGTTCACTTTCATCATTACAAATTAGTATGAACTCTCACCATTAGGCCCTCACTGGGAGTGAGAGCGCTGGATGTAAACGCTGTGGGTTCATATCAAACCAAGTAGCTTAGGCTCTGGAGCTTTAAATCATGGCGCTCCTCACAATATGGACTGCTCAACTGCGTCTCTATGTCTCTCATCTGGCTGAGGACAATCGCCGTCCACCTCGTAAATGGATTGTCTACATGTGGCATCTATCTAAGCTCTGCACGGGTTTAAATACTAAAGCTATGTCTCGACCTTCCGTCCAGATTCATACATTTGATTGGTGCAGTCGCTTCAGCTCAGCCTGCAATATTAATTTATGCTTGTCATGGCATTGCGCCAAAATCAAGGTCAATTTTACGGTCTAGACAAAATTAAAATGCGAAACATTAACTACTAAAATCTTCAAACCCCGTGCTTTCTACTCTTATGCACGAATTTCCGAACGCCAACTAAGCGTCTAAATAAACTACCTTTACTCGCCCCTTATCTATGTTAATCAAAATCACGGGGTCGAGAACTGCTCTGTCATTCCTAGCTATACATTTATTCTGTCTCGCCCCTCCTTCTCTCCATCCATCAGAAAAAAAGGTGTTTCAAAACAAACTGTTCACGAGAACAGCTCAAGGACAAATTACGCTGGTTATAATCAACAAGATCGTAAAAATTAACTCACTGACGTCGTGACCTAGCACGGCATTTATGATCCTAATGTGATCATGACAGACATTGCCTTCTTTGCTTCACACCTCTGAAAAAACCGTGCACACAGTTTGCGCGCTGATCGGGGACGCGGCCCATGGGGCATAGCATGAAAAGAATGCTTGTTTGAATGATAAATTTTAATTAATGATGCGGATTTGTGACAGTGCTACTGCGACTTCAGAAAGGAAACAATATCCAGAGTTTTTCCACGATTGAAGTTAAAATTACAAAACAAGTGTCGTCAATCAAGATCTACACTGACAGCTGAACGTTGAACAAAATTCAAGATTTTCCCTTTTCGACTTTGTAAAATACTGCATTGTTCATTACTTCCGTGCATTCGCCTCTAGGTGGCAAAGCGAGATCTGTGCACGCTAAAAGCGCCAGCTGTCTCATTTAGTTGTTTCAAGTATCTTTGTGATCACCTCTTGCTATGTTTCACGACGGTTGCCACCTTCATAATTTTTAGTTGTTCCTGTGTCTTCAGACAGAACTGTGATCACTTTCCAGTAGATGTACTATGATATTATGGTCCTGGTTTATTTCGTTTGACGTCACAAAAGTTGCCATTCTCATACATAGTTTTTCTTATGTCTTTAGACAGAACTGCGATCAATTAGGTGTACTGTGGTCACTTAGGTGTACTGTGATCACTTTGGTGTACTGTGATACCGTCCCAAAAACAAAAACATTCCTGTCGTCTTCTATGACAGTCATGGTCATCAATATAGAATAATTTATTATGTCTCTGTTAAAAATTTAACCCCTCCCGCTTTTGAATGTGAGAAATGTGTTTTGACAAAAAGTTGGAAAGTGGATTGATTCCACTTCATCTGATAGAACCTGCGCTTGTTTGATTTTTTAAAATTTACTCATTCTCAATATGGTGACGGAGCGTTGCATGCTGTTTAAATCTCAAGTTTAGTTACATAAACTGAATATATATCAGTCACCAATCTCCAACAAGCAGACAAGAACGATTAGAAGAATGTCACAATCAGTATCACTAGTATTAGGTAACAATTCCACTGTCACTTTCATGTAAGTGATTTAACCATGTATTCCGAATGCCAGGACTATTTTTATTACATTAAACCCTTTCATTTTTCGCTCTGTTTCACTAGAAGACACTAGAGGATTATTCCAACCCCGAAAATATCAACGTAACATGTCCTCGTGTCCTTACTAAATATATCGACGGATTAGGAGGGCCGTGGTGGAGTGGGGGGGGGGGGGGGACTGCTGTGGAGGTTAGACAGTCTATAACATTGTCTGCCATACTTTCCATTTCAACGTCACCCGAGGGACCATTTACAAAGTATCTCTACTGTCGGACATGCGGGGTGAGGGGGGGGGGGGGAATTCCCTCCAGCCTATTAAAAGCATACTGCGGGGGTGGGGGAGGGGGGAGGGAGGTGGCCGGGAGGGGGGGGGGAGCTTACGTACCCTTTTCAGTAACGGTAATGAATCAACAGTTTTGTTTTATGTACGTAGAATAAGTTGTGGGATTATAAATATGAAACTAGTTCGCCCGTTGTCTCGGAGAATACACAGATATGATATCTCAAGTTGGTATTCGATCAGCATTGTGTACAGAGAGACGAAAAACGAAACTTTTGTTCACACATTTCGATTCTACCCAGATAAAAATCTGTGCCCTCTTTCGCGGCTCAAACCAATATTGTAAATTAATAATATAAAAGATTGAAGTTTTTTTCCAAAATGGGTGTCTCCACGCCATTTATCATCAACATTTGAGGCAATGCCCTACGGTTTATCATTTTTGGACACTTAGACAAGATGGTTTAGCTGCCTACATGGTCACACTCCCGCTTCATAATGATGATTCATGTTTCTAATTAGACAGTCACATAGCCCATGTGAAATGCCACTCGAATTTTCAGAAAACCAATGCTTTGATGATGGGCATTCACTGTTCTAACAGCGGTACCCATATACTAAAATGGGGCAGGTGGGGGGGGGGGGGGTAGGGGACTGTAGTAAGAAAAACGTACTTGGGCGAGGAGGTGGTGTCAGAAATGTCCAAAATGGAGCGTGCTTACTTCATGGATGGCCCCTGAACCAGAGAAAGCAAAAACCACGAGAGACCCTCGTAAATATTTGGTGTCCTATCTGAAGGCCGGACATTTCCCGTACTGGTGACACATACATTATTTTTATCGTCTTCCCTTCCCCAGTTTTTACCCAAATTGTAATAGCCACAAGATACGGGGATCCGGCAGACTAAAAACCTATTATAATCAAAATAATATCGGCAATTCTCGCGCCTGGTTTGCCGCATTGAAAGATCGCTCAAATCTGGACACAGTCTTGATCACACTCCACGGCCTCTGATTCACAACAGGACATCTGCAACCATCGAGTGTATGTCTGCGTTAACCGTAAGGGTTTTAGTTTGACTGACAACGTCAGTTTTGGGTTGTTGTTGTTGTTGTTTTTGAAGATTAGATCTATGGAAATATTTCTGCAAGATTCTGCAATGCCAATTCCTTCTGAACAATTTGCATAGAAAATTGCCGAAACCGAAGATTGATCAAACCGTGAATGTCGCACTTACAAGATACAGATTAAATTTGAAATGAACTTTTAAAGTTTTTCATCCTTGAATTGACGTAAAGTAACAGCTTCCCATGTCGTCTATAGGCGAGAAGATCATATAACAGCTATGGCTGTGCTTAAACTGACGCAAAGTAACAGCTTCCTATGTCGCCTGTAGACAAGAAGATCACACAACTGCTATGAATGGGCAAGTGTAGAAAGACGACTGCCAGCGTTGTCAAATTATGCGGGAAAGGCACTCCCAATTGGTACACTTGGACTTGCAAAGTCTGCTTCTTTACCCAACACTTCACGTCAAACAAACCTGTGAAATTTCGGTTTGGAGAAACACGGAGATGTATTATTATTTCTTGGGGTATTTGCCATATTGTTGTATGTGACATTTTGCCGATTTCGAAGTTTTGTCATGAAAATGGTTCTGTCACTCCTAATTCCATTATGTGAAAGTGACGTCATTCCAATCAGTTAAAAACATTTCGAGGTATGTGTTTGTGACGTAATGTTGTAGTCTGATTTTACACAACTCTTCACAATTTCGATCCTCATTTTCTCAAAAAGACCAAACTGCACATACAACAATATGGAAAGTACCCGACGATTTGTTCCAAAGATTACCCGGAAACGACATACTTGTTGCAGTAGTTGTGGGAAAGAACAATAAATTGTGTTTCTCGGTCAAGCCACGATCAACTTACCATTTTCGTCCTCATACTGGACCATGATAGGATAGTTATTATGAGGATATTAAATTTTCTTGACCTCCCATGTGGACATTCCTGGCTATAGACGTCTTTTCAAAGGCCTTGCATGGGGCACAGCTATGAATAACCGATATGGACAGGTACCTACATATAAAGGTCCAGTGCACAAAATAATGTCCACTGGCAAGATAAAAATGTTGTTGAGAAACGTGTACCCGCCATAAAGATGCCAAGAGAGTTTATTTTCGGGTTTGGTTTTAGGCCCCCGCATCAGATGAAGTTAGCCAATAATAATAATAATTTTTTGTATTTGTGTTTTTGTATTTTCTATGTACTTCTTTAATCCCATTTGGGAACTTTGCCTTAGTGTCATTGCAGCCCAGTTACAATTGGAGCAGACACGTCGTCGCCACAGTGCAGCGCCGGTTGGCGTTGTTGTTTTTTTTGGGGGGGGGGGTGAGGGAGGAGGGGGAGGGGTGGTAGGGATAAATTTTATTTAACCGTTCCCGAACAGCGGCCTGTTCGGTTTGCTCTTTTCGATTTCCAACTGCCAAGGTATCTTTAACGTGCACACGGGTCTTCCGAGTTTTTCGTCCTTATCCGAGAAGACTAGGTGCTCCATCCTACCTCCCATAGGATCAGGGACAGGAAAATATGAGAAAAATTCCAAGATTCCAACACGCCTGCACCGACCCCGATTCGAACCCGGTACCTTCGGCATGAGAAGCGAGCACCTGGCCGCTTGACCACCTTGTCTTTTCTTATTATAATAATAATGTTCCGTGTCCATTTTTATATAGTTATGTCAAAATCGGGCAAAAAGAAAAAGTTGTATGTAGCGAAATCCTGCGTGAGAAATAAAACCCAAACGACACAAAGCAAACCAAAGAGAAGACAGAAAATGTTCGAATTTTCGGCTTTTCACCTAATTAAGTTGCTTTCTGTAACTCCACATTCTTTTCTGAACAAAATGAAGTGCTGGCATTTTACCTTCCCTTTCAGTACAAGTAGACCATTTTTATCAGACACAAGACTTGTTCCCTTCCTAAGACCCCCCCCCCCCCCATTTCCTGCCAGATTGCCGACCGGCCAGTGAATACCTCAAAGACATCGAAAAATCAGCCTGGACTGCCCACCCACCTCCCCGGGATTGGAACCTTGAACTTCTCACACCCAGGGCAAATTCCTTAATCACTGACCACTACGCAGCAGGCGAATGAATATGAATCGGAGGACATTAATTTTCTCCAGATCGATGACCTACCTTGACTGCTTCAGTGAACAACAATTTTTTTTTAAATAGTAACTTTAATGTGGCACAATGGATTTAAATTCAGAAAGGCAGTGAGATTGTGCATGCAATAGTAGCTGCTGATGACCCAGGTGCTATCAGATAGGACTGGGGGAAGGAGAGAGGGAGCTTCCATAAAGTACGTACCCTGGAGGGGGGGGGGTACCCCCAACGCATGAGAGATCTACTGGGGGCGGGGGGGGGGGGAGGGAGTATGTATGCTTTTCAGATTAAGGTAATGAATTGACACTTTTATTTTTATTTTTTTTATTTTTTCAACAAAATAAGGTGTAGGATTACACCAAACAATGAATTATAAGCTATTTTTCTAAAGAAACAATCAAACTGTACTACTTGCGTATTAAATGCTATTTAAATTTCAGAATAACAAGCACTTACCATGGACATCCAACATTTTGATGACCAAACATTCTACTTTGGGGGAGGAAAAAACAAAAGGCGGATATGTGCGTGGAGGGAGGGGGGAGGGGGAGGGGGGGGGTGATATCAAGTGTATGAAGAAGGTTACAAAATGGGGGAAGAGGGGGCTACAATATCACCAAAACCGAGCAGAGCAAACGTACGTTAAAGGTGGCCTTCAAATGTACAGGTTACCCTGTAAAATGCCACGGGTTCCCTTAGCACAGAGGTCCAATGGCGAGAGAGAAAGTCGGGCAGTGTTTGATCTGAACGACCAGGCATTGTTGGCTGCAGTGGAAACAATGGAAATCGCGCAGAGCAGGAAAACAATGGGGTAACTGGGTAAGGTAAGATAAGAATGATAATGTTACATTGTCATTCAGCTGGTTCACAGATAAAAGTGGTGGGATATTTGATAAAGAAAGCACTTACCAAGTGGCTTAAGCCTGCGATCGATAAACTGGCAAGGATGAGGTCAAATAAATAATGCTACTCCGCAGATATCCGAATCTATAAATAACAGTTAAATTTTGTCTCCGGTCAGGAAAAACTGTCGTATGTCAAAATCAGTACTTTTCAGAAAGAAAAAAAACAACAACTCTTAAGCTGGGTTTTCGTATGTACGGAAACGGAGACGGCAACATCACAATCCACCAAGTCACAAAAAGGGAGAGTGTTTTCATGTGTAGAGAAACGGCAACGAAAATATTCTTCCTATCTCACTACTTAAACGGTTTTTGACATTTCCGTCGCCGTCTCCGTTTCCGCACATATGAAAACACAGCTTTATTCTTGTTGCGAGTATTGTACAGCAGAACTGTTTATTCATCTTGATTACCAACCTAATGCGTCACTTCTAACTTCCATACTTTGGCACACGGACGTGCTTTTGTGCTGCTAACCAAGCAAGAACTCGCAGTTAAGTACACATATCCTGTTTCCCTTCCATTCTATACATTTCCTGTTGAAATCTTTTATTGTTCCATTGTTTTCTCTGTTCCAGTTTCTTTTTTTTTTTTTCTTGACAAAGACGATAACTGAAAATTTGAACATTTTTCTATCTTCTCTTTAGTTTGCTTTGTATCGTTTGGGTATTATTTCTCACGCGGGCTTCGCTACATACAACTTTTTCTTTTTGCCCAATTTTGACATCGTGTATTCCAGATTAACTCCTAAAAATAGACAGTAGCTATTGTCTTGTAACCGAGATAGTCAGATCGATGAGATAAAAAACACACACACACAAAAAGTGTCAGGTTTTCAATTTCTGGGACGGAGACGATTTGTTCCCAAAGACATGAGCATTAAATTTGTTTGTTCCCTTGATAAAATGTCTCCATATAGCGAGTAAATGACCGGACTGTCCCTTTACTTTCATGTCAACCCATCAGTAGAATAGAAACGAAGTAGGAGAAGCAGCTCAATTTACACATAATACGAAAAAAATTTATGAACACAAAAAAGAAATAGTAATATGGAAGCGTTGGTATAATCAATACACACAATCCAACAAGGGTGTAATTACAACAGTTACTGAAAAGGTAGATATTTATGGATTTCGAAAGTATATCTAGGAACTATTTTCCTTTTGTAGAACGACCCAAAATAAAGACATACTGTGCATTTATATAACGCTGGTCACTATGGTTGTCCGTGGTTTCTGTGCGTCTGTGTGAAATGGTCATTACGGTTTTCCATACTATTTACCCGTATAATAATATTTAACGTTGGTTAGTCATGTTTGTGCGTCTATGTAGCGTAGGTTACGATGATTAACCTGGCTATATGCATATGTAACTTTTATCGTCACAGTTATCAATCGTTTCTGTGCGTCTGAATGACGTTGATTATTACGGTTATCCACTCTATTTGAGCGTATAGCAGCGCTGGTTATTATGGTATGTCCGTTGGATGAACGTCTATGTAGCGTTGGTCGGCACGGTATAGTGCATGAGCGTCTATCTAACGTTTGTTGTTATAGATATCCATAGTTTTAGTGCGACTATGCAACATTGGTCATTACAGTTACCCGGTGTTTTTACGCGTCCCAGTTACGATTCTCGTCATGTTTGTAGAATCTGTTTTTCTGTGTGTGTGTGCGTGTGTTTATGTAAGCTTTGTAAAGACGACCATCCACAGTTCTTGTGCTTCCCTGAAACATTTGTAACTACTAATATCCATAGCTTATGTGCCCCTATGTAATGTTGTTTTTTTTTCCTTTTGTTACGGCTGTCCATAGTATCTTTGTATCCATGTAGGATTGGCCAACACATTAATTTATCCATAGTACTAATGAATCTAAGTAACGTTGATTTTTACAGTTCTTTGCATTTCTTGTGCGTTTGTAAAACGTTCGTAACTAAAGCTCACAATAGTTCTACTGGTCCGTGGGTCGTTCATCTAGAGCAGGGGTCACCAAACTTTTTTCACAGAGGGCCGGATAACTGACAGACTTACAAGCGCGGGCCGCATAAGCGATCTGTCCATCTAGATATCCCTGGTTTTATCAAACAAAATCAAGTACCATGGCGGGCCGGATGAACTGACGTCGCGGGCCATAGTTTGGTGACCCCTGGTCTAGACTCCAGAAGTTCACACATAGTTCTGTACTCTCATTATTAAATTAAAAGTTCTATTTGTGAAAACATTAATATTGAAAATGATAATCTACAGAATAGCGAACTTGTGGTAATAATTATCGTTCAGCTATCCAGTGGCGGCTCTGCTATGAAATTAAGGAAGCTTAAGAAAATCGTTTTAATGAGAGAATTTTGGATATTACACAACTGTTGCTGGCTGTGAAGGGCCACTATAACAGTTCAACTTTAGAGTCCCAAAAAATGAAGTCCGCCATTCCAGGTATCTGTCATTATTACTTTCGGATTGCGCCCGTACTTGTTAAATAAAGACGTTGATAATTCTGATCTACTGGTGAAGTTTGTGGTGCAAAACGCTCGTGAATGACGCACCAGGACGCTTTTAACTTCACGGTTGAGAGCGCGCGCGCTCGGCTCATGCCAACCTTGACCCGTCAGGCAGAATGATCTGATGTGACGAAGTTGTGACGTTTTTCACGTCATGTTTCTCCTTTGGTCAGATGAACTCTTGGACAGAGGTCAACTCATGCGGCCTTCAGTGTTTGTAGGCTGTCAAGTGATTCAGTGTTTACATTATTATCCACAATGTGACTCACCGGAGGGCTTTTACGGAATCGGGGGGTCCGGGGAGGGGAGGGGGTGAGAGGGTAAACAGAGAAGAAAAAAGAGAATGTTCTCGTTTTACTCGAAGATTGGGGGGGGTGGGGGGCTGGGGCGAGAGAGAAAAGAGAGCTTGAAATGATCATGGAATAAGAATGGGGTAGGTTCACGATCGCACTTCTTACCGAGGAAAGAGGAGGAATGAGGAGAGAAAGTGGTTGGGAGGTAGGGGGTGGAGAGGTAGGGGGGTGGGGGGGGGGGGTACGGCAGGGAGTACGATTATCAGTTCTGACTTTTGAAGTGAAGTTTGTAATTTCATCTCATTAGTTCAGTTTGTCATATTTTTCTCATTCTGGGTCAGGTAATAGAAACATGTTGTTGGTGGGGGGGGGGGGGGGGGAGGGGAGAGTCATTCTTGCGAAAAGCACACCGAAACACACACACGCACACACACACCCACACACACACACACTAATACAATTCCATACACACACACCAACACTCACACACTAGTACAATTCCATACACTCACACACCAACACTCACACAGAACTGCACACCCAAACACACACACACTAACACACAAAACATATAATACACACCCACACCCACAGGCACACAAATACAATAACACAAACACATAGACATACACACGTGTACACAAACACAGACATAGACTCACAGAACACACAGTGCCTTTGACATGACGAAAGACGTCTGGAAATCTCTGAAACGTAAACGTCTTGTAGTGTTTCGTTATGGGCGTTCCAAATTTGATCTAAGTCTAAGACACACCAAACTCAACAAATGCGTGTTCAGGTAGCAAGTGTTCAGCTCTTCTTTATTTTTGGTGGCCACTTCCTGTCACTTGCCCGATAGGACATTTGGCAAGTGAGGCCAAATCTAATTTATGTTACATCTCCCTTTTTCTATTTGAGTGTGATGATAGGATGGACATTGACTTTTTTTTTTTTTAATTTATTAACTTCATGTACAGTTCAGTTCTGTTTGTCATAGTCCATAAATAATACCAACTATGATGAGTTTGAAAAATGTATCCTTTTTGTTTCTAGCTAATACGTTGATGTGGCAACAGTTTATGGATTTATACATCACTCTAGAGTGTTAACTAGTGTCTATGAGTGTAGACCTTTATGTAGTAAATGTTTTTGTTTGAGTGACCATCAACACATTCAATCCCTTCTTTCCTTCTCATTTAACAATGAAAAAAAAATTAACAAGTGTTTCTTTTAAAGACAATAGCCTACAGTGTATATTTGTTAGGCTTTCTAACCTGACGGCCACTTCTAGTAGTGTATGGTGTATTGTCTGAGTGGGCTCTCAGAGACACGTTGTCAGTGAGAGGAAGAGAGTTTGGAAACTCTCTCTGGGTTGGTGAGGGTGGGGCCTCGACCTGTGGCTGCGGAGTATTGGGCATACCACAATTATCGTTGACAGGTACTGGAGTGTCATCTTCAATTTCATCTAATAGTGGTGGGACATCATAGCGATCTCTGTTAGTGTTAGCCTGCTCAGTTGATGTTCTAATGTGTCTTCTATTTCGTTTATAGACACCGTTATTAGTCTCTACATGATATGATCGGGGGCCAACTTTCCTCACAATCGACCCAGGTAACCAGGTTTTGTGTCCTGCTGTAGGTTGAAGTCGGACTTGTGCTGTTTCTGGAAGATCTCGCAGTGGTTTTGTCTTTCTGTCATGGTAGTACTTCTGGGTTTGCTTCATCTTGTAGTAATGTTTGGAGTTTCGGTTGGTACAGTTGGTTAGCTGCTGGAAGAAGATTTCTTGGTCGTCTACCCATAAGCAGTTGTGCTGGTGAAGCGTTCACGTTCTCAAGTGGTGTTGTGTTGAAATCTAAGACTGCCAGGTATTTGTCTTTGCACTTTTGCCACAGTCTTTTCACAATTTGCACCGCTCGTTCTGCCTTCCCATTGGCACTCTGATGATGAGGAGATACCATCTCGTGTTGAATGTTATATTCACTGCAGAATTCTTGGAATTCCTGACTAGTAAACTGTGTTCCACAGTCTGTCTTGATCTTGTTGGGAATACCATGAATGCTGAAGTTCTGTTTCATAGCTTCGATTACAGATGAACTTCTCAGGCTATTAAGTTTAGCTGTCTGGATGAATGCAGAATAGTAGTCAACTGTTATGAGATAATTTATGGACTCAAACTCAAATAAGTCTGCAGCTATTTCAGCAAATGGATGCTTTGGCAGCATGGTATATTTTAGGGGCTCTGCTGGCTGTTTGTTGCAGATTGCTGCACACAGCTCACATTTTCTTACTTTTTCCTCGATCTCAGCATTCATACTTGGCCAGAAGAAAACTTCTCTGCCTCTTTGTTTGCATTTCACAATACCCATGTGGCTTTTGTGGATGAGATCAAGTGCATACATCCTCAGACTAGGTGGTACAACTATTCTCATTGACTTGAAGATGATTCCATCAATAACACTCAGCTCACTTCTGCTCTCAAAGTAGGGTTGTAACTCTCTTGGTACATCGTTCTTCCGCTCTGGCCACCCTATCAGTATTGCTTGATGTAGAAGCTTGAGTTCTTCATCCGTCTTGATTTGGAATAGCTTGTATTTCTCCTCCGAAATGTTCAGAAACTCCAAGGTGTTTACTTGACTCAGGTCTATTTCTGGTTCAGATTCCTGCAGATAAGCCCTTGACAAAGTGTCTGGTAATTGCATATCTTTGCCTTTCTTATAAGTCACTATTAGGTCATACCATTGGAGGGCCAACAGCATCCTCTGAAGTCTCATTGGCGCTGCAAGCAGTTGTTTCTTGAATATCTGTTCTAGTGGTTTGTGGTCAGTAAACACTGTTACCTCCTTCCCAAAGATAAAGCAATGGAACTTCTTGCACGCATGAACAATGGCTGTCATTTCTTTTTCTATCTGCGCATACCTTGTCTCAGTGTCTGTGAGTGCTCTGGATGAATATGCAATCGGTCTGTTTCCTTGCATCAAGACTGCTCCTAGTCCTGTAGAACTTGCATCACAATGAACCTCGACTGGTTTATTCACATCAAAATACTGTAAGACTGGTGCCCTTATACATAAGTATTTCAGCCTGTTGAATGCCTTTTCTTGTTGGTCTTCCCATTGGAAGATAGTTTCTGCTTTCAGTAGTTCTCGCAATGGCTGATCTTCTTGGCTCAAATTTGGAATGAATTTTCCCAGGTATGTGACAAAACCAAGAAATCTGCGAAGACTTTCTTTATCACGTGGTCTTGGCATCTCTTTGACTGCTTTAATCTTCTCAGGATCTGCTTTCAAACCCTCTGCGCTGATGATGTGTCCGCAATACTCTACTGACTTTTGTCGGATCCTCACTTTTTCCATATTCAGCTGCAGATTGTAGGCTGTAGCTCTTTCGAGCTCTTTGAGATCCTTTCCAGCTATCAAGATGTCATCCATGACAGCAAATGCACCATCAATGTCTTCTAACATTTGATCCATGATTCTCTGGAAAATCTCTGGACTACATTTCAGTCCAAATGGTAGTCTGAGCCATTTATATCTTCCAAGTGGAGTGTTGAAAGTAGTCAGTTTTGATGAGTCATCATCAAGTTTGATTTGAAGAAACCCACTTTTTGCATCAAGCTTTGAGAACACTGTTGCATTTGGTATTTCTCTTGTGATTTCCTCTACTGACCTCATGGGATGATGTTCTCTCTTAATCACTTTATTAAGATCCTTGGGGTCCAGACAGATTCTGATCTTGTCATTCTTCATTGAAACCACCATTGAGTTTACCCATTCTGTAGGTTCATGGACTCTTTCAATAAACTCATCCCGTTCCATCTCTTGTAGTTTGCCATTGATTCTATCTTTCAATGCTGGTGGAAACTTTCTACATGCATGAATAACTCCAGTGCTGCCTTCTTCTAGTTTAATTCTGTAAACTCCAGGGAGAAGTCCTGTAGTTTTTGTTACCTCAGGATACTCATCTAGATCTGTTTTAGATTCCTGCAGGTTGTGAACTTTTGTAATCAGTCCCAAGGCTTCAGCAAGGTCTCCAGAAATAATGTTCTCTGCTTTTAAGTCGACAATTTGAAACTTTGCAGCAACAGTTGACTTTGCTTGTAACTTTATGTCTACCTGACCTATGGGCTTGAGCAGATGATTAGAGTATGATTTGAGTACAGTCTTGCTCTTCACCACCGGTTCCTGACTTTTGATTTTGTCAAAGTCACTCTTTTGTATGACATTGCATTTAGCTCCAGTATCAATCCTAAACTTTAAGACAGTATTGTTGACTTTTAGGGCTGCTGTCCACCTGTCATTTGGTTGGTCATTCAATGTGTAGATGTTACGGGTGTGCCCTCGAGTGTTACGGGGATGGTTATTATGGAATTATTGGTTCGACTGCATTTTAAACTATCGAGAGGTTTTTAGAAAATACTCTTCCATACCATGCCACATACACTAATAACAATTCGAATAAGTTTTACAAGGACCTTGCAGGGCCACAAATTTATTACTTTAAATTCCCTAACAAATTTCGTCTAGCTCTTACATTCTAAAAGGACAACATCAGCAGCATCAAATGAAAACACAATAATATATCACTAGAAGTCTCCTCTAGGTTCTTACAAGATTATATCATTCTGACTCATTCACAATTTAATTATTACTTATCTATCTTTCAGAAATAGCCTACCTACTATCTACAAATAATATCTTAATGTCTCAGACGACAATGTTAACTCAGTTATTTGTGCCTACCGCTTAACAAGGATATAACTCGTCAACACAACTGACGTAGTTATATTATATCTAGATCTACTCTAGGATGGGCTGGCAATCCCCAGCCTCATCCAGACACATCAATTTCAATTTACAAATGTGTATACCACACTCATGCTAGATCTAGTTGCATGTAAAATACATTGTAGTCTTGCATTCTTCGGTAGCACTTCTACTGGAAAATTAAGGTCAGATTCACGTTCATCGTCGAATCAGGAGGTAGAAACTTACGATTGTTCCCTGATACGAGATCAGGGAGCTGGAGATAATAGCAGTAGATGATTTGGTAATAGCGTATGGTCTCATTCCAATGTCTATTAATGGCATAGACATGACTTTAACAATCTTCTGATTCTCTCAGGCCGAATCCAGCCGACTGCCCTCACAGATGGATAATAATTCTGCATGGAGTCAAGAAACGTGGGAATGGCTCCGCTTAAATACTGCTCGGCCATCTGCAAATCCCCAGCCAACTGCCCAAATTTGATTGGTGCATCCATTTCGAGCTCAGCTCGTAGTATTAATAGATTCTATTAATAGTAACAGACAAGGTCAATCTAACATATCAAAACCCTTGCTAAAGTCTCCAAACCCTCTACGTTTTATGTACGAATTTACTCACTCCCTTTTCTCACCCCTGTTAAAGTTTATCCAAATCACGGGGCCGAGAATTGCACCGTCACTGTTACTCATCCATTTATTCTATCCTGCCCCACTTTCTTTCCATCTCTAAGAAAAAGCGTTACAAAAACAAACTGTCCACGAGAATAGTTCAAGGACATTTGCACTGGCTAAAATCAACGCGACCCTGAAATAAACAAACCGTGACCCAGCACGGCAATTCTAGTCCTAACCCTGACATATCCCCCACCCCAGTGAAAATTTTAAATAAAATTTACACGATAGGATCCAAGAAATCCCAAAGTTATTGTGGTAGGGGCTTAAGTAGTACTGTAGAAAAATGAGCCTTAAGCTTGAGAAGAAAAATCTAACTAAGAACGTGCATATTGGATGGACAAAACGCACACAATTATTGATGTCACGTTCTATAGAATCTATTCTATCGAAACATTCTTACTGCACACAATCAAAATTCTCAGGAACATCTATAATACGAATGAGTATATTACTGTATACTGCTGGATTAAAGTATAACTATTATGAAACAATGAAGCCTTACTGAAGGAATAGGCTCATACTTATCTAGTCAACACACACAATTGCTGCTTATATACACATTCACACACAATATATTGTTAATTAAAATACTGTGGTATCCAATGGCAGCAGTAGCTCTGGTAGCTTGGTTTGCCATGTCTCCATCTCATTGACCCGCTGACAAGGGCGTCAGGTTTGCCAGAAGTTCAGGTCACAGTCAGGAATGACGCTGGTGGAAAGAGGATATTCACAAAAAAAAAGATTGTAAAACTGGTTCATAAAGTAATGAACAAGATAAATGTGAATCCATCCACCGTCTAGAATTGAGGGGGACAAGCACTATCCAACCCCAATACAAGACACAACACTCTTTAATAGGAATTTAAATGAGACGTGACAAAATATCAGCTTGGGAATTGTCACCGCCAGGGATAGCCCGGATAACAAACCGGTATTCCTGGAGTGCAAGACTCCACCTCGTTAATCGAGCATTTTTAGCCCTGTTAGCCTTTAAGAATAACAACGGACGATGGTCCGTTTCAATTATAAACTCAGACATGAGTAGATATCGCGAAAATGCGTTTACAGCAAAAATGATAGCGAGGCACTCTCGCTCGATAATTGCATAGCGGCATTCCCTATCTAGCAACTTGCGGCTGGCGTATAGACATGGCCGCAAGGTATCGTCTCGTTCCTGTAATAACACAGCTCCCAATCCCTTGTCCGACGCATCAGTGCGGACAATAAATATTTGGTTTATATCTGGCAGTATGAGAATGGGGGAAGTGGAAAACAGTTGTTGAACGGTACGAAGTGTATCAGCACATTCGGTTGTCCATTTCACTTTATTAGGAAAATTCTTTCTTGTGAGGTCCGACAACGGAGCTGTAAGCGAAGAAAAATTTGGAATGAATTTCCTATAATAGTTAAGAAAGCCCAATAAACTACGAACTTCTTTCTTAGTTCGAGGAGGTTGGAGCTTTAAGATGGTAGTTATCTTCTTGTCATCAGGAGTCTGAACGCCGTGGGCCATTGTATGGCCCAGAAAATTAATTTCATTATATCCTAAAAACACCTTACTGGGTTTCGCCGTAAGGCCAGCTCGACGAAGAGCAATAAAAACTTGTCGTAGGGCTGCGATGTGGCCCGACCAATTGATTTCATAAATACAAATGTCGTCAAAATACGACAATACGGAATTCATACCCTGGAGCAATATTGTCATCATACGGGCGAAAGTGGCAGGGGCTGTAACTAACCCGAAAGGCATATAGCGCCACTGCATAAGACCCAACGGAGTCTGAAAAGCGGTATATTGCTTGCTATTCTCATCAAGCGGAATTTGCCAATAGCCTTTGGAAAGGTCAATTTTAGAAAAAATCGTTGCCCTCGCTAACTGAGCAAAAAGATTCTCCTGGTTGGGAATCGGTTCAGCGTCATATATCGTAACCTCATTAAGTTTACGATAGTCAATACAAAAACGCACGGTATCATCTTTTTTTTTCACTAAGACGATGGGTGAGTTATATGGGCTCGTCGATCGCTCTATCACTCCCAGGTGAAACATGTTACGTACCTCGGATATTATAGTCTCCTGTGCGTGCAGTGGACGCGGGTATGGTTTAACAAAGACGGGTATATCCGTCTTTAATCTTATAACATGCTGTACCAAAGAAGTATTACCTGGTAGATCAGTAAAGACTGTAGTAAACTCGTTAAGCAAATCTCTTATATCTTGTCTTTGCGATTCAGATAAATCTGGATTTATATTTACATCCGAAGTGTTTTCAGAAGATCGAAGTGCGGGGATTGAATTCTCTATCTTAATAGGATCATCATCGTCAACTGAAACTAAGGCCGCATTGGCCTGAGCAACCACATTTCGGCGATTATTCTGTCGATTATCATCGTCGGAGAGGTACTGCTTTAACATATTTATATGGAAGACTTTGTCCTGTCCCCGAATCTTGATAAGATAATTTACTCGAGAAAGTCTCTTTAGGACTTTAAAAGGTCCCTTCCATGTAAGAAGGAGTTTATTTTTCGTCTCCGGAAGGAGAACAAGAGTTTGGTCTCCGACGGCCAAGGTTCGCAATCGGCTACCTTGATCACGATATAGTTTATAAAGACTAGCATGTGCAGCTGAAGATTTCTGTGCGAGCTGACATGCGTTAAGAATTCGATGGCGCAAGTCTACAACGTATTGATATGCAGACCGCGTATCATTGTCGTCGGTGTCTGATCCGGCGAATAAATCATGGAGTATGGCCATTGGACCACGCGGCTTACGACCATACAACAATTCGAAGGGGGAAAAACCCGTCGATGCGTTCGGTAGTTCTCGGTATGCAAAAAGAATAGCGGGGAGTTGTCGATCCCAATCACTCGGCTTGTCGGCGGAAACTCGCGCAAGCATAGTTTTCATGGTAGCATTCCACAGTTCACAGCAGCCATTAGACTGTGGGTGGTATGGAGACGTCAATCTTTGTTTAATCCCGACCAATTCTAAGACTTTCTTAAAAAGTTCAGAGGTAAACTGTGGACCTCTGTCCGATAAAATTTCAACCGGAAACCCAAGACGCGAAAAAATAGTAATAAGGGCCTCAGCGATATGATCGGCTGAAATGTCTTTTAGCGGAATGGCCTCTGGCCAACGGGTTGCGTAGTCAATGACAGAAAGTATAAAACGATGTCCTCTGTCTGACTTGTGTAGGGGCCCAACTATATCTACGGCAACGCGCTCAAATGGTCTGGAGACCATAGGCATCTCCTGCAGAGGAGCCCGCGATGCTCTTCCTTTAGGAGTACGTCTCTGACATACGTCACATGTTGATACGAACCGGTTTACATCTGCGTAAATACTGGGCCAAAAAAATTGCGATAGTATTCGAGACTTAGTTCTGGCCTTTCCTTGGTGACCCGCCAAGGAGGTGTCATGCGCGAGACGAATAATGTCGCGACGAAAAGATCTCGGTACTACTAGTTGCATAACGGCCTCTCGCTTACTCCGAAAATTACGATATAATAAGTCATCTTTAATAAGAAACTTAGAGGTATCCGGCGCGGTAGGATCAACCTTAGCAAACAAATGTTTCAATGTGGGATCTGAATGTTGCTCATCATGAAATGCACTAGACGTTATGTTCACTTCAATAGTAGGATTACTTAATGGACTGTCTGCTCGTCGACTCGATTGTAGGCGTGTTGTCGCACAAGCAACACTCTCATCCTCAGTCCAAATTTCCAAGTTACCGATAGGAAACTTATTTACTTGAGGTACATTCCCTATGATTATATCAGCCACCGGATTAGGCAGTACACATGCGGTAACAATACCTGTGAGAAAAGGTGTATCAATATAAACTTCTGCAAGACGGAATCGCTCTACAGATCCGCCAAAAGTAATACAAGTTACATCCTTGTCCAAAAATTGTGTTGGACGGACTAGTGACTGTCGAACGCCGATAGTCGTGCATCCGGAGTCACGTAGAACAGAAGCGCGAATCGCGTTCACGCGGCCCTGGTAAAATGTTAATTCACCCAGTTCATGTAGGGCGGACATGACTGGAATAGTCTTTGATTGTCATGAAGATTCAGAATGACCGTCAGTCTCATAAGGTGTAGATTTAACCGAGCAGGCATTTGTTGATTCCATTTTCACGTTACAAAATTTTTGTACGTGACCTACCCTATTACACCTAAAACACATAGTACGATTAGGATCGTTTCCACGATAAGGAAGACTCTGCGGTCTATCATAATCATGATTATTATCAAAATGCACTCGTCGCGGCGGTCCCTGAGGCCGGTTATATTGTTGGCCTGGATAGTTGCCACGATAATATGGGCGAGGCTCGTAAAAAGAATAGCTCTGGTATCCTCGACGCGGGGATACATTACCTCGATTCGGGAAATCTCTCTGTCTAAAAAAAGGTGGCTCTGATTGAGAGCGCGGATTTGGGGCCTGACGACGAGTCGGCCTTGAACGATCGTGTCTGGTTGGCGCTCCTTTGCCTACGTTGGCATAGCACGGTGCTGTAGTTGAAGGCTTTGCCAAAGGACGATTTGGGTGGGCGGACGCATAACGTTCCGCGCACGATGTGATTTCTTCAGAGGATGTCGGTGCCCTCTCTTTAAGGTGGGCAACCAAATCGGAATGACATGCCGTATAGATTTGGTCCTTTAAGACCAAATCATAAAGTTGGGAATAATTTCCGGTAGTCACGTTCGCGAGCTCGATCCAGCGATCTAAGTAATGTTTCAGCCGATTCACATAAGTTGAGAAATTTTCAGATGGCTCAGGTTTACATGCGCGAAATCTCTGATGAAAGCCATCCTCGGTATGCTGGAATCGCTTAAGCAGTGCTGTTTTAAGCTTGTCATAGTCGTTGGCATCCTCTACTTTGAGGCTATGAAATACTTCTAGAGCCTTACCTGTTAGTAAATTAGACAGGCATGAACTGTACATCGCCTGCTGCCATCCGACGCATTTAGCGTGTAGCTCGAACCGATGCAAATATGCGTCGATCCGGTCGAGTTTGGAGACTTTAGCAAGGGTTTTGATATGTTAGATTGACCTTGTCTGTTACTATTAATAGAATCTATTAATACTACGAGCTGAGCTCGAAATGGACCCAGCACGGCAATTCTAGTCCTAACCCTGACAGTAGATGTGCAGTACCTCTTCCAGATCTGCACTTTCTTCTTCCACCTGATTGACTGTCTTACTCTTAGTTTTATTACGACAGACTGCTTGCCAGTGTCCTCTTTTCTTGCAGTATGCGCAGACAGATAACTTAGCAGGGCAAAACTTGTGAGTTTCTGGCTTGCCGCATCTGCCACACTTCTTTACAGTCTGTGGATTCTTGTTGTAGGAGTGACTAGGTTGCTGGGTTTTCTTTTGTGATTTAATTTGAATTTGGTCCACTCTGACCTCTTCACGAAGCATCTTCAACTGATTCTTTGACTCATGATGCTGCTGTCCCAGTTCAATCGCCTTGGCTAATGTCAATCCTTCACCCCTATCAAGAAGCTTTTCTTGGAGTTTAGCTTCAGCCACTCCATCAATAATACAGTCGATCAAGATGTCCTCTGGATTTTCATATTCGCAGTCCATGAGGATTACTTTCAGATCTTTCACATAGTTTGTGAAAGTCTCACTGCTGGATTGTTTTCTATTCTTGAGTTTGTGACGTGCCATTCGTTTGTTCTTCTTTGGTCTAACATACTCTTCGAACTTGTTGAAAACTAAATCCACGTCTTCCACACCCTCTGCTATTTGCAGGGTTTTGTAGATCTCTCGTCCTTCTTCTCCTATCCACGTTCCTACCCAACCACATTTTTGCTTTTCTGATGCACCACTCAATGGTCCATTGAAAATAAACTGGCAGTGGTCCTTGAATCTGTTCAGTTCAGCAAACTGGTCTGGTGCATTCCAGTTCATCAGGGGTTGAGGGAATTGGAAGGTCATGATCGGTTTAGATCTGTCCTTAGATCGTGAAATAAGCTTATGTAGATCTACTTTTACCTGTATGTATGTCTTTTTACTTCTGACACCATGTAGTGTTTCGTTATGGGCGTTCCAAATTTGATCCAAGTCTAAGACACACCAAACTCAACAAATGCGTGTTCAGGTAGCAAGTGTTCAGCTCTTCTTTATTTTTGGTGGCCACTTCCTGTCACTTGCCCGATAGGACATTGGCAAGTGAGGCCAAATCTAATTTATGTTACACGTCTGTGACATTTTTTTTTCTCTCTTGCCTTTGCATAACTTTCATCAGTCAAGTAGATAAATCGCCAGAATGTACCGCGAAACCTCATAGGTGTATTCATGTAACTCCAGGTGACAACCTTTTCATGCCAGATAGTCTATGAACTCCTGACAAGATATTTATTCCTTTAATTTTGATTTCATTGATTCTAGTCTATTGATTAATTCTATTGATTCTATTCCATTGATTGATTCTATTGATTATTTTCTATTCATTGACTCTATTGATTCTGTTCTATTGATTGATTTCTATTTTCTATTGATGATATTGATTTTTTATTGGCAAGAAGAGTATAAACACATTTTGAATTGCTTTGGTAATGTCTAAAAATGTATTTAAGATAGCAGATACATTACAAATCAATAGTTTAACTTTTTTTCCCCCGCCTGTAAATGAAGGCCCTGCTCACCTGGACAAGTTTCAATGTAAGACCCCCGGAGGTATAGAACACTGCAAATTGTTATGTTAGCTTTGCTGTGCCGTGTCCGTATAGGAAGGAGGGTAGGCAGGAACCAGAATATCCTCAAATTCATTACGTCCATTGTCGGCTTGTCTCACAGTGCTACTGTGCTTGAAAGCCTTCCCTTTCTCTACCACTAACAGGCCTCACCTCTTTAGCCAAGGTACCATATTGGAGTAACGTCAGAGGTACAAATTTTAGTTATATTGAGGACCAATCAGGGTCACACAAATGATAAAACGAGGAAGCATTTTTGGTGGACCAAAGCCTTTTAACAACGTTTTCAAAAGTTATTAGATTTATTCAAAGAAAACAAAAGAGAGAGAGAGAGAGAAAGAGAGAGAGAAAGAGAGAGAGAGAGAGAGAGAGAGAGAAAGAGAGAGAGGAAACCTAGCAGGGGAACGGGCGCAGTACTTTACATTTTAATCTTTTATGTTTGTCTGTGGAAATGTTTGGGTCCATTTTATATCGCTGTGTTGTTGTACAAAGCAGTAGTCTTTATATCGTTGTTGTAACAAAACTTGGGGATATGTTGCATAAAGTAGAAGACATGAAATGTGAGCGTAGACGGACAGCATTGGTCATTTTTCTGTGTTTTCATTCACCTAGAAGATCTCCCTGTTCTGTTTCTCACTTTAGCCCATCTAGAAGTTTGTGACCTATGACAATCCTCACCACCCTCACCCCTTCGCACTCCCTCCTCCCTGTGACAATTAAAATACTCCGATGGAAAATAAATGTATTTAATTGATCAAAACTGAAAACAATCACTGGCAACATAATTTATTATTATCTTTCAAAAGTGTTCACACCTGCGGCGGTCGACGAGCGCCATTAATTGTTATACCTGCTGATTTTTAAAAAAAAAATATTTTAACGTAACAAAGGACTGGAGGTGTGAACGCTCGTAACATCTTTTGTTTATCAGTCTTGTGGAATTTATTGTATTTTTCTCCCATTGTTAGTATCTAGGGTGGGGCTTTTGCCACATAATTTTTTTGTTTTTTTTTGTTTTGGCCACATTCTGATTTTCGCAGACACTGATAGCTGGAAACTGCGCCCGCCATAGGAAATTTCTGAATGTTCTCACCGACCTCATCTGGTGTGGGTCTGTCAGACCTCATCTGGTGTGGGTCTGTCAGACCTCTTCTCTTGTGGGTTTGTGGTGGTGGGGGGAGACCACAAAGCGAACATAAGACTGTCAAAGGCCGTTTCAGATCGCGCCACACATCTTTTAATCTACAGTCTATCACCATTTAGATACACAGACCCTGGAACTGCGTATTACATTCAACAGAATGGCAGAATTTGACGTCCGGAGTCATTTATCCAAAGTTCCAAGTCATATTTACATCCATGTCTCAGGACTGTCATTCCCACAGTCAACAATATCTATTCAACTGAAAGCGAATAGTGCGGCCTCTTTCACCTCCTAGTTCATCCATGTTGCGATTCTTCCGGATAGGAAAATAGGAATGAAATCTCTCGTCTTTGCCACCTCAACTCCAACCCTCTTTTTCCAAAATTCCAGTCTGTGACGGTACATCAGCACAATATCTACAAAAAACCCACCCGTTGGATGACCCCAGCTCCCTTTCCACCCCACGCTGGGATCCATTTCCGTCTCCGAAGAAGCTGACAGATGATTCCATGAACGGGCGTCACCAACACCATACACCGGATACCCTTTTGTGCTATTGCCTTAATATTTGACCATAAATTACGTTGACACTCCCATCTGGACAAAATTCACTCTTGCAATGATATTTTTTGTTTCAATATAACTTGTTTCTTTTTTCTTGTCTTATTTTTTTTTTCAAAGCCTGGCCTTCAGAAAAACTTTGTGTCCAAAGAGTGAGAATGTTTACAGTATGTCTGCTATTATATTAAAAGCTGCAGCTCTGTTCGGGATACTGGCCGTAGCGGAGAAACCAAACAGTAAGAAAATACCCTGTTGGGGCCCTTGTCTAGAAAGTTATACCAGGCCGCAAAAAATCAAAAGTACGGGTAGATTAAAAAAACCGCTTTGTGTAATACTAAATGTTGGGATATGAGCTTGTTTGTATTCATTACATTCCTAAGTATTTCTAATATGATTTGTACAGCACGCACTCTTTCCCTTGGCTCAGCTGGTTGGTATGAGCCATTTGGTACCGGGTAAATTTTTGGTCTAAGCGAGATAACTTAATAATAACAGTACTGTAACCTAGGGTACAGACTTATTTCCCCTGAAAGACCTGAACCGCTAATGTCATGATTCATTTATTAGTGTTTCTTTCAAGAGAAAGGCGGCGCCTCTTAAATGCCAGTGAACTGCTTTTCTAACTCACATCTTTACTTAGAATTATACTAGCTGAGATTATTAGTAAATTTTAGTTTCTTAAGAACTGAAAGACATGGTATGCTTTAATAATAATAGTAATAATAATAATAATTGATTTATATAGCGCCAAAATCCACTTTAAGTGCTCGGTGGCGCTTAACAAACACACAGAATACACAGTCTCAAACACTCCAATATAACACACCTACACACTAACACATCCAAATATACATTTCAGTAATAGTTCTAGTATCATCTATAAATCATACACTTTTTTGAAAAGCAATGTTTTGAGTTTCGATTTGAAGTGCTCTATTGAATTAGTTGTTTTTATATCATAGTTCAGATTGTTCCTAAGTTTTTGGGCACAGATGGAAAATGCCCTTTCTCCAAGCATTGTTCTGGATCTAGGCATGCAGAGCTGACTGTCATTTAAGGACCTTAAATTGCGTGGCGGTGTGTACTTTTCTATAAGTTCTGAAAGGTAGTTTGGCGAACACTGATTTAAACATTTGTACACCATGCAAAGGATCTTAAATTCAATACGTTCTTTTACAGGCAACCAATGGAGAGTTTTTAAAATATCCTCGGTATGATCCGAAGCTTTACTCAGTGTTACAAGTCTTGCTGCTCTATTTTGAATCTTTTGAAGTCTTGAAAGAGTTGAATCGGGAATGCCAAAAAGTAGGGAATTGCAGTAGTTCAGATGACTCAGAATGAAAGCATGAACAAGAATCTTTGCTGTGTTTTCATCAATAAATTTTCTTATTTTGCCTATGTTTCTAAGGTGGTAGTGCATGGTTTGACAAATTCTTGTCACATGGGTCTTCATAGAAAAGTCAGGGTCAAAATAAAAGCCAAGATTTCGTATGGCACTAGATGACTCAACCTTAACAGTTGCATTGCCAAGATCCAATGTGTCAAACTTTATGTTTGCTCTTAACTGATTTGTTCCCAACATGATGATTTCTGTTTTGTCGTCATTCAATTTAAGTTTGTTGTTAAACATCCAGTCCTTGATATCATGAAGACAGTTTTGAATTGTTGAAATTTGTTGATCTTCCTCACCATGGCTGATAGGTATGTACAGCTGGGTGTCATCTGCGTACATGTGATGCTCTGATGTATGTTTCTTGATGATATCTGATAATGGCGTAGTGTAAAGTGTAAATAACACAGGTCCGAGGACTGAGCCTTGAGGAGCTCCATAGTGCAGTGGAACTGAAGAAGATGTTACAGTGCCAGCATTTGAAGATGTTGAACTCCAACACATGATGGAAGTTGAACTGATTGGGGTCTATCTGTGAGATACGATTCTATCCATTTGAGTGCAGACCCTCCAATACCAAAGTAGGTCCCCAGACGCTGTAGTAAAATGTCTTGATCAATGGTGTCGAATGCAGCGCTCAAGTCAAGTAAAATGAGTGCTGTACACTTTTTCTGATCAGCAAATCTGATGATGTCATTATGTACTCTCAAGAGGGCTGTCTTTGTACTGTGAAACTCTCTATAGGCTGATTGGAATTTTGCAGCAAGGCCCTCTGCGGAAAGATATGATTTAAGACGTGATGCCACAAGTCTCTCTAATACCTTGGATAGAAAACTAAGATTGGAGACTGGACGATAGTTGTTCATAAGACCCTTGTCCAAATTTGATTTTTTGAGTAGTGGTGTCACTAGTGCTTGCTTAAACACGAGAGGAACGTAGGCCTCTTGGAGACTGCAGTTAACAATAGATGTTATTGCAGGAGTAACTTCTGCCTCACAGCTTTTTATTAGCCACATTGGAATGGCGTCCAACATGCAGGTCTTATTTGCAGAACCTGTGACTATCTGTGAAACTTCCCCATGACTTGCGAGGTGGAATTCATTCAGAGATGACTCTGAATTTGCTGTAGTTGTTTCTGATGAACTTTGCTCAAACTGATCTCTGATCTTTTCAATTTTGCTATTGAAGAAGTCAGAGAAATCCTCTGCCAGTGTGTGTGCATCGGTGTGTGATGGTAAGCTGACTGTTGTTTCATGGTGCATGAGGCCTGTAATTATTTTGAAAAGTTCCTTTGAGTTGCTTTTATTTTCACTGATGTTTTTCTGAACATGTTTCACTTTCGATGTCTTGATGAGCTGATTAGTCTTGCTTTTGGCTTTGATGTTCGCCTGTTTATACCTCCAGTTTTGTTTTCCTCCACTTCCTCTCTGCTTGCCTTCTTTCATGTTTTGACATTCTGATGTCGTCGTTGTACCATTTGGTGTTAGGCCGCAGACAAAATTTGCGTTCTTTCAATGGGGCGTGCTTGTTCAGCAAATCACTAAGTGTTGAATTAAAAACTTCGATCTTTGCTTGAACACTTTTTGCATTGTCAACTTTATCAGTCAAGTTACAAGAAATAATTTCCTCTTTTATTAAGTTAATGTCGATGTTCTTGGTGTTCCGAGACACAATTGTTCTACTGACTGGTTTGGGTTTAGAAACAGATAGTGAAAATAAAACCCAGTAATGATCTGATGGGCTATTCTGGTCCACTTCCAGTGAATGTATGGACTTATCCACAACACTGTTTATGACCAAGTCAATGATATGACCTTTATTATGTGTTGGCTCTATCACAAGTTGTTGTAGATTCGATGCTTGTAAAATTTCTAGGAATTTTAAAACTTGTGAATCATTTGGTTTGTCAATGTGCAGATTAAAATCGCCAACTAAAATCATTTTTTCACACTGAAGTGTTCTATCAAGCACAAAATCATTAAGATCAGTGAAGAATTGGTCCATCGAAATATGATGTTTGGCAGAAGACGGTGGGCGATAGATGCAAGCAATTTGATACTGAATGTTGTTCTTGTAAAAAGTAAACAGCAAATGTTCAAATGATGTAAACGCCGTGGAATTCAATTTTTCTATCTTAAGTCCAGATTTGAACAATGCCAAAATACCTCCACCTCTTCTTCCAGGTCGTATTTGACTAACCACTGAATATCCCACAGGTACCAGTTCGGTGAGAACAGCATCATCATTTTCAGACAACCAAGTCTCTGTGATAATGCAAACATCTATGTCCAGTTCTAGAACATAATCAGTAATGAGTGTTGCCTTATTACACACAGAACGTGCATTTATTAAGCACATAAGTAGGTCTTTGTTATGCGCTCTCGATGTTACAGTTATCAAGTTATTAAAGTCAACCCCCTTCTGTTTAATAGATGTGTCACATTTATCATTAATTATAGGTTGTAACACATGGATTTTCCTTTTTGTGCCTCCTCTATTGCCCCTTTTTGTAGATCTCTTTATTATCAGTCCACGTTTTTTTAACTGTGAAAACACAGTGGTGGGAAGTCTATTGTTGAAACATGTGTTTCTCATACTAAGTAATTCAGACCTTGAGTACTGGAGTTCATTGTTTGTTTTAATGTCAACACACTGACACACTTCACTTTCATTTGTCTCCATGGTCAAATGCAGCTTTGATCTAGATCTTATCTGTGACTCTGATTGTTGGGTCACAACTGTGTTGTAGCTGTAAAAACAAAAACCACTCTGGGTTAACCTTGTATTCTTCTTGTTGTTGTTGTTAAAATAACAAAAGCCTATCTGGGTCACACATGTATTGTTGTTGCTGTTCAAACAACAATAGCCTGGTCCTATCTCACTGTTGTTGATACAGGTGAAAAACAGTTCACAACATGGCCACAATGTCAAACTTTGTACCAAAACCACAATGGTGATGAAGATTTTCATTATTTCCAACATAATTTACTGATGGAATATAATATAAAATACATGATCAGAATCTCTAGAACTAGTCTAGATCTTTCAACTGATGTAAAAATTAACACTGAAATGTATCCAGAAAAACACAAAACATCCACAAATGTCAGAGCTAAAAAAATGCTGCCTATTGGCGCAACAGCTCCTGGAATAAACTTTAACACTTAAAGATGAGGAATTCGGTGTATTGACTTATCAAGATCAGCAGTCCATTCTTCGTTATACAGTTTTATTAATGTATAGAAACTATTTCTGGACAAGAAAGGATTCCGTCGCCAGTTTCCAGGCACACAGTACAGAGATGCAAACACCGCAAGAATTTAGTATTTACATGGCGATTTATTTGAAAGAAAACTCTTTATAAATGGTCTATTGTCCGGGGACCGTAGTACATTACATTACAAGCACTAGCTAAACAATGAATACAACTCACTATTTTCTCTACTTAGCCTTTTAATTCTACTACGGTCCCCTAACATCAGCCAACAATATCTATACAGTATTTTTCATCATGTTATACCCCAAAACACAAAAAAACAGCTATCAAAACAATCAAAGAAAAAAACAGAACTATTACGCCCCCCTCACAACATCCAAAACCTAGTAGCAACATAAGGCTGCTTGGGTTATCTAACCTTTTCACATTCCCTCGCCCAACTTCTGAGTGATTCGCTTGACAAATGATAAGATAACATGAGATAAGATAGATAAGAATGACTTTTTTATCCCCTAGCTGACATTCACTTTGGCAGAGCGTTTAACATACATCTATATGGTACACATATCTTACGCATTATTACATAAACATATCATAATAACAGATTTATTACATGAAGCAACATGACATGGATCCTTAGTTAGAGGGCAGACATCTAGCTGTAATGTCTTGTTGCTGCTGATCAATTTGCTAAACACTACAGTCAATGACGTTTTATCCCATTACTCTGTTCAAATCCTGAATTTGCAAAGTTTTGGTATCACACACTATACAGCGTATGTTTGTGTACAAGACATAATAATTATGCTTTTATCTTTCACTTATAATTACGATACAATGATACATCTGGCATATTGGAGGTTTACTGGAAGACTTTTTTTGTGTGTGTGGATTTCCAAACCTATGCCATATCACACATTGGCAGGGAACACTTTCTACGAAATGAGAGTGTCCAAAGTGCTGTGCGATGTGAAAGGGTTACTTTTTACATCAGCCAAAGCCTATAAAAAAAATATACACAAATTATAAAAATACAGCTGACACTTTACACTTCCACCTTGAAAGAGTTTACATTACTTAAGCCAAATAATTTCTGTGTACTGAATTCATTCAACTTTCAGACACATGAACCAGTAGGTGGATTAGTAAACGTCTTGCTCATTTTGTTAAGTAATGTGACTGTTTTGTAAAACTTTTATCCAAGGGGGAGGGAGAGGGATGGGTAAGAGTGTCCGTGCTGTGTAACGTGTCATAATCTTAAATGCCCCCTGCACAAGAACAGGATGTGACGTCAAACCGACTTCCGGTATCACAGTACATAGTTTCTTTGACGTACCCAAGAGGTCCCATATGCGTGCGCACCTCGTAGGTACTTTCTGACAGCTGCTCACACGTACTCAGGGCTGAAAATCAAAACAAACAGGACATTTTGACAGAAAGGATAAAAAAGTTGAAATCATTGTCTTCTTCACAGCCAGTTGACTATTACAGCTTTGGTTTAAGCAATTCAAGAAAAAAATTGCCGAAGAAGTTGACCTGTCAAGATAAACTTAACCAGCTTAGGTTTGTCTAGACCAGGGATCACCACACTTTTGTCACAGAGGGCCGCATAACTGACAGACTTACAACCTCGGGCCGCATAAGCAACTGTCCATCCCACAGCTCCAGATATCCCTGGTTTTATCAAACAAAATCAAGTACCATGGCGGGCCGGATGAACTGACGTCGCGGGCCGGATCCGGCCTGCGGGCCGTAGTTTGGTGACCACTGGTCCAGGGCGTCAAAACTTTGTATATTTTTCACTTACTTTAGAGCATTCATGAGTATTAACAAAGTAAATCTGATTTCCAGATCCTCCATTGCTCAGTCTCAAAGAAAGTTTACAATTTAGCTACACTTGCTGGGTGATAATTTTCTCCACTTATCTACACAAATTTCACCTGTCAAACATCTGTCTTTCTATCTCAGTTATTTTGTCTGTCGTATAATCTGTCTAACTTAGTTGATAATTCGTACAGACTGATGTGACTATCAGTGGCCGAGAGTGAGTTGCCAGCGCCCTGGGGGTAGGGCAAGTATTACGCCCCCCTGACATGCGGGATGTTAGTACGTGGCATCGTCTACTTGCCCCGCCATGTTGCAAAACTGTGTAGAATATTCGAACATTGGGAGATCTTCTGTGTGAAGGGGAGGGCGCAACATTGTTTATTGATCATTTCTTTTTTTTTTTCTTCTTTTTAAAATTTTCGCCCCTAAGAATTTTGCGACTGGGGCAATCGCCCGTGTGCTCCCCCCGCTACGCCACTGGCAATTATTGTACCCCTCTACGTTTATGCTGACATGACCACAGCTATATCAGCTTCATGTTGTGACATCGATTCGAAGATCTTCAAAAGATAATGTTGTCTGTCTTGTTTTGATATTGGCTGGTCTACCTGAATCCACAGCCTTCAGACTTACTTTGTGTTAAATATTTGTTTACTTTTTATTCCATGGAAACTGTAAAGATTCGGACTGGAGTAGGAAATAGAATATCATGTGCAAAATGTTTGTCAAATGAGCTTCTGATCAATCTATTACAGATTGCTTCTTCAAGAACATGCATTTTTCAGTACAGATAATACTTATTCAGACATCTGTTTGTTCAAACTTTACCTCAATACTCGCTATGGACTGTCATTCAGACAATCACCCAGTACTTACACTTAAAGTACTCACACAGGGAAGTCGGGAGAGAGGCCATAGACACAGGAAATGACGGGGTGCTTAAATCAACATTCGTCACTGAAAAAGAGCACAGACGAGGCACATTTAACAACTGTCACCAAGACGGTAGAAAGTCCATAACAGACCACGGCGTTTCCGTTGTATACAACTTTAAGATCCTTCAAGAAACAGAATTGTGCACATCTGCACACTACAACTGCCTTTCAGAGAACCATGGAACACGAGCACCTAAAATTTTTATGTTATTCTGTCACACTCTCAAAACCCTCTGAGAACATAATTATTATATCTTTATACATTCATAAGGCGCCAATAAGTGAATAGTTTTTATTTTATTAATTGTTGTACGGCAGCCCTTACCAGTGTTTCTCATCCCTCGGGTTAGCAAAGATAATAAATTGAAAATGTAATGGTTATCAAATCCAGCGAACATCAGACCCTGTGAATGTACAACAGACTGACGCTTACAGCAAATAATACTCCAATAAATACCATACGAGTTACTGAGCTTTGTCACTCACGCCGACACGCTCCTTTGGTGAACTTGTGTGAAACATCATGAAGGTCATTGGTAGAGGTCAAGGTCATGAATTTTGTGGGGTCAGAGGCCATCTTCTCAAGGACACGGATGGACTCGCCAGATTTAATCCCTGCTGCAATGACGGCCAGTGTTGAGTTGTACGGAGCCCCTGAAACCAGGAAAGTCAATCTCAGATCTTTTACATTTTTGTGCAAATTATTTACAACAATCTTAAATGACACAAGAACCATTATCATTATAATTATTATTTATCAATATCATTATGATTATTTTATTGTTATTATTGTTATTTAATATTATTATTTTTATCATTATTATTATTATTGTTATCATTATTATTAACCATTCGAGCAGCCTGACAATTATGGAACAAAAACTCCCATTATGTTTTTGATTTCAGAGCAATTGTATCCCACAAGACTAGGTGCTCGATCCTACCTACCTATAGTATATTGGACAGGAAATTTTTCCCCCGAGAAATGCCTCAGAAGATCTTAACTAACAAACGCACAGTGACGGAGGCCCAGGAAGATCTTAACTGACAGAAATACAGTAAGGAACGCCTCTGAGTTTGAGTTGGAGTCTGGAGAAACTTATTATTATTATTTTATATTATTGTTCTTATTATTAAACATTCAGAGCAGTTTAACAATTATGGGACTAAAACCCCATTATGTTTTTGATATCAGAACGATTGCACAAGACATTGAAAAAAAAAAAAAAACGTTCTCATAATTTCGAGCAATTTCACAGATAAAATAAAACCAAAAAGAAAACCTTTCAGAGTTGCCGCCTCCTCAAGATGTCTGGGATCCGCCCATGTCTTTTGCGTAGCAACCAACACCGCCATCTTCATAGATTTGTCATTTCCATGGGCGTCAAACATTGAACCCACCTGATGGACAGATGGACATGATGGATGGACTGACAGGTTAATATCCCATATACAGAGAAAAAACCTTTAACATTTGTCCTATGAGAGACCAGGCAGATTGAAGACACCGGATATATGCATAACGAGGCAGGACAAGAAATATTTTGACCAACTGACCGGATTGTCGGTTCCCTTCAAAATTCGAGTGGAGCTGAAGGTTTGGGAATCGTGTTGCCCCACCAAACCTCCGGCAATGATATTTATAACTAAAATTTTTCTTGAAAATAGTGTAACGGCCCAGGGATGAATGCCCGTTGTAAACAAAGATATTAGATTCAATAAGGTGAGACAACTAGTGTGTCTAGAGTGCACGGATGTCGCACCGCCACCCAGCGGAGAATGCCCGGATGTTGTGAACAGTGCCATATTTCACAAAACTAATTTAGAAAAAATATTGTCACTATTCAGCTATCACTGTAAGCCTTGATTGAAGTCACTGATTTTGTAATTATAACTTCAATCGCTGTAGGATAGTCTGGCTTATCTTCTTTTTAAGTCGCAGTAGCATTGTAACAAATCCACATAATACATATACATGTAGTATGCATACATTATATTATTACATTGAATGACATAAGTACCGTCTTCAAGCAAGATTCTCCAGAGAAGCTAACGTCTGTGATCTCATAGACAGGGTAAGGCGTATTTTCTGCTCGTAATCCGACTCTATCAGGCAAATGTGTGACGTCATGAGGCGAGAGATCAGCTGCCAAGCCGGAATGTTGCAAGTTCTCGGTGATCATCAACAGATGGGACAGTCCAGCTTCCGGACCTGGGCAAGGAAAACCAGTGTTAAATTTATCCCTAAAATGAACCTATGGTTACTGTTGTATAAACGTCATGTCAGGTTTAACCATGGTACAAAATACGGCATTATCATTAAAAGAATACGATATTTTCACTAATTCCAAGAGGCAAAAGAAGAAAACAGAAGTCTCAAGTTGATCACTGTATCGTCATCCTTTATGCCCCGATGTACTTAAACAGTATGGTATACTAATCATTTCTAAGAACATCGTGGCATAAAGGAAGAGGGGGGGGGGGAGGGACTTAAGACAGTGGTGATGATGACGACCACCGCGATGATGACTCTGGTGATGATGACAGTTATGGTGGTGAGGGTGTTAATGATAACGATGATTATGACGACGATAGTGATGGTGATGGTGGTGGTGGTAGTTAATGGTGATGATGGTAGTTGTGGTAGTTGATGATGGTGATGGTAGTTAATGATAATGATGATGGTGGTGGTAGTTAATGATGATGGTGGTGGTCGTGGTGATGGTATGATGATGATGGTAGTGGTGGTGGTTAATGATGATGATGGTGGTGGTGGTAGTTAATGATGATGGTGGTGGTCGTGGTGATGGTATGATGATGATGGTAGTGGTGGTAGTTAATGATGATGATGGTGGTGGTGGTAGTTAATGATGATGGTGGTGGTCGTGGTGATGGTATGATGATGATGGTAGTGGTGGTAGTTAATGATGATGATGGTGGTGGTGATGGTATGATGATGATGGTGGTGGTAGTAGTAGCAAATGGTGTTGATGATAGTAGCTATGGCGATGATGACGTTACTGATGATGATAATGGTAATGATGAAGCTGATGCTGATGATGATGATACTGAAATCAACGACAATCATGTCGACCTTGATAATGATACAGTTAGAGACGAAGACAAAGGTCGTGCTGAAAATTATCAGCTGAGATAAAATGCTGTTCACACACACACACACACACACATACTAATACAGAGGGGTAAAAATTACAGGAGGATAAAATAGCTTGAGATAGCACTATGATAAAAAGTCTAAAAAATAATGGTGCTTGCAATGGTCCAAGTTCTTGCATCGAGGTGAGCTTAATGTCTGTGCTTACCTGTGTATTCCACTTTGTCCCTGGCGCAGAAAGCCACGCCCACTTTCAGTTTGGTCTCCGGCTTGACCAACGTCTTGTAGTGCACAAGAACATCCCTGGCCATGGTGATACATGGTTTGTGGTCAAACACGAAGATGACGTCAACAGGCTCGTCACAAGTATCATCTGTGATATTATCCCAAACAAAATTGAATGTTGTTACATGTACGTTCGTCCTCCAAGTTTTTTTGCGCTAGCGGTGCGGATTTTAAATGCCTTTTGTGATTCCAGAGCTAGGGATCTCCTCCCGAAATACTCCTAACAACAGCCTTAATTAATTATTCTTTAAGATTTTCTCTTTGTTTTCCTCCTGTTTTGGGGTTGAAAGGGTAGGGGGCAGGGTAAGGGGTTCGATAAGATTTTTATGACGGGGTTAGGGATAGGCACGTGTACGTACGCGCCCCTAGAGCAAAACGCTTGGGGTTCTTAAAACAGCCAACAAAATGTACGTGTATGTTCAAAGGGCAGATAAATTTTCCTGGATTATTTCTCTCTGAATCCATCACGAGATAGATCATGCTTCCCGGATCTGAAATGCAGACTCGTTGATAAAGTTTAAATACCTCTGCTTCTTCTTCTTCGTCTCTGTCTTCTGACAACGCGCCTCCTTGGAATGACAAGTTTCCAACTCCTTTATATCAACTTTTGAGGAATTGAAGATTGAAGTTTCATGTACTCATAGCTTTTAGAGGTGCAACCTTTGTTTTCTTTTGAATAATACGTACAAATTAACACATCGAATCCAATTGATACTTCGACACACAGTGGAGAAGGCCTATAGAAGTAGTGTGTCGTGTGTAACTCAGCTCAGCCAAAAAGTGGAGATAGGACCTTGTCACATTAAGGGGGCAAACTGTTTGAAACAGCCCAGCCAAGGATTTTCTTCAAGAAATGAAGTTCAGGTCTATCTCTGGAGCTGTAGACATCTTACTATAACCAGACTGTCTGTCTGTGATGCTTGTCTGTCTGTATTGTTGGTTTGCACTGTCTGTCTATGTTCTTCGTGTGTCTGGTTTGTCTGTCTGTTCTGTCTCTTTGTGTTTGGCTGTAGTACAAGTTGAATTATAGTAAAGAAAAAAAAAAAGAAACAAGCCGTTCCGTTTCTCTACACAACAGCAACAACTAGGTTAAGTACAATAGGGGCAGATTTGGTTTCATAGAATATATATGAGAGAGAGAGAGAGAGAGAGACAGAGAGAGAGGAGGATGACAAGGGAGGGAGAGAGAGAGAGAAAGAGAGAGAGACTAAGAGACAGAGTGAGGGTGGGAAGAACGACGGAGAGAGAGGGATGAGAGAGATACAGAGACAGACAGAAAGAGAGAGACGGACAGAAAGAGACAGAAAGACAGACAGGGAGAGAGAGATAGAGAGAGAGAGGCAGAGAGAGAGAGAGACCGGAAGCAGGGTAACTCACAGCTAGTAGAAGAAAAAACAAGCACGTAGATAATAATAATTAAATAAATAAATAAATAACAACTTACATTGTGCATGGATCCCAATAGCCAAGTACAGACATGGTAACGCCAATGCCGTGAAGGTCCAGTACACCATTGTAGCCCCACACACTCAAACAAGTCAATGTTCTCTCTGTACTAGAGCCCGCTATCCCAAAGCTACAGCTCTCACCCCTCAAGCCTGTATGGTGGTTTAGACCAGCGGGTCTCAAACTGTTTTGCTTCTCTACCCCTTTCAAAGATCTGGTGACAACCTGTGAAGCAATAAACTTTCCATGTGTACAGAAACGGAAACGGAAACGGCAAAAATCCGTCAAAAGGTAAAAAGAAAGTCTGTTTCCATGGGTACAGAAACGGTGTGCGGAAACGGCGTCCCAGTACAAAAGAAAACATTCCTTCTATTTCCCTGCGTGAAGGGTTTTTGATGGTTCTGTAGCCGTTTCCGTGTGCGTACACATGAAAACTTAGCTTAACCCCTTTAAAACAGAAGGGGAAGAAAGAATAAAAACTGCCCTTAAACACAAAGAGAGAGAAAGAGAGACAGACAGAGAGAGAGACAGCAAGAGAAAGAGGAGAGAGGAGAGAGAGAGAGACAGAGACAGAGGAGAGAGAGACACAGAGAGAGACAGAGACAGAGGAGAGAGAGACACAGAGAGAGACAGACAGAGAGAGACAGCAAGAGAAAGAGGAGAGAGAGACAGACAGAGGGGAAAGGGGGGGGGGGTTGAGAAAAGGGAGAGAGAGACGGGCGAGAGGGAACAGAGAGAGAGAGACAGACAGACAGACAGACAGAGAGAGAGAGAGAGAGAAACACACAGAATTACACCGACCCGATTGGGTTTCGGGGTGGGGATTGGTTGTTGTTGTTGCTGTTGTTCGGACGCTGAAAATGTCTTGACGACACCTCTATGGGTCACCCTCACCTCTATGGGTCACCTCCACCTCTATGGGTCACCCCCACCTCTATGGGTCACCCCCACCTCTATGGGTCACCCCCACCTCTATGGGTCACCCCCACCCCGTCACCCCCCCCTCCTCTATTAAGTTGAAAACCTCTGAGAGTGGCGACAAATGGCAGCGGCACAGTCTCTGGTCGGAGAGGGTGGAGAGGAACAGGAGGGAATGAAAGTAGAGGGAGTGAAGCGAAATGGACAGCGAGGAGATTCAAGATGGTTGCTGCTGCTGCTGCTGTGCTTGTTGTTGATTTGGAAGGGTGGGGGGGGGGAGCTTTGTTTTGATGACAGAGGACAGACGAGAGATGATCATGCATGTATGCATATTCTATGTGGATATTTATATACGTAGGATAACTCGTGTGTTTGTAGATCTGGAGTTAGCTGGAGAAACTATGAGAAATCTGAAAAAAAAAAAATAATAAAAGGAGGGTATGTAACAAAATTGTCTACATACATAATAAAGATCGTCATTTATGGTGAAATGGTAAGAGAACCAGAGGAGCACGAAAGGAGAGGCCAGCTCTTCAAAGAGCCAGCTAAACCGACATTCTTAATGTGATAAGCAGTCATAAATAGCGGGGAATGAAACCAAAATAGTCTCCCCCTTTAGTGGACACGACAGTTTGCCTGTGGAGGTAGACAATCCTGTTCTTTGTGACGGCTTGGCCGGTGACGGAAGAGACATGTACAGTCTGAGAGCTCTTCGCCTTGACAAAGTTATGATGTCTTTTATGTACGGGGAGGCATGTCGTAGACGGAGGGGTTAAGTCTGAGTAAATAGCCTTTTGGGGTGGAGAAAAGTTGGACGCGGGGGTTCAGGCTCGTAAAAGTCCAGTCATAATTATGCCCAGGGCCAGATGGGAAATGTAAGCTCCGTTCCAAACTGGTTATTAAAGTATTATTTTTGTAATGAGTGCTAAATACATTTATTTATTTATAATTTATCTAGAGTAATCTTTTAGAAGCTTCTTTTACTGTCTTTTTTTTGGTACTATGTGTGGGGGGGGGGGGGGACTGGGGAAACAAAGCAAACTCAAAAAAACTCCTCCCCCATCTATTCAAACCTCCAAATCTGAAAAGAACCGCCCACGGGTCAAAAGTATGGCGCCTGTAAACAATCAGGCAAATCCCAGTCATATGAGGTGCGGTCAGTCTTGTTCAAAATCGGGTGAGTTTTGCTTTTTATTACATAAGATTTATTTTAAATAATGGGCAGTGCTATACACGCGGAGTTTTGTGCTGAAATATTCAACAATGAGTTTCGTGACAACATGTTTAGGTAAAAACATTCAAATTGTGTAGAAAGTTTGACGCACGTTACAACAACAAAAAGACACAACACAGTCTAAACCCAGCGGATCACAGTGGAGAAAATGATTTAATTAAGGCGAATTGTTTCAAGGCTATTATGCAAAGTTTCGAAATAGCCGGTACATTTGCCAACCTTTATTGAAAAAAGCAACAAACAACACTTTTTTTTTTTGTTGCTTTTTCATGAAACGAACTGCAGTAGCAAATCCATGTGTGGCCATGAGCCAGGACCACAGACTAATACAATACCCAGGCTGGATGATCCCATTGTGTGACGTCACAAAACAGCGAAAGGTCATGAACTATCCGCCATTTTAGGTTTAAGGTAGCGATCGACGCTTCAGCATAGCTACAATTTTGAATGACACCATTTTGACGCGCCAACTGAACGCGGAAGTTTGGTTCCGCACCAAGAAATTAATACATGTACAACCAATCTTGACAAATAAAAAGAAATTTCTACTGCAGATAGAACTAGAATTGGAATTTCCCGAGCGGCGGCCATGTTGGTTATGCGGCCGCCGCTCGTGATGGGTAGATGAACTTATCACGAGATGGTTTACGTCAGGGGTTCTCAGCCTTTTTCAGGCACTCGCCCCTTCTCTCCCGACTCCACCGCCCACCCCCTCCCCTCCTAAATTAAAACTCCCTACTCAAACCCCATAGATACATTTCGCAAGGAGACAGACTACACACAAGTTATGAAGTTAAATATCTCAAAGCTTTATTCAAGACAATGCTTTTATTGATTAATCATGATAAAACAGAAATTATTCTTTAACAAATGTATGCAAAAAAAAATAGGCCTTTCTGGCCATTAAGCCTATCTACACGTCGTGCTGTTCAACAAGTCAATGACTGTCATGTATTTGCTCCAAAATGGTCCTCCATTCGTGTCCTCACCTACCCCCCCCCCCCCCGTGATCGCCCCCATCCTCGTTCCCGCCCCTTTTCGAACTTTTCTATGTTTACGTCCATCCGCATTTCCTCACCCCCCCCCCTCCCCCCCTGACCTACATTAAAACTAAGGTGTCAGGTTTCTTCGCCAGATAATCAGCCAACAGTCGCAAGTCGAGTATCTTGCAAACTTTGACCACACGAATTCATCAGCCTACCTACCAATCTCCTCCTATCCCACTCCATGTTGCAACCATCCGCTTTAGTTGGTCCCTATAGCCTACAACTTCAGCAATTTAAAAAAATATACGATAGACGGTAGAACGGGGAGGAGATTTTAATTTGAGCAGCGGGTAGGAGTTGCAGCAGTATGCGCAAAAAGTATTTTATTCACTGAACACACATGATTCGTTAAGCGCACTGTGTGTTGTGTTTATCAATGCAGCCGGTGTCAGTCATCTTATACGGTAATAAAAAAATTAATCTCGCGGGATTTTTAACAAGGCCTATCATCACCCACACAGCTCAGATTTGGGTGAAATCTTACAGGTGCGCCTTCCTCCTGACCTGCACAGGGTTCTTTTTTGGATTTGGAGACCTGAAATGGCGGAGAAGCATTTATTTTTGAGTTTGCTCTGCGCCCCACAGACTAATAAATTAACCAGACTGGAAACACGAGCTTAGGGCTGTGTCTTTTTTTACGGAATTTCCCGAGCGGCGACCGTATAACCAACATGGCCGCCGCTCGGGAAATTCCGATTCTAGTTCTATCTGCAGTAGAAATTTCTTTTTATTTGTCAAGATAGGTTGTACATGTATTAATTTCTTGGTGTGGAGCCAAATTTCCGCGTTCAGTAGGCGCGTCAAAATGGTATCATTCAAAATTGTAGCTATGCTGGAGCGTCGGTCGTTACCGTAACATGTTGTATGGATATGGACAATGCATATCCGTACAACGCACACAATTCGATGACCAAGAACACATACCGGAATACTATATTACTGACCTTGTTAATTTGCCTAGTTTTTAAAAATATGAATCGGCTTAGTAGCAAAACAATCTGAGTTCTGCTCGGAGATTGCGTGATCTGCGCTAATAATATTTACTTGAGTGTACGTCGATCACCAATGGCTACCCCAGCCCCTTTTCGCCTGATTAGTCAATCTGACTACCGCCCATTGATACAAACTGACTAGACCCTCACGGCCCCAGGTCCATCTAACTATTCCATGTGTTGTCACTTTAAATTCGTGAACACCATATCAAGTTTTGTTTCAGCAAACCTTCACCAGCCTCGCTTTTGGTAAACATGTTGTACGGATATATGCACTGTCCATATCCAGACGACATGTTGTACGGATATACACTTCCATTAAAAAGTAAACATAAAATTAATAAACAAAAGAATTTTTCCCAGAAGAACATTCTAATGACACCCAGAGATCGCTGGTATGTAATTTGAGGAATACAGAAAATTTAGGGGTTAGGGTGTAATTCACTAACTGCTAATTTTGGCTGAATATTTTATACCTCTCTGTCTACATTATTTTGTGCCCAGGACGTACGGAAA